>CM042011.1:8414782-8867282 GCA_023525715.1 Cichorium intybus | reverse complement strand
TTGCAGCAAACCGCCAAGCCGGCCGATTAGGCTTAATCGTAATCGGTTGAAGACCGCCAAGCGACTAATCGCCGATTAATCGGCCGCCAAGGCCGATTTCTGCAACACTGATATATATATATATATAGTATATATATATATATATATATATTATATATATATATATATATATATATATATATATATATATATATATATCAATATATTAACATATAATAGCAAAAATTTGTAGAATTTTTTTCACAAAATTTGTATGGTCTCATTGGAATTTCTATATATATATATGATATATATATATATATATATATATATATATACTATATATATATATATATATATATATATATATACATATATATATATATATATATATATATATAGTATATATATATATATATGGCTAGGTTATATTAAGAACCATAATTATTGTGTGGTCGTAATGACAAATCTGGTGCGTAAGATTATAAATTATCAAAGATTGTAATTAATAACAGAATATTGATTTTTTAATTAAAAAATATCAACTTTGTAATTATATATTTCTAAATGGTAATATGGACTTTTTATGTTTCTCAATTATGGAATGTGAGATTTTCATAAATTTAATCTAATTTCAAATTCAAATTCAAATTTATTTTCAAATTCAAATTTAAGTCTATTACAATTCTAAGAAAGTTGTATGATTAATTTCGATTCTTATTCTAAGTTCTTAATTATTTACATTATATTAGAATGAATTACAAAAACATACATCAGGATAACGAGTATTTTTAAAGAATGTTACTGCATATTTTGAAAGTAAGTCAAACATTCTGGTAGAATGAATTACAAAATCATACAAAATCATATTTACATTATACTATGTAAAACATTCTGCTTTGAAATCACACAAAATCAGATTTACATTGGTTCGGTTTTGGCATTGAACTTTTACTAGATGGAAACGGAACTCAGGAACCGAAGAACCGAAAGTGCCCGTATGAGGAACCGAGACTCACACCTTATTACGTATTAGGAGTTTCGGGTCTAGGTTCATGCCTTAGTTCAGTTCCAAGGTCCAAAAGCTCATCCCTAGATATGCCAACCACAAGCTAACAATGTCAGCCTACGCAAAGATTTTAGATGTTACCATGCTCTTTGATCGATTAGCAGGATATCGAAGGGGCCTCTGGCCCTTAACCGTACAAAGGAGCATGACCACCTTGACCGTCATCAGTTCTGCTCAAAATCGAAGTATCCTTATACAAAAGTGGACTCCACATTACCCAACCCGCATATGATCATAGCCTAGAATCTTGTGAAAATTCCAATTACCCAAAATACCAAATGGCACTAAAATCATTGATAGATAATAAGAAAAAAGGTATACAATTATAACGAACTACAACAAACAAGTTCGCTTAACACGTGACTTTCCTTAACGGACATTAGATGGATCCAAGTAAATAAGCCTAATCAGATGATTCTAAAAGTTCATTGTCTTATATATTGTTATGTATCATTGATACACTGATACACATAAGAAAATCACAATATACAAGTTTCAGGAATTCTCTAAAATCATTTTATAACAGTATTTCGAACTCCCAAAGGGTAGAGAATCATTATGTCCTAGTGTTCGTTCTTCATATTTAATTCACCATGTTTGGCCCATATAAGACAAATGAGTTGCAACATGAAGACTGCCCCATGTTTACTAATGATGCCACAATTGTGGCCAAACAAATAGAAATCTAAACATAAAACGCTATGATTAAAATATAAGTAAACCTACGCAATAATACACATTATTTAATATATTCTATAGGAACTTGGTCTTTGAAATTCTTCCAAGTTCTACATACCTGCATGTTCTTGCACGATGATCTTTAACTATTTTTTTATACATGATTTATGATAAAGAATCATACATGTTTTGGAAGGATGTGTCCCATAAAGAATCTAAGTAGATGTGGATGATCTTGAAGGGCATAAGATCCAAAGACTTTTCATTCAAACTCAACAATAGTCAAGGTTGGTTCTTACTTCTTACCCATAAAAGAATCATAACCTAGGTACTTTAGGACACTTGTGCGTAGACATTAGGTCACCTAGTGTACTTCTATTTAATTAAATTTGATGTATGCTTAAATGATGGATCTAATTGGTTTATTTTATTGTAAATTCTATGTCTAACTCTTGTAATAGATAACCTAAGATAGCATTTTTCCACTTGACCTAGTTTATTTACAAGTTGGTATGGTCGTTCATTAATAAACTCTTATATGTTTAAACTTTAAATAGATTTATTTTCGTACAATATAAATAGCATATAAAGCTATTTAAATGGTAGTTGTGCAATTTGCAAGTATATCCTCTTTAATATGAATTAAGTTTATCTCCTCCACGTTTTGCCCTTTGTTACCATAGAGGAGTCATCTTGAATCGCCGTTATGTATAATAGAACTACATAAAGATGTCATTTTATCATAATTATAATGGATTTGGCAATGCTAACAGTAAAAAGAGGGGGGAGAAACATTATTTCATGTACTTACTATTGGAAGAAATCAAGAAAAGCATTAACCACATTCTTTTGTCAATCAAGTCGAATTTGTGAGGTTAAAAGTTTTTACACATGTTTATACCAATCCCCATAAAGTCCTGTGATTTTTGTTTTATTTTCAACATCCATAATTAATGGATACAAAAGGAATTGTCTCACGAACGTTTTAGTTTGTGAAGAACTCAACATTTAAGAATGTTATTGTACGAACATATGTTGCATCTAAAATTGACTGCATATTAAAACAGAAAATACTATAAAGGTAGCAAGAAACTAGATTAAAAAAAAATTATATCAACGAAATGACAAAGTTGTGATCTTGAAGCCAAACAACCCTATTTAGTTTGAGACTCCTACTCCTATAGTAAACCCAGGAAAACATTTAAGTAACAATTTTATCAAACAAAGACTCTTTCAAAGAGCACCACTATCGAATAAAAGTGTGTTTCAAAACTTCCGGACATGCCACTACATAGTAAAAAAGGACGCCTCGAGGTACTCTTTATGAAGCTTCGACATGCGTAAAGGAAGAGATCCTCGCAATCCAATCCTGGAAAAAAGCAAAACTCAGCACATAATTTCTACCATTTATCGAGTTCAACCATGATAGCCTTAGCAAACAAGCAATCGAAGGACAAATAATTCACAGATTCTAATGCCTCATCGCACATCATACACGTCAAAAACGGAACATCCAAACCTCTATTAACTCTAGTACGAAGCTTATTCAAACTCATTACCCACATCATAACGTTGACCTTAATCCGAAGACACCAACGTGTAGGGCAATCATGCAAAGTTTTAAAAAAATGCTTATCAACAAGCATTTCCCTAGAAGCAACAATGAAATCACCTATCCCGACCAAAGACCAAAGACCATGTCGAATATTTAAAAAAATTGCTTATCAACAAGCATTTCCCTAGAAGCAACAATGAAATCAACAAGAAAAAGCATTAACCACATTCTATTTTCCTTTATCAATAAAAACATTAACCATTGTAGTTTGGCCAAAATCCGGTTTAGGCACTATATTTTTTTTTCTAAAAAAACCACTCATACTTTTAAAAAAGTTCGTAAAAACTACTCATATTTTCAAAAAGATACATTGTGACCACTATAACAAATAAAAGTCAAATTTGTATGCCACCAACTCGGAACACTTCTTACTCCCGTCGCATTCAAAATTTTGTGAATTCACTTGGACACTCTATGCATTCACAACGTGGCCGAAGAGCTTCACTTACCAAGACCAAAATCACATGTAGACAACTTTATGTATAATTTTCACTAGGGCTGTAAATGAACCGAACAAACACGAACGATGGCTTGTTCATATTCGTTCATTTAAGTTAGTCGAACAAACGAAAGAACACGAACGAGTTTTCTTATTCATGTTCGTTCGTTTACCAATTTCTTGTTCATGTTCGTTCGTTTATATTCGTGAACATGCTAAACAAACATAAAAGACAAACATAAATGAACAGAGATAAACAAACACAATTAAACATATAGGAACCTAAACAAACGTATAAAAATGTAATGTAATCAAACACAATTAAACATATATGAACATAAAATGAACAAACATAAACGAACGTAAACAAACAGCATAAACGAACGTTCATGAACATAACTCAACGAACGAGGCAATTGTTCATGTTCGTTTGTTTAACTAAACGAACCAGAACTTGTATTCATGTTCCCTCATTTATTAAATAAACGAATATAAATGAACTTCCCGCCGAACATTTCACGAATGGTTCGTCGAACGTTTGGTTCGTTTACAGCCCAAATTTTCACTGCAATAAAGATCCAATATTTACTTCAAATGTCGATATGGAACTTTTCACATAATGTTTCGATGAAAATAATCTTTAAAAGTTATAAAATAAAATAAATAGTGGTCAATATGAATTTTTTTGAACGTATGAGTGGTTTAATGGAACAAGAAAAATATATAGTGGTTAAACCGGAATTTTGACCAAACTACAGTGGCTTTTATGTTATTAAACCTATATATATATATATATATATATATATATATATATATATATATATATATATATATATATATATAGTATATATATATATATATATATATATATATATATATATATATATATGTATATATATATATATATATATGTATATATATAATTGTGATCCGGTAAGAAATGCATTTTTGGTAGGAAGGTAATAAGTTTTTTATTTACATATTTTTTCGGCGAAACAACAAAATAAATCAATAGATGATAGAAAAATAACATGATTCACAAAAAAAATTCTCGAAAAAACAACTTGATGATTCATTTTTACGATGATTTTGTTGTTATTCACTAAAATTGTCCGTAACGTGAATAAAAACTTGATTTATTTTTGATTCATCTAGTGATTCATTTTGGTGATTCGTCAAAAAACCAATTAAAAAAATAACTTATTACCTTCTTATCATAATTTTACTTCTTATTTGATCCTTCTATATATATATATATATATATATATATATATATATATATATATATATATATATATATATATATATATATATATATATATATATATATATATATATATATATATATATATATATATATATATATATATATATATATATATAGGATTAGGATCCGGTAGGAACCGCGAGAACTCTTCTCGTCCAATCATTCTCCTAAGCGCAATAACGTCAAACATCTTCCTTCGACATGACGCAATCACGTGGGACACACGTCCACGGAACGAAATACGGAATCGAGGATACGATCATATGTGAGGCATGTTCGTCCAATGTGATTAAGTGGGTTTTTTTCTCAATTTTTTTCCTTTTTCGTTTTTTTATTTTTTTTACTTTTTATTTTTTACTTATTTTTTTTCAAAAAAAAATTAATTTTTTTTATTTTTGATTATACTCGGTTTTTAATTTTTTTGTTTTTTTTCATTTTTGATGAATATTTTTTAATCTTAATCTTAACATTTTTTTTCGTATTTGTAATCTAATCATTTTGAATCATGATATTTTTAATCATAACGTTTTGGATCATGTATTTTTGAATCATAACATTTTGGATCATATTTTTTTGCATCTTGGATCATAAGTTTTGAATAATTTTGTCGTTATATGTTTTTTTAACACGTTTTGAATCATAACGAGTTTTGGATCTTGGATCATAACGAATTTTTAATCTTGGATAATAAGTTTTGAATCATAAACATATTTTGGTTGAAATATTTTTGGATCATGTAATTTTTTTTGCTATTTTAATGAGTTTTTTACTTAAAAATATAAAAATTAACACTTCAAAAAAAATTTAAAAATTTTTGTTGTTAAAACCTTACTAATATGATGTCTAGAATGATCTCTTAAATTTTCATAATTTTGGATGATTTTTTTAATTTTTTATTTTTTATAAAAATAAAAAAATAAAGAATATTTTTTTTCAAATTTTCATGATGGTACTTGTTTTGTAGATAATTAAATTTTAAGAACTTTGGTTTTTTAGAATTTTATTTTACAAAGAAAAAAAAAGTTATGGTCAAAAAACTAAGCGGGGTGAATAAAAAAAACCAGCAAATCATATGGCGACAAGTATCGCAATCTGGTGGAGGTCTCGTAACAATTACCATATTACCCTTATTAATTTGTATTATCTACCCAATAGTTTTGATTTTTAGACAAGTAACCCCCAAGCTTTTTAGATATGACATTTTATTCGCATCGAATCTTATCCACCCATTTTTCAAGATTAAAGGTCTAGATTTGTTCTCACAGTTCTTATCGGATTTTGGATTCCTACACGATCCCCCTTCTATATATATATATATATATATATATATATATATATATATATATATATATATATATATATATATATATATATATATATATATATATATATATATATATATATATATATATATATATATATATATATATATATAAGTTCAATAGAGAACCAAAATAAACCAAGGAACCAATCGTGAGCTTCGGAATTCAAATGATCGACGGCTGGAGATAAGGTTGTAATATTCTTAATTGAACGCGTATGTAGCGGATAATTCCAAAAAACTCATTTCGTTATTTATTTATTTTTTATTTGTAGAGCTTATTTTTTATCGAAATAAAAAATCGAATATATCAAAATTCATAATTTTTTATTCTCTTTCAATAGACATCTATATCAATATAGTAAAAACGAAAAAACAATATTCAAAAATCTTGTTCAAATTCACAACAGGTAATCAATGTGAATCTGAACTATAACAAGTTTTATAGAAGATTATTCAAATGTGAATGATCATTAAAATTATTTTTTTCAACAATCATTGATCATTCAATATCAACTTATGTGAATTTAAATAAACTTTTAGATTCAGATGTGAATCTCATTAAATTTTCATATTGAATTTATGTAAATTCTTTTATATTCTTTACAAATTTAACATTTGGATAATATACAATTGAATTAACTAAGATTCACAAATTAGTTTACTTAAACTTACACGTGAATGAACTAAAAATTGCTGAAAAAATAGGGTACAATTATCATTTAGATGTGAATTAATATATCTAAAACTAGATGCACATTATTTTTAACCTTTTGATCATATACAAATGAATTAATTTAGATTCACAAATTAATTTGCTTAAAATTCGCATGTGGATGATAAAAATTGTTGAAAAAGCTGGGTACAATTACCATTTATTTATGAATTAACATGTCTAAAACAAGAAAACAGTTAAAATTCACAATGTAAATATAAATTGTACTAAATTTGTATGGAAGATAATTCACATGTAATTAGTCATTGAATTCAATTTTTTCAATAATCGTAAATCATTCAATAACAACTCATTTAAATTTAAAAACATTCTTAGATTCAACTGTGAATTCAAGAAAAAACACTTATATTTTTATTATTTCAAACTTTTGATGTCATATACAATTGAATTAACTCAAATTCAAAATTATTTACTTAAAATTCACATGTGATTGGTCAAAAATTATTGAAAAAATCGAATAGAATTGTCATTTATATATGAATGAATATATCTAAAACAATACAGTTCAGTTCAGATTTTCGCATGGTGAATCTGGACGAACTTGAAGTATAAAAAAAATTATATTAATATGAATGTCTATTTATAAAGGATGAAAAATTATGAATTTTGGTATAATCCTTTACATTTGCGTCTAAGTTCCAAAGTTCTTTGTTTTAAATTGGTTCTCTATTAAACTCAACCATATATATATATATATATATATATATATATATATATATATATATATATATATATATATATATATATATATATATATATATATATATATATATATATATATATAGGGCTAGGATCAAATATATCCATACAAGTATTGTGTAACCTTGAAACTCAATCTGGACCACTCATTTAAAACACATTCTGTTAAGAATGTACAAAATTTAGTTCATTCTGTTAAGAATGGTAATAACTCATTCTGTCAAAAACTTATTCTGTCAAGAATGTGTTTTTTTCATTGTTGCGAAAATTAAATCTGATGGCCAGGATTTGGTTACAGGGTAACATAATAATTGTCATTCTTATTATAACCTAGCCCTATATATATATATATATATATATATATATATATATATATATATATATATATATATATATATATATATATATAGTTATTTTGTAATTGTGTACTTCCAGTTTTAGTACTTATATGATCAGCCCTTAATTTTTATGTCAAAAATCCGATTATAAAGAATTACGATGAAAAGGAAAATAGTTTATAACAATTTGGAGAAAAAAGGTATATGATAGAGTAATACCCGGAAAAAGTTGACAATAATTATAATTATTTAATATAACTTCTAGTCAGCTACCACTAAATTCTGGGATTTTATTGATTCACATCCACAATCTTTTTCAAGTCAAAACTACCATATGGTTGAGTCAACTACGTGTCTTCCCACTTTTGGATATTCTTATGCTAATTTCAATTTTATTTTTAATTCTAGAGAAACTATTTGTCATAATTTCTAAGTTACTTTTTATCTTTTTACTGGTATTCAAGATTTAAAATAGAGATAATTTATGTTTCAAGTTTTAATATCTTAGCTGAAAGCGAAGCTGCTGTTAAAATTGGCAAGGAGTAAAATTAAACCTACAAACTAGAGATTGAAAAAAAACAGAGAAACGAAACCAAACCTGGAACGGACCAATTGGGTAATTCGGTTCTGTCTTCAGGTATTAGTTTAACCCTTCTTCGAGTATCGGATAATTCGGGTATGGTACTATCGGTCTTCGGGTTTTATGGGCCTAGGAACCGAACCGAAAATTTGAAGTCATCCCGATCTTTAAAATTGCATAATTTGCTTATATGATTTCAGAATTTTATGATTCTTTTTCCTTAATTCAATTTAGAGTTTGTAGATATTTTTAGACTATAATAACACTTCATTTAGATGGATATTCGCTAAGTTAAAAGCCCCGAATATTGAGCAAATTGTGGAGCCTAATCTAAACCGGAGAAGTCCAGATAACCGAAAAGATTCAACTGCTCGAAGCAACCATAAACAAAGGCAAAGAATTGTCATTGCTGTTGAGATCTGCGTCTCGGACGAGTCCTCAGTTCTCGGTCAAGGAAGTTTTGTGCTCCGGTCAGACTAACCGAAGTGGATTGACAGTGGAAGAAGATAGCACGAGTCGGGTATATCTCACCCAGAATGACAAAAGTGCTCGTCAGTAGATCAGCGGAAAGGTTGGAACTGAAGAGTATCGAATCAACAAGACCGAGGAAGGTCACACCTTGTCTGAATCATGAGATACGTCTCCTTCAGTTAGGCATGTGAAGAAGACAACCAAGATAAGATAGCATGAGTTGGTAATAACCAAGGAAGTTAGCTGACCGAGAAGGTTATCATGCCAAATATTTGTGATAAAGAGTGAACTCCATCAGAATGAAAGAGCCATGTCAGGAGAAGCCAATCACGAGTATCTTTTATGGATCACAGTTCAGCATGACTGCAGTAGCTTGGGATACGGTCACATGAGTGAATGCATCAGCAACAGAAAAAGGTGAGACCGCAGTATTCTCTAACCGAAGCTCAGTTCAGACCGGAGAGTTTCCTCAGGCAGAGAGTTGGCCTCTGACCGGAGTGTAGTCCGACAAAAATGCAGGAGCTAATCAGACAGTTACACAGTCTCGTTCAGGGGGTTACTCGACCGCAGTCCAATGAGGGTTATCCAACCGAAGATGGAGTCTCCGGTTATACCCTGCCTTGGTATTGTCACATCGGTTGTCAAAATACCTTGGGAATGCGCGAGGGCACAGTATCAAAGTCTTAGGACAGCATGGGGAGCATGGTATAGTCGCTTCTCAGACTATAAAGCGACTAGGTGTTAAGGCCTAGTTGGCATTTCCCACCCAAGACGTTGTGTATTCAGTCTTCCATGTTTGATTATATAAATCTCATAATCCTTCACTCTTATAAACATTGAAGTTTATCAATGAAATATCTCAGTTTTCTAATAGTGGATGTAGCTTGACTTGTTGTTAAGTGAACCACTTTATATCCTTGTGTTTTTCAATCTATTCTTCATATTTCTCTCTAGTCTAAACAGTTGTGAGTGTTGATCGTTTGTTTCAAGTATTTAGTCGTGGGGATGATCGGTACGAAACAGAGAAGGACTGTAACCCGATCAGATCTCAACACTGAAATATGTGAACTTTGATGTGTTTGGTTCAAGCATGGAAATATGTGAACTTTGATGTGTTTCAGTAACAAGTTTGTCATGTTATCTTAAATAAACCTTCTAATATTAAGAAATATAAGTATTCATGAATATGATGTTTTATTAATATTTTAATTGCTTAATTTTGTCCAACATGCATAATTAGTAAAAATATTTCACAATTATATAAAAAACGAGTAAGATGATTTAAAATACATAAATAGATTTAGTATAGTTAACTTCAATACTTGATCAATTGTTTATCAGAAGTTGGTGAGTTTAAAAGTATTAAGTATTTAAGAAATTTTAATTTATCAAGTTAGGGGAGGCCAAGCACCCAAATGCCCCCCTACTGTCCGCCCTTCCACACAAAACGGGTTGGAAGTAAAACCATTCGTTCCACGTTCAGTAGTTAAAACATTTAAAAACCATAATATTAAATCGAACACAAACATTAACCAACGAAAGACTTGAACATCAAAATATCGGATGCGATACAAAATACCACACGATCCATCACATTTAATCAATAGGCATAAAGGTCTTCGGGCTCACCCCGAACAACTTGGCTCTCGGGTCACCCCGATCCGCCCCGACTAGGACTTGCAAGCTCACTCCGTTCCGCCTGTTGTCGGCAATGCGTGGACTCTCGGGCTCACCCCGATCTGTCCGACCCTCAGCTCACCCCGATCTGCCATCGCATGTCAACCATCTTTTTACTATAAATACTAAGCATGCATACTAATCACAAAAGCCTAAGCATTTAGATTGACCCAGCGTGTCCCTAACTCGTTCATACAATCACATAGGTAGGGCATGCTCACCCTAAACATACATCACTGCATGTCGTAAAAGTAAAGCCACTTATGCGTGTAACATCACCCATGGTATAGTGAGAAAACTCACCTGATCCGTCAAGCTAAAAGTGCACGCTTTCGATATCCTCATGCGCTAAGCAGCACGAGCTCCAAAGTTATCACAAAGCCATAAATCAATAATCTAGAAGACTCAAAACTGATCCTACGGTCCAAATCCCTAATCCATCCAAGTTAACCAAAAAGTCAACTGGTCAAAATCAAAGGTCAATACCAAAGTCAACCTTCACTTAGCGTCGCTATCTCCTATGGATAGTGTCTCTAAGTGCAATGGTCGTGAATACCTTTTTTCAGAGATAGCGTCGCTAGCTTCATAGATAGCGACACTATCTCCGTTATTCAGTCCAATTCTTAGTCCAGCTCTTAATACACCAAGCCATGGTCTAATACCTTCCAGAACTCTTCCAAACAGTCACTAGATCCATAAAAATACAAACTTCTACGTCTAAACATGGCTATGCATGCACAAGGTTAAGATCTAGGTCCAAAAAGAGAAAAACTCAAGCTGAAACACTCAAGGGAGCTTGGCTTACTCCTAAGATCAGTCCAAAAGCTCCAAAGGAGGCTCTAGGGACATAAAGGTTTGACCTTTTCCACCAAACTCCAAAGATCAAGCAACAAAGGTACCAAAAACCCATTTAAAGTCTCCATAAACACGAGAACAACCCTAGAAAGACAAAAGGGAGAAACTTTCTACTCACAAATGTCCAGAGAATGTAGATAGTGATGCCTCAATCTTGGAGAACGCCTTCTAGCACCACCATGCACCTTCTTTCTCTTCAATAAATATTCCAATATGACCCAAAGAGCCAAAAATCACCCAATGAGGCTAGGGATAGGTTAGAGACGATTTTGGAGGCTGAAGGATAAGAAATGGCGGCCACCTAGAGCTTAAGGCCCTTAAATATGGCCCAAAAACCGAGATCTAGGGTTTGGGTGCACACAGTGGCAGATAGCAACGCTATCTCTTCGTTATGCCCAAGAACGTGGGAACCCACGTTTCATAAGATAGCGTCGCTATCTACAAATATAGTGGCACTATCTCCCATTTTTCTCAAACCTAACTTCTTTAAAATCTTACCTTGATCATTCCGGAAACATGGTCTTACACATTTGCTACACCATGACACGATACTCGAGTCAATCATAAAGACATAACCAGTAGTTGAGCGTCGTTTGTTTAAGTCACTAGCATAATCAGCATCATAAAAACCTGTTGGCTTGCCTCCTGATTCCCTCTTAAATCCAACTCCATACTTTAAGGTGTCATTGATGTATCTAAGTTCCTTCCTAGTAGCATCAAGGTGAGGCTTTCTAGGCGTGTGTATGAATCGGCTTAGGAACCATAAAGGCAATGTCTGGCGTCATTAGTGCTAAGTAAATCAAACTTCCAACAATATTTCTATACATTGTTCTATATTCAAGTTTTCTTCCTTCATCTTGATAAACCTTAACATTTGTGTCTAGAGGAGTCACTGATGCTTTGCAATCAAGCATTCCAAATAGTTTCAAGAGATCTATCATGTACTTCCATTGGCATGACATTATTTCTTCACTGTCATAGTTTATTTCTAATCCAAGGAAGTCGTTTAACCTTCTGAGATCCTTCATGTGGAACCCGGTGCAGAGGTTTTCTTCAATTGTGAAATTTCATCGTCAAGATCTATGGTTATGATTAGATCGTCCGCATACACAAGAACAACTACTACCTTGTCATCCGTTGTTTTCATAAATAAACTCGTATCAGCCGTGGTTATTATAAAGCCATTCAAGAAACCCAGCAATTTTCCAAAACCAGACCCTTGGTGATTTCTTAAGTCCATAAATGACTTTCTTCAGCTTGTAAACATATTTTGGATGACTCTTGCATTCAAACCCCATTGGTTAAGTTATGTAAATAACATGATCTAAGTCCCCATAGAGGAATGCATTACTTATGTCTATCTGCCACATATTCCATCCTTTACGTTCCGCCAAAGCTAGTAAGACTCTCATCGTAGTTAACTTAGCAACTAGGCTAAAGGCATCCTCATAGTCCAGTTCGTATTGTTGTGAGAACCCACGGGCTACTAAACGATCCTTGAATCTTTCAACTAACTCGTATGTATTGCGTCTGACCTTATACGCCCACTTACACGATATGGGCTTGACACCTTTGGTTTTGGAACCAATATTATGGTTGGTTCCTTAGTAGGGATGATACCTATTATTTCATGGTCGTGATCCACTGTGGAGCGTTACAAGCCTGATCATACGTATCTGAAAAGTAGAACACACACAAAAACTAAGGGGATGTTTGTTTTTTCTTTGCAGATCTTCCTAGCCACTTTTGTCTGCGCCACGCAGACGGCGCGCAGACATGGACCCTCGCAGAGTGTTTGTTTTTTCGAAGACTGCAGACCTAAAAAGGTCTGCGCGTCCTCTTTTTGGGGCAGACATGGACCAATGTCTTCAAGGGTTTGCAGAGGTCTTCTAGTAATAAATTAATACAATTTTAACCAAAAAAAATACGCATATCGTTTTCTCCTCCAACCGGTCTCGCGTTTTCTCTTCCTTGCGTCGTCGACCAAACCGCTGCCACCGACCACCTTCGATTTAAAAAAAAAAGAAATACGCATATATGTTTTTAAAAACACTTTGATTTTTTTTACTAATAGTTGCGATTTTTTTTCAACATTACTTTTGGAAGTAAATAATATTTATTTTTCTAAGTTTTTAAACAAGATAAAGATAAATTTGTAAAACTTTTAAAAAAAATGTCACAAACTTAAAAAAGGACATGTTTGATTTGATATTTAAATTCGTTAATATCATATAATAGACGCTTTTTTTATTGTAAATCATACTTATAAACTATTTGAAACCTACAAATATATTTTAATATTAGAACTTTGGTTCACAATCTTACGTAAACTTTTAGCTTACAAACTATTTGTAAATCCAACTTTGGTTACGTAATTTTTATTCTTTATTATTTAAAAAAAAAAATGTTCAATTTGATCCTTAAATTCGTTAATATCATAAATTGAACGTACTCATGTGTTTTACTTAAAAAAAGTTTATTTAAATTTCAGTTTATTTTCAGAACCTGCAGACTTTAAAAAACAAACAGTCTTCTTCTTGCAGTCTGCAGACATTTAGTCCACCTCTTCTCTGTAGATGCTCTGCAAATGTGGTCCGCAAACTGCAGACTTTTTACCTTTTCAAAAACAAACAGCACCTAAAAGGAGATCAGAGCTAGAAGAACGTGTAGGTCACATGTATGTAAACGTGAGCTTATCGATGTAGGTGTCGCAATTTTAATATTAAATGCATCATACGATCCAATATCCTATCGACTCTAACAATCTAGGATGTAATCATATAGCAAAAGAAATTCTTTTTTCATATTCTTAAAATAGCCCGATCCTACCAGTCTTTGTCATATATCCTCATGGTCCTAGTCTCCAATTCCAACTCCCCTAACAAACAATGGATTGTCCGTGTATTTATAGGGATATATACCTCCATAATCAAGTAAAAAAAAACAATATTACAAATTTCTAGATTTTAAAATCACTAAGGCTCTATTTAGCAAAAATAAACAAACTTATTCTAATTTAGTGTTTGGTTAAGACCCACTAAAATAGCTTAAAAAGTAGCATATAAGCTAGTTTATTGATAAACTATCTTATAAATTAAAAGCTAGCTTTTCGGCTAGCACACGAAACTAATGTTAACATTTAGTTAATTGGATATAATATGTACCTGGTCAACCTCCCACCTCCCACTGATCATGAACCGGAAAGCTGCAACTCCAACAGCACATGTTCATATGCACAACTAATAATTAGTAAAGAATTACCAAACATTTTATGTGTAAAACAAAACCGGATTTGGACACTTATGTGTAAACAATCAAAAAAGTCGATTCTTCATTAAAAAAAAATTAACTAATGAATTAAACATACTCAAGTACTAAAAGATCCAAATCTTTTGTAAACAATATCGAACTCATAACAAATGTTGATAATTAATTAACAAGCCATTATGAACAAGCCTATATAACTAGAATCCCCATGAATAAACCAACCAACGTATCATTCCAAACATGAAACAACCAAATAAAAATCTTCAAACTTTGAGACCCAATCAACCCGTGGTTTTCTTATCAGAAGAACTTTTAAGATTCAGATTAAACCATTTCTTCTTACTCTTTCCATCTTCTTCACCTGGACTTCCACTGCTTTCACCTTCACCTGTAACTTTACTGTTCCCACCTCCATTACTAACTTGACTACCTAAAACCACCGATCTACCTACTGTAAATGATGACTGTATACTGTCTCTTTGTTTTAAAAGCTCGTCCACCTGTACAATAACATCATAAAGATATAGAAAAAGCAAAACAAAACAAAACAAAACAAAACAAAACAAAACAAAAACACATACGTTTTGCTTTTCCTGGGTGTATCGGTTGGTCACTTCTTGAAATCGTTGCAAAGCCTGCAAAAAAAGAAATTAAACAAACCAGAAATTATTATTTATAGTGTTTATAGTTGAAAAAATTAAATATTTATAATATACCTGTCTGTACTCGGTTTCAAAGTGGCGTAACTCGGTTCTTTTTCTCAAAATTTGTTGTTCGATGTCTTTGAGTTTAACAGTTGTGTCTTCGTATGTGGTGGCACAGATGGCTTCTATTGTGTATGATGCGGTTTTAAAAAAATTATCTCCTGCAACAATATTTATAAAGAGGGTGAATTATGTAAAAAAAATAAAGTTGTTTCTTGTTTTAATGATATTAAGAAAGAATAGGATTGTGACCATAAACGGCAAATATGTGGGTCCCGGATTTTAGTTCCGAGACTTCGCATGGTTGAAGGCCTTCTAATCTTTTGAAGAAAGCTGCTTCCGGGTCTTTGGCCATTGCTAACTGCAAGTGGAATTTAATTCGTGAATTAATGAACCCAAAATGTTTTTAAAAACAAAAAAAAAAAAAAAAAGTTTTAAGGATGCGTACCGCGTTGACAGTTGAATCCATTCTGTAGACTTGAAAATGCAAAAAATACATTCCTGCTGATGTCACCTTCCCAGTTTTCTCACTGTCTTCCTGTATGAGATCAAGTTTATAAAAATTAACAGCCATTAAAATGTGCGCACTTTTTTTTTTATTTTATGCAAGAAAAAAAGAGACCAATTCCGACTTCTATATATGGGTACTTTTTTTTTTATAACTCTTTTCAAATACTTTTCTCGCTTCAATACACCTTTTTTTTTATATAGCTTTTCTCCCCTATTTCTAAAAGTTTTCATTTGGAATCCTTTTTTCTTCTACCTTTCTTCCTCTTTTCAACTTTTATATTTCAAAATTCATTGCTCCAAATATAAAGAGCGAATACTAGCATAGATATCTTTTCTCCTTGATGACAAATCACTTTTGGGTTGATTTGGGATATAAACAAAAAGTATCAATTGGGCAAATACGTCAAAAGGCCCCAAAATTGTGTTAATGCTGACAACCTTCTAAGTTGCTTTTATTCAAAAAGTTAGATTATTATCATATTTAATACAATAACTATTTATAAAAGAATTGGACAAAAAGGTGTTTGAATCATATAATTTTGATTCCATTGTATGCGATTTGTTTTCATGGATTTCTATGTTTAAAATAGGTTGTATAGATTGGCTTAAAAATTCCTTTTGTAACTTACTAAACTCTGTTTTTCGTTTGGCTAGAATCTTGCTAGTCATTTTATAAAATTTTGGTTTGTTGTTCAAAAAAGGCGGTCTAAAATTGGTAATCTTAGTCAAGTTTGACTGTCATGGTCAAAGCCAACAAGATTTGACTTGAAGGGAATATATGAATTATGAGTAATGGTGTCAAGCAGTTAAATTAATAAATATTAATTTGAGAAAGGGGGTGGTCTAGTTGTTAGACATAATTGATAATCAATTAATTGAAATAAATTGGGAAGTAAAAACATGAGATTTACAGTGTAATATTTATAAAATGTTTCTCTATAAATAAATGACAAGGTCCTTTAGTTACAATGGTAACTAATGGGTGTAATAGGAAGACGATAATTTTTAATCATTATTTACTTCTCTCATGGATAAAATAAAGAGGTTTTAGTTATAGAACATAATTATAAATAATATAGATAGGTGATTATTACAGAGAAAGCTATACATAATAGAGAGGGAATTTTACCACAAAAAATGGGATAAGATGTTGGATTAATTATAAAAGGGACTTTTATTATCAAATGATAGAATCATAGAAGATGTCTAATTATCAAGTTAGGAATTAAAAGGGTTATTATTTGTAAAGAGGAAATTTTAATAATTAAAAGGTAAGCGGTCATTTATAAAGGGTTTCTATAATTAAATATGGGAAATATCATCAACAAATGTTTAGCTTAGACAACCAATTTTGTGAATTTTACATATCATCAATATTATTAATTACTTAAGTATCACAACGTTATTTAGAAAACCATAAACAACCAAAGATAATAGAAATGTGAGTACCTGTAATGCCAAACTATAGCCTCCACCATTATCTTGCTCAAAATAAAGTAGCTTCAAATTTAAATATACATAAAGATTGTTAATTTGTTATTCTACTATAACAATATGATACAACACTTGCATGAATAAAAATTATATAAAAGTTCCAAGTACCTTAAATTTGCTTTGTGCAGCTGAAGTAACCCTAACAACAATCCCAGATTGAGCTTGTTCTTCACTTATTGTAACACCAAAAAAATGAGCGCATTGTTTTTCTACCTGAAATTAAAACTTATTAAAATTGCTACAAACTAAAATTTTGTAAGAATTAAACACACACACCTTTCCACTAACTGATGTTCCTATTGGAAGAGGTCTGACTGTGACTGTCCCGTTCAAAGCTTCCTCAAGAACATTGGCTGAAATAGTTGTCTTAATTGGAACTCCAAGCTTACTTAAAAAGATAAAAGAAATTCAAAAGAGTGACTATTTGAGCCCACATGAATTCAAAATCTATAGGTTTTTGATAAAAATTTACCTGAATAATGCTGCAAACATTGTGTTCACAGTTCCAAGGTTTGATAAATCGATTTCCATGTCCATTCCGTCAGCATCAATAGCCTATTCAATTGAAAAAATACACTCGGTTTTAATCTCTTTTTGTAAATAAAGCAACAGTTGTTTGATAAATTGTAAAGAAACGAAATCAATACCTCAAACCCCGCATTATCATATTGTCTTCTCTTTTCTGGATCGGATAAAATACTGTAAGAATAGGCAACTTCCTTGAATAGTTCGGAGGCTTCGGGATTACTAGCGTTTTTGTCAGGATGATACCTGTATATAACCGATATCAACAAAATTTAAACTGATTTCGGCGTAATTGTGAAGAAATACAAGTCAATAAGTCATATAACACATCAATTATATAATCTGAATTATCGCCAAGAAATTTCAAGAACTCCGGAAATAGCAATTCAGTGAATTTGAATAATAACCTTAAAGGAACGTAAGAAAAGTGATAGAGAAAGGATGAACTAACTTGAGAGCAAGTTTTCTGTAAGCAGATTTAATCTCCTGATCAGAAGAATCTCTTGAAACACTCAAAACCTCATAAGGGTCTCTACGATTTGCAATTACAGGGGTTGACGAAGAGGTTCCCCCTTCCGTCTTCGAACCTCCCATCCCCTTTCTTGTTTTTTAATCAAACTTGTCTCAATCCCTGAAAGTGAAAATCGACCCAAACAGCAATCAAAAACCTCCCGAAAGATCGGCGACTAAATTTTTCAGAAACCTTGGTGTTATCTGGGAAGAATAACATCCAAGATCGGTTGTACACGAGCTACAGACCGATCCCGCTTTCTATTTCTATCAGGAGATATGATATGATGATTAAACCTACTGTGGCGAAATTCAACAGAGAAGAAATGGAAAAAGGCCAAGATCCGAAACCAAATTCATATATATGAAAAAATCGATTAGGGTATTTGAAAATTGTAAAGAAATTTTCACTGTAGTAGTGAGTAACTGGGTATTGGTTATTGTTTTTCACCTTTACTTTGCTTCGGTGAAGACGTGAATGAAGTGAAGATCGTAAATTCAGCTATGGAGGCTGGAGCCCAACACAAGAAAACGGACAGTTTGTAAGGTGGGCTAACAAAATGAAACATTCTTATTTTCCCGTTATGTTCAGGATACGTATAAGGGCCACGTAAACAGGTTAGATTTGGAAAAAAAAAAAAAAAAAAAAGAGTTTAACTAACTATTAAACTTTTCAATAACAATAAAAATATAAAAGTCAAGTCAGCAAAATTAAACACAGGTTAGTTTGTTGGTTCTATTCAGCATTAATTCCGCATAAAAATAACAGTGTCACGAATATTGAAAAGGTAACCAAAAATCAGTCAAATATAAGTATTCAATTTGTTTCAGTTACACCAAAATAATTAAAAAGTACAAAGATACTATTAGGGAGCGTTTGATTCAGATGTTGTTTTGAAAGGAGTTGAACATATAAAATAGTTGGAATTTTAAAACGTGTTTGGTTGGTAGAAAATAGGGTAAATTTCATAAAAGACACTAACTTTTCAAAAAAATTCGATTTTGACACTGTGTTATTTTTTTTTTCAATTAAGTCACTAAGTTTTCAATTTTTTTCAATTAAGTCACTTGGTTTTCAATTTGGTTTCAATTTTGACCATTTGACCGGTCAACCCGGGAGTCAGCTGATGTGGCATGATGACGTGTCAGTCTTTGATTATGCGACGTTGACGTGGCATGCTGACGTGGCACCCGAGTGTCAAAATTGAAACAAAATTGAAAACATAGTGACTTAATTGGAAAAAATTGAAAACTTAGTGTTTTAATTGAAAAAAAAATAACACAGTGTCAAAATCAATTTTTTTTTTGAAAAGTTAGTGTCTTTTTTGGAACTTTTCCTACATTTTTTAAAATGATAAATTTGTCTTTTTATGTTTTTAAAACGTATAAATATATTTTTTTTACAAGTATAAATACGTATTTTTATATTTTTAGAAACATAGATACATTGTCATAAGTATATATAAAACAAACGTATTTTATATTTTTACAAAATTGATACGATATGTGATTATATGCAAAACAAACGTATTTTATATTTCTAAAAACGTAAAAATAAGTATTTATTCGTTAATTTATGTTTGTTCTTTTATGTTGGTTTAAGTTTATTTTCACTATTTTTCCACCATAAACATACTTTTGATTGATACAATACGTGATTATATGCAAAACAAAACGTATTTTATATTTTTAAAAACATAAAAAGTAAGTATTTGTTCGTTAATTTATATTTGTTTGTTTATGTTTGTTCGTTTATGTTGGTTTAAGTTCGTTTTCACTATTTTTCCACTATAAACATGTTTTCGATTGATATCATACGTGATTATATGTAAAAAAAACGTATTTTATATTTTTAAAAACATAAAAATAAGTATTTGTTCGTTAATTTATGTTTGTTTGTTTATATTTGTTCCGTTATGTTGGTTTAAGTTCATACGTCTTTATACTTGTAAAAAAATATATGTATACGTCTTTATACTTGTAAAAAAAATATATTTATACGTTCCAAAAACATAAAAAGACGAATTTATCATTTTAAAAAATATAGGAAAAATTCCAAAAAAGACACTAATTTTAAAAAAAAAATTGATTTTGACACTGTGTTATTTTTTTTCAATTAAAACACTAAGTTTTCAATTTTTTTCAATTAAGTCACTATGTTTTCAATTTTGTTTCAATTTTGACACTCGGGTGCCACGTCAGCATGCCACGTCAGCGTCGTATCATCAAAGACTGACACGTCATCATGCCACGTCAGCTGACTACCGGGTTGACCGGTCAAATGGTCAAAATTGAAATCAAATTGAAAACATAGTGACTTAATTGAAAAAAATTGAAAACTTAGTGACTTAATTGAAAAAAAAAATAACACAGTGTCAAAATCGAATTTTTTTGAAAAGTTAGTGTCTTTTATGAAATTTGCCCTAGAAAATATAATGGGATTCAACTTTATTTTTTGTATATCTCTGTTTTGTTTGTAATTTTATCAAGGATTAGGAATATAATTGTGACGAATGATACAGTTGTTGTTTATTAACTGTGTTATTTACGTAAATGGATTAATTTTTTCGGTTTAAATTCCAACGTTTACTTTCTATTTGAAAGTTGCCATGTTTCAATTTTTTATTTTTTGACATTTTTAGCAACTTATCGGTAATAGACAATTTTTCTTACAAATTAGAGCATTGTTTTCAAAAAAAACCTCACATTTGAGTATTTGACAAAAAAAAATTGTACCACTTTTTTCGATTTAGCTTATAATCGTCATGGTTTTGTTGTTGCTGCTCAGGGCCGGCCCTGAGCAAGTGCGGGATGTGCGACCGCACAGGGCCCGTGTCGTCTAGGGGCCCGAAATGTTTTTTACGTAAACTGATAATCACTCGATATATATTTATTCCGAGATGCAGATTCTTAAATTGTCTGTTGGTTAAGCGGTAGGTGAGTGCTAATTGTAAACATGCGGCCCGTGTTCGAATCTTAGAATTAGCAAATCAACAATTAATTTTGTTTTTTTACAGCCATCGTAAGATTCCACTTTCTTGCTATGTTTTCTTTTTCCAAGTCAAAAACGTATTGATGTATAATAATTTTGTCCAGCAAATCATATATTTTAAGTCCTAATTCAATGTTCATTAATACTTCCATTTAGCCCGTTAGGTTGCCATATTCTTTTCTTTTTCAAATCAGAACAAAGACCCATTAATACTCCCTTAATATAATAATTATCTACACCAAAACGTATTAATCAGGTACTTACTAATTCTTAGCTCTTTATATTTATTATTCTCAATTTCTCATTATCCATGTTGTTATATCAATCAAGAGATACAGACGGCGACATTAATAAAAATTCTAGTTCTAGTATTCTCGATTTCATATTTCTAAGAATGCTAGGCATGCCTTTCGATTTATGTAGCTATATTAGATTATTTATTGCGATACAATTATTTCGTTTTGATTATTTTTATAACAATCATGGTAGTATTAATGAATTTAATTATAAATAACAATTTTATTTAAGGGCCTATTTTTTAGTTTTCGTACAAGGCCCCTAAAATCAATGGACCGGCCCTACTGCTGCTTATGGTGTTTTTGGTGGAGGAAGATAAATGTTCTATTGTATTTACACTTGCTAATTTGGACATCAAAAGTTTTGCATTTACTTACTTAGATAGAATCGCATCATTAATAGTTTTGCATCTGCTAATCTGGAGACTGATCCTGACTCTGCTAATTTAGACAATGTGTTTGCTAACTAAAAGTTATGAGCCTGCTAATAAGATAGTCATGGCCCAAACAAAACCTACCTAATGAATTAAACTGAAAAAAAAAGATAATAATGTTGAAATAAATGTTAATCAAAGTAAGATTAAAGTATACATAAACATACTTCGTATTCTTTTAGTATATACGTTATTGTTTAAACAGATAGTTAAGCAGTGTTTTCATTGATTACTTAAAAAAACTTATTTACTAATGAAAAAACTAGACTAAAAAAATCCACGAAATCTCAAAATCTGAATTATAATAGAAAATATTTTTAATTGCTTTTGAGAAATAACAGAAAGAAGTTCATTGAAATTTTGATTTTTTAAAAAAATACATCGTGTTATTGGAAATTAAATAAATTAAATGAGTTTTATAATCATAACATATCATTCCTTTATATCATAGAACTGAAGAAATACTACTTCCTGTGGAATTAAAATCCATTGAGGTAAAGGAAATCATATTTCTTGAGTAATATGTTCTGGACCATTTCATTCATATATATCAAATAAACATTAATATATTCGTTATACGTTAGTATGTGTTCCATAATAGTCTTAGTTATTTTATACTAGCTATCTACTATGGAAATTTGCTCTATCAAATTCGTGTTCACTTATCCCCTTGACTATAATTAATTATTTCTATTAGTTAATATTGTTAAAGTTGAAAGAAAGTTGTGAAAGTCGTATGATGAGATGTGTTTGATTACTTTATTGTTCATTTACGTGATTGCAAGTAAAAGTAAAATAACTATCTAACAATGATGTTTATGTCATGTTTTCATGTCCTAAATTACAAACTTTATGGTTCAAAACACAAGGTTGATCATCGTTGCATTAAGATTGGTGTGAAATGTAAATGGTATATCATGTGTACTAATCACACCACACATTCAAGCCAAGAAAAAGCCATTTTCTCATGATATAATGTGTTATATCTTTTACTTTTATTATTCCGTTACTTAGTATTATAAAGAGGTTATGTAGATCGTCTGAAATCATTTGAAGTTTCAAAAATGTTTGTCAAAATAAATAGAAAACAATTGAAACAAGAGATTAGAAGAGGCTACATCCATGTAGCCTCCACCATAACCATGAGTGTTGTCATGGTGCTTGTTGTGTTTCTTCTAGGCACATTCATCATTGACCATTACAAAACAATCGTAGTCCCTAAAGATATATATTTCCCTCGATTCACTTCAATTGCAAAAACACATTATTCTTCGGTCTACCTATTTCATAGACATTCATTGTATTCTCCTTCGTTGACACGTGTCATGGAATTTACTGATTCGACCGGCCTTGTGGATCTTTGGCACACGATAAGTGATGAAGAGCTCATGGAGAAAGCCATCAGGGTCCCACGTGTATCCGAAGATCCAAAGAAAGTGGCTTTCATGTTCTTGACAAGGAGAAGTTTGCCTTTAAGGTCATTTTGGGAAAAGTTTTTTGAAGGGCATGAAGATCTTTTCTCAATTTACCTTCATACGTCTCCCGATTTCAACTACGAACCTCCAAACTCATCCGTGTTCTATAAACGAAGAATCCCAAGCAAGGTTCGATACGCAAATGCACGTAATGTTGAAATAAAAATGAAAACCCAATTCGTTTATTTTTATCTTTTTAGAAGACTACAGTAAACAATAACAATAACAAAAAGTCACCTTCTCATAATTTTTTTACAGCATGTTCAATGGGGAAAACCAACAATGATTGATGCCGAGAGACGGCTTTTAGCAAATGCACTACTCGACTTCTCTAATCAAAGATTCATATTACTATCAGAATCATGCATTCCTTTATTCAATTTCACTACCATTTACAACTATCTCATGAATGCCAACCAAAGTTTCCTTAGTTCATTTGATGATCCAAGGAAAATAGGTCGTGGGAGATACAACAAGCAAATGGGTCCCACAATAACATTAAAAGATTGGCGTAAAGGTTCACAGTGGTTTGAAGCTAATCGAGAGCTCGCCCATGAAATAATTTCTGACAAAATGTATTATGATGTGTTTCAGAATCACTGTCTCCCACCTTGTTATATGGATGAACATTACTTACCTACATTGGTAAATAAGGTTCGTTCGGATTTGACCACGAATACAACTGTGACGTGGACAGATTGGTCTGGTGGTGGGTCCCATCCTATGACATTTGCGAAAAAAGATATCACAGAAGTGTTTATAAATCAAGTTAGATACGGGTCCAAATGTACTTACAATGGTGCTAATAGTTCGATATGCTTTTTATTTGCTAGAAAGTTTCATCCTAGCACTTTAGAGCCATTGCTAAAGATGGCCCAAATGGTTTTTGGGTTTGGCCCATAGTGTTCGAGTTATCTGTATTCTGTATTATACATGAGTTGTTATTTGCAAAAATAAAGATCATATGTACCACCTTTTGTGGTATTACAAAGCGATGTCACGACTTCTAGCTGATGATATTTATTGATATAAGTATTATATTTGTTTCTGCATAAAGGAGCTAACAAGTTTGAATTTTTTTTTGAAGATATTCAATTATTGAAGGCCACTACTAACGAATAAAAAAGGGTTGAAATAGGAATAAGTGGAAGAGGGGGTTGGATGTAATAAGTGGAGAATATATAATGAGATTCAATGGGATCATAAAAGAGAGAATATGAGGATTCATTGTATATATTTTTTCAATCATTGTCTTTTTTTCTATTATATAATTGCATTTTTTTTTGTTTAATTTAATTAAATGATTGGCAAGGATGAGAAACTAGTTAATTTGTAAAAGAAATATTAACATCTCAATGGTTTGTGATAGATATATGTAATCATGATTTACTTCACCGAATGTAATGTAAATGATATGCTTGTGAAAACAAAATTTCCTTATGTAGTTTTTGTTTTTAAGTTTTTTATTAACATATTTAATTGCAAGTGCAAAAAGCTTTTATGTATTTTGATGTTGTCTAAGAACCAATGATCGTGAACTCCATCAGATGTCCACTTCCTCGGCCATACATATTTCCTTTAGACTAAATTAGATAATTGGTTATTATGGTTTACATAGAAATCATAGCTCTTTTTTTTGTTTTCTTCTGCATTTCATTATATGAGCAGCTTATGTGGATTTAATTTAAGGAGAATTTCATACATGTCATAAATAAACATAAAAATATTATATTTGTTTAAATTAATTTCTAAATATTATATATATCCTTAGTAAGTTTTTAAAATATCATATTTACTCAACATGATATCTAAATATCATATATACTCTTTATAAAATTTCAAAATATCATATTTGCCCAATTATTTTATAAACATTCTTATAATCATTTTTTTGTAATTTAAAATCATTATAAATATAATGAAAATCTGCAATGACCAAAACACCCCTACTTCAATCTTCTTATAATACTTTCAATCTTTCAATTAGGCTTCTCACACAAACACATTGCTGGGAAATAGAAAAAAAACGACGCAACCTGGGGGAAGGGCGACTCTACCATTGTCATCGTCCATAGTCGCTGTCTACCGTCCACCATCCAAAGTTGTTGTCCGTCATATTTTGTCGTCATCGATAATCATCTTCAGCGATAATCATCCACATTGATTTCCATCATTTGTCGTAGTTATCTACTGTCTGTCATACTTGGTCGTCGTCGATAATCATGAGAAGATGGAAATCAGTGCTAATGATTGTGTTTCCACTTTCTAGCAACATGATTGTGTGAGAAGTTCGATTGAAAGATTGAAAGTATCCCAACAAATAGAAGTACAAGTATTTCGGTCATTGCAGATTTCCGTTATATTTATTATGATTTTAAATTACAAAAAATGATTATAAAAATGTATTAAAGTAATTAGTTTTTTTGGGAAAATATGATTTTTGGAAGCTTATAAATGATATATATGATAATTAGAGATTATGTCGGGCAAATCAGTGCTAATGATTGTGTTTCCACTTTCTAGCAACATGATTGTGTGAGAAGTTCGATTGAAAGATTGAAAGTATCCCAACAAATAGAAGTACAAGTATTTCGGTCATTGCAGATTTCCGTTATATTTATTATGATTTTAAATTACAAAAAATGATTATAAAAATGTATTAAAGTAATTAGGTTTTTTGGGAAAATATGATTTTTGGAAGCTTATAAATGATATATATGATAATTAGAGATTATGTCGGGCAAATATGATATTTTGGAAGCTTATAAATGGTATATATGATATTTAGGAATTAGGTTGAGCAAATATGATATTTTGATGTTTATTTAAGGCATATATAAAATCCCCCCATTAATTTATTGCGGTTTTAGTCTCTCTAATCAATGTAAAATAATATTTTTATCATTTTTTAATATTTCTTATCTTTTTCTTTTAAAATTTTAATCTATTATAAATATTAAAGTAGAGGAGTCCAGGCCCCGTGTTGTCTAAGGGGACTGAAAAAAAAAATATTTAGTATATAATGACAGAAAAATCCGTCGCTAAATACCATTTGGGACAGATAGTGACAGAATGTCATCATTGCCAAAAAGTCATGTCAAATGACTTATCAATCGTTAATTCTTTGAAAAAATCCGTCACTAATGCCTCGTAAAATTTCCTCACTAATCCCTTCGTAACTAAAATAAAATATATTTATGACCTCTTTTTTATTATTCGCACAGAGCCTTCAAAATCAACGGAATAACCCTGGCCATACCCACACCACCACCCCGCCTTTTTTTTTCCTTTCTCTTTTCGATCACCACAACCATCAAGATCACAGATGAAATCCCACTGAGAAGACAGAGGATGTAGATTACACGAACTAATACATTGTGTTTCGGTTTGGTTTTACTCATTTCATATGTTATAACTAGAACCAAAGGGAGACCAAGTTAATGGGTTTGTTCAGTTTTGCTGACTTTTTAGTTTTTAGTTAGCTGGTTATAATTATTTATGTCGTGTAGAATCATAACTTGTAACTGCAAAATCTAACCATGACGTCATTTTATATAATGCCCTTTTGGTATGTCTTTAGACAAGAGATAAGAAAGCAATACCTTTAGCTTGATGAAAAGTTAAAAAATTAACACATGAATTGTGAAAAGCTACCAAATTTTTCCATATGAAAGCCAGATGGATGAAAAGGATGGATAAATGGAAATGGACAAATCAGATAAGTGCCATTATCACCTAATTTGGCAACATGACCTGTTTTCCATACTGTTGGGCATGTTCTATTCGATACTTTACATTATGTTTTCGAACTAATGTCTAGAAGGAAGGGGAATAAGTAATAACATGAAGATACGTTATGATTTTTTTTTTTTTTGTAATTTAAGTGTTATATGAAGAGGATACGAAATATTTCGAGAGAAACTTTTGGATATTTTCTCTTTAGAAATACATGAGAATATTTCAGAAAAAGAAAAGTATTTTAAAAATTCTTTATAATTACTAAATTACTCCTCTTCATAAACTATGTTCGTATATAACTGAAATTAGTCGGGTTCTCAACCATCCAACATAAGAATAAACGAAACAAAAATATGACACTTTAATTTGATTTCTCTCGACCTCAAAACGTGCAAAATAGTTATTGCCTTTTCATCTTTATTTTCTCTTCTTCTTTTTTTCTTTCCAAAAAATACATCTATTGGCAAACGATAAAACCTTTATCACACAACTACAATGAAACTACAATTAATTAGTTAATTTAAAAAATTTATTTTTCCGTTATCTAGTGTTTGTTTTTCTGCTAAGTTTCTTAAAATTATATATTCTAATATTGTAAAATTAATTCGAATAGAACAAAATTGAGAATATTTCACCGTATTGGTTTGACCTAGTTATGTGTATATTACTCAATAAATTAGCAGAGGTACATGAATGGTCAAACAAGAAAGTTTTTATCGTATTAAATGCGACTTTTAAATGTTTAAATATTCTCTTTAAATTTTCTCAACAATTTTTATGAGTAGAACATTATAATATAATAATAATCAGACCAAGTCTTAAATTGAGGCATGTTTCATCGTATTTATCGGACCGGTGCATGTGTTTTTATAGAAACTTCCGGCCCGGTTCCAGCCAATTAAAGCGTGTTGCTGGGCGGCGAACCAGAACCACACAATTATTTGCGTAGTCTATTGTTATTCACATTTTTTTTATTCACATTAAATTTGCAATGTCAAATTGCCACCTGTTTGTTAACTGTTTTTCAAAAAGCATTATTCGGTAAACCATAAAGTGAAAATCGGGAATTAAGTTTTTTGGTCGTACATTTTTTCATGCAGGTTATTCGCGTCTGAAACATTACAAAATTAATAGCAATTGAAAACACATGATTATCTAATAAATAAAAATTAACTAAAACAATAAATTCGATGGTTACATGAATTTGTCGGCGAGTTATTCGACTTGCTATTATTATCACTCTAATTTCTTATACGCGTCATCTAATAATTTTGCTTAAATCGAATGAACTAGTAATAGACTTTGGTTCTACGTAATTAAATAATCAACTTATGTTAAATGATGACAGCCTCCAATATTGTTTCTGTTTTTCTAGTCAAAATCGACGGGAAAGGGGAATCTGGTTATCTGGGGTTAAACAACCTTTACTTGTTCACTGTAATGTTCTGACTATTATAATATTTTAAATTGACAAATTCATTTTTTAATCAATTAAATAGTAGTAATTAAATGCTGTTATTAATATCTTTTTGGATCCAAAATTTTAAATTCTCATGAGATCTAATAGCATATAGTATATTATATGCAAAAGTTAATTGCAAATTACTTTTTTAATAGTTATATAGTTGAAATAATATTGATTTAACTCTTTGCGTTTTATCTACTGAAATGACAAAAATCAATAAGAACATGTCTAAATACATAACTTAGATGGTCAGTACAACATCAGCTTGTTTACTTGTGTAAGTTTTTCCGTTTTTAAGCGTTAATTTTCTTATAAATGAACAGAATTCCTTTTTACAAGTTAGTTTCCATTTTAAAAATTAATAACTTTATAAGAACTTATACTTAAACAACCCACAACTAGTTATTTATGTTAATAAAATATTCAAAAGACTACTTTAAAATGGCCCCACATATTGTTATCGTTTGGAAATGGTTCAAAAAGAAACACATACCTTTAAAAGCAAACGGCTTTTTTCTTGAATATGTTATTATTTGTATTTTGTTATTGTTTGGAGTCGTCTTTGTTTGATTATTTGTCCATAATTTGAATACCTCAAATCAATACGATACAAAAGAGTAACCTATCTACACTAATATCCTATTGTACACATATTAACGTCTTCTTTGTTCTTCAAAAGTTTCACCTACATATACCACGTTGGGAAAACCCAACATAGGAATCAATATCATTTTTTTTCTTATTACATTTGTTAAGTTTTTCCAATGCCACCCAATCTTAATATAAAAAACTTACAAGATGCTACAATGGGAAAAGGTCTCTTATTAGATAATTTGATGTCAATTTAACAAAATAATAAATTCGACTATAACAATAATAAATAAATCAAATAAATCAAATGGTTCTGTAATCTGGATATAATGTTCATTTATTAGCGACGGAAAGTTATAATTATATTCAATATAATATAAAAGTAAATTACAAGAAATATATGTGTTTTTTGTATATGGTCTTCAAATTTTACGTGTTTATAAAAAATGGAGAAATCATGAAAAATATAAGAACAGTTCCACGACATTAAAAAGGGAATTTAACTTTTTAGGACGATGAAGAAAACATATAAGGGTTTTCACGATGATGAATAAACATATTTAGTTTTGGAAGCCTGGAAAGGATGTGCCAATGAGAGAAAAATGGCGATAGTAGTCGTGTTTGTCATATTGGAAACCTTCTTGATAAAGGATGTGTGATGGGAAAGACGGAGGGGAAACATAGCAGGGATAGAACATTCCTCCATGAACGTACTATAATATTGTCGTTTTTGGCATCCAACAGTATAACTTTCTAGGGCGGCCACTCATCCTAAAAATTTTCTCTTACACGATCATGCTTGACTGCAGAATTCTCATGGGATCTGCTACCTTTATGGTTTTAAAATGCATTGTGATGGATAGGCATTCACATTTCTTATAATGCAATGCTTAGATCTCATACAAAGACACCCAGTTGATGTTGGATCAAATATCTCTTTCAATTTCTCCATCTTTCTATAGGGTTCGACTTCCCCATCAAACTCATCGACCTCGTGTACCTAGCTCTAATACCACTTAAAACACCCCTCAATGCACACAACACAATATTGTTTGCTTTGGGCACTCGGCAGGAAAACTTCCCATGACGGTTCCAAATCCTAGAAATTTTTCCCATACGAGCATGGTTAACTACAGAGTTCTTATGGTATATGTAGTCCTCACGACTTTTAAACGCATTGTGATATGTATATATCTGTATATCTTACAAGACAATGCTTAGTTCTCATTCCCGGTCGATGTGAGATCACTCATGTGGGATAATTTTTTAAGATGAGTGACCACCCTATGGAGTTTTCTTGTCGGGTGCCAAAGCAAACAATATTGATAAGAGGACTCGTTAGAAATGATAGGAGGTCGACTGATGGAGAAGGAAATACTGGGATGTGAAGGTGACTTTATTGTATCAATTTTGATTCATAACAGGACGATCTTTGATCGAGGCAATAAATAAGAACCTACATATGATGCTTATCAACATGCAGAAACTAATTATTATTTTCATCAAGAGTCGATTTTGGGGACCTTAGAAGCTAGAAGGGTCCAACAAAGTTATGTCAAGACTATTTTTGTGATATATATATATATATATATATATATATATATATATATATATATATATATATATATATGTGTATATATATATATATATATATATATATATATATATATTATTTATCCATGCCTAGTGCGACCTTGTTGGTGACACACTATATTTCTTGGTAAAGATTAGGATACATAAGGGTGCGCCCTTACCTGCATTTTTTTCGCCTTAAACTTGGGCGAGATGTCATGTGAGATTTAGGGGGAGTGCCTTGTTGTATGATTTTTTCTAATGAGATTGTCAGGTTGTTTAACTTGGATGTGAGTTAAATGATTGTTTGGACATATATAGGAGGACGCTCGAAGATGAGAAATTAGGGATCAACATAGTTAACATGAAGTCTCTTTGGTGTAACTCGACTTCTTGGCATGACGACTTAAGACTATAAAGATTCGCCTCCTTAAACGCTTATGCAGAAATACTGAAAAAATAGGGACTTACATATAGTGTCAATCAACATAGGGAAAGCTTATGATTACGCTCCCTGATAGTCAATTTGAGGAACCTTGGAAGCTTTAATGGTCTAGTAGAGATATGTTACGATCATTCAATATATGTACTACAAGTCTACGATTTGTGCTCAAACCTTTATTGGTGACACGTCGTCTCTCCTAGTAAAATTAGGTTACATCAAACTTCAAACCTTAGCTCATATGATTTCGCCTTAATCTTTGTCGATATGTTGTATGAGATTCAAGAAAAGTGACTTGGTGGATTTTTTTATGACATTGTCTAGTTTATGAAACATTGCTCTGAAATGATGATCGGTTGGACTCATGGAGGAGGATGTTAGAAGATAAAAGTTTACTCATTAACACAATTATGATGCAATATCTTTCGTGTAAGTTCAACGGGAAGAGTAATATTAGAGGAGTATAACTAAGTATCAAGGAAGAAGCTCCGCATACAAAGGAGAGTTTCAAGTAATTGGGGTTATTAATCTATACAAAAAGGTGTTGATGTAGGCGTACTCACCATATATAGGAAGTTCGGTAAAGTGGAAGGCGAACACAAGTATTGTGTGCCACAGATAGAACTGCTTGAAACTAATTAGAAATTTTTACAAGGTGGTTGTTAGAACCACTATGTTGTATAGATCTGAATGTTGGTCGATAAAGAAGGAGTATGAGAGAAGACTAAAACATGAAAGTTTCAGTATGAGAATGTTACAATAGATATATGGTGGAATATTGTTGGAAAAAATCCAAATGCGATATTTAGATATGTTTTGGGAGTGGTGTTGATTATAACGCTATCGATACTCTGGTATAAGCATATGCAAACAACGCAATTGATACTCTGGTAAGTGGATGTAGATAGGAATGGTAGATGGTATGAGGATGACAAGACGTCCTAGCTAGAGGAGGGAAGATAACGTGAGCTTAGACATGGATGAGTTGGCTATTTTCGAGGACATACCGTCAAATAGGAAGACTTAGGCTTAGAATCAAGATATCAAAGAAGTATAAGTCGTTGTACATTTACTAATAGAAGTATGTATGTACATTTACTAATAGAAGTATCCTTTTCATTAGGCTTAGAATCATGATAGCAAAGAAGTATAAGTCCTTGTACATTTACTAATAGAAGTATGCATGTACATTTAATAATAGAAGTATCCCTTTCATTTGGTGTTTTTACTTGATACTCCTTTCTCGAACCCTTTCACCCAATTACTTTCACATTTCTATTTTATTTTATTATTTATGTTTGAGCACATTTGACCACTTAGTCCATCCCTCTTTCTCAAATTTTATTAGTTCCATCGATACCATCTTCATGTTGTTCCATTGCAAGCTTGTGTTTTAGTTACGTTAGAGTCATTTATAAAAGTTGTTGCTCTAACCCGGGTGGAGGCAAGGCCATCATCATCCACCTCTCCCTTACCATATTGCTATGCGAATTTAGGATATGTTGTTATTGTTAGTGATTAGGGTTTAGGTTAGCCCATTAGGGTTTAGGTTAGGCTATGACCCATTTTGTAACCCTATTTATATGAGGTTAAACCCTCATTATAATCATCAAACAATATTAAGCATTCTATTTTATAACATGGTATCAGAGCTCTAGGTTAAAACCCTACTGCTAACCACAATCCGCCGCCGCCGTCCTCCACCTCCGACGACTTTCTCTAATAGTCATCGGAGGTGCCTTCCTTATGCTTAATATTTTTTTTTCCTTTTCAATTTCTTCTCATAAATAATAATACAACTGTCGGCACCAAACCAGAGATTCGTCATCGACTTCTTCTACTGCCTCGTCTGCTAAGGCCCCTCTGCTCAGATGACCTCTTCTTCTCCGGACCTTCTTCACTGGGCATGCTCTGATATGCAGTCGTCTCTCTCTTTCTACACTGCAGTTGTCGATCTCATCGAAATTGCCTCTGTCCGCCGCAGCTTGAGCCATCTCTCTCTTGCCCGTTGCCTTTCTTCGGACTCCTCTGCCGCCAACTCCATGATCGTTGTCGCTGCCACCAGCTGTCTCTTCTTCTACAACGCAACCGCCTCTGGTCACCGCTCATTCTCTCTTCTTATTCGACGAACAGTCACGATTAGCCGTCATCGTCAAAGCTCTGCCACCGCCGCTGCCGCTGTCTTTATCTATATTTTTTCTTATATTTTGTTCTTTTGATTATTTTTTCAGTTTACTCGTCTCTTCCCGATCAAACTGTAGGGGGATGTTAGTGATTAGGGTTTAGGTTAGCCCATTAGGGTTTACGTTAGGCTATGAGCCCATTTTGTAACCCTATTTATATGAGGTTAAACCCTCATTATAATCATCAAACAATATTAAGCATTCTAGTTTATAACAATTATTTGCTGATGGATAATGGTTAATAAAGAATAAAATATGGTGTAAATGATAATTTTATATGCAAAGGTACGGTTTAATGATTTAAAATTAAAAACAATGTCTTTAGGCTAACAAGAAGGAAAATTTTAGTTATTTACTATGATATTAATTTGATACTGAAATAACTTGTGAATAATATAATATCGATGCATTATACTAAAATATTCATAGAAATTTCAAAATTAGTGAAATATATTTTATTTTGTGATTTTATATGACTCTACAAAAACTGAAGTCATGTAATATTTTTATGGGAAGTGATAATATATATAATAGTTTTTAACCATATACAAAAATTTAAGATATTTTATGTTAATACATAATTTCTTTAATACATAAATTGTTGTATATGATTAAAACTGTTATGTACGGTTCACTTTCCTCTTTTTTTTGTCAATTTATTTATTTATTTTTTTAATAAATCTCAATCTCAATAACTTTTATACCATCTTAGAAAAGAAAAGATGAGAAAACAATATTTCTTCTTAGGTTCTAGAGAATGAAATATTTACATTAAAAATTAGTAAAAAAATCTAAGGTTTAATTTTGACAAGTGTAATAAATGCGTTAAAAACCTGTGAAGACCGGCTGCTGGTGTGCCGAGTAGAAAATTTAATGAAATATTTGAAATTTATTTTTGATTTACAGAAATGAGGAGGACGTTGCTGTTGACTTGGACCTTTTGAATAATTCTCACCGCCAACTCTCTCCCACACTGCATAAAACCCTTCATATCCTTCTTCCCCTATTCACGTATTTCACCTCAATCGGCCCAGGATCTCGATTCCAATCACTGTCTGTAGATCTAGATTCGGAACGATGAAGAACAATCAGAGCAATCAGAATCCAATGATGTCACTGTTCAAGGTCTTCAATGCTCCATTACATCTCGCAAACCTCGTTTCCCTGATCCTCTTCTTCGCGTTCGGTTTATGTTTCGGTATCATTCTCACATTCCATCTCAAAAACGTCTCCTTCAATCTATTGGGCTATTTTTCAAGTGTTTGAGTTAGCCCACGTTGTTTAGCCTGTTTTGAATAAGGCCCAAAGCCAGGAGTCGGTGACTTAGTAATCCGGAGTACCAGGTCTTCTCCATCTTTTCCGTGTAGAACGAGATTTAGGGGAGATCGTGAATCTGTTTTGTTTTAGAGTTTTTCCCGTTTCTTTCCGTTATTTGTAATGGCTATATAAGCCTTCTTTTTCTTGAATAAAGAGTATCACAAAATTGTGAGTTGAATCGTATCTTTTATCACTTAGTTTCAATAAGTGGTATCAGAGCAATATTCCTTTCAAGAGAGTATCTGAGAGAAATCGCTGTCATGGGGGAGGAAGCAGGACAGTTTCATAGCCCCAGTGTACCCAAATTCGACGGAGACTACGACCATTGGAGTATGGTGATGGAGACTCTCCTCCGATCGAAAGAATACTGGCGTGTGGTAGAAGAAGGGTACCACAAAATCAAACCAGGAGAAGTAGCCACAGCGACACAGCAGAAGAATTATGAAGAATCCAAGCTTAAAGATTTAAAGGCTTGTAATTACTTGTTTCAGTCGATAGACAAATCGATTCTGAAACAAATTCAGCAGAAGGAAACGGCAAAACAGATATGGGATGCCATGAAGCTCAAATTCAAGGGAAACGCAAGAGTAAAGCGAGCTCAGTTGCAAAGACTTCGTAGAGATTTTGAAACCCTAGAGATGAAAACTGGAGAGACAGTGACTGAGTATCTCGGACGAGTCATGGTGGTGGCAAATGACATGCGGAATGCTGGAGAAGACATGACCGATGTGAAGATTGTGGAAAAGGTACTAAGAACTATGACTGAAAGCTTCAATTTTGTAGTCTGTACCATAGAAGAATCAAAAGATATAGACACCATGACAGTAGATGAGCTTCAAAGCTCGTTACTGATCCATGAACAGAAAATCAGAAGGAATGTGAATGATGAACAAGTTTTAAAAGTCGAGAATGATCAAGGTGTTGGAAGAGGTAGAGGCAGAGGCAGAGGAAACTCATACAGGGGAAGAGGACGTGGCAGAGGAAGGTCCCAAAGCGAGAACAAGCCTCAATTCGACAAGTCCCAGATTGAATGCTATAAGTGTCACCAGTTTGGACACTTTCAATATGAGTGTCCAAACGATGTCAAACAAGTGAATTATACGGAGTTTGAAGAAAATGAAGAGCTTTTGTTAATGGCCTCTGTCGATATTGAAGGATACGAGAAAGAGACTAAGATGCTGATGATGGCTGTAGAAGAAGATAAGAAGCATGAAGATAAGAAGCATGCGTTTTGGTTTCTTGATTCAGCTTGCTCGAATCATATGACTGGCATCAAAGAGTGGTTTATTCGCATTGATGAAACATATCAACACAAGGTCAGACTAGGGAATGACCACAAGCTGGAAGTTAAAGGAAGGGGCGATATTCGTATCAGTGTGAATGGGATGATTCAGGTGATTACAAACGTTTACTATGTGCCATTTCTGACATCAAATCTCATGAGTGTCGGTCAGCTACAAGAAAAATCTTTGACATTTGTCATCCAAGGCAATGTCTGTAGAGTGTTCCATCCTCAGAAGGGCCTGATCATCTCTTCAAGCATGACAAGAAATAGGATGTTTCCGGTGTATGTCTCAACGCAATCTCAACAACCTGAATGTCTTCAAGTGAGTGGTGATTCCAGCACACAGCTTTGGCACAAGAGATTTGGACATGTAAACCACAAGGCTATCAGAACCATGTTGTACAAAGGAATGGTGATAGGTTTACCAACGATAGCTGAGAAACATGGCATATGTGAGACTTGTGCAATTGGAAAGCAACATCGAGAAACCATACCCAAGAAGAGCAATTGGCACGCAACTGAGAAGCTACAGCTGATACACACAGATCTGTGTGGGCCTATTTCTCCAGCCTCAAATAGCAAAAAAAGGTACATACTGGTGTTTATTGACGATTACACTAGAAAATCCTGGGTTTATTTCTTGTCACACAAAAGTGAAAGTTTTGAAGTATTCAAGATCTTTAAAAGAAGTGTGGAAGTTGAAACCGGAGTGAAGATCAAATGTTTAAGAAGTGACCGTGGAGGGGAGTTCACTTCAAACGATTTCAACAAATTTTGTGAAGATCAGGGCATCAAAAGACAACTCACAGCCTCATACACCCCACAGCAAAATGGGATTGCGGAACGTAGAAATCAAACCTTAATGAATATGGTTCGATGCCTTCTCACAGAAACATCCATGCCTAAATACTTCTGGTCAGAGGCAGCAAGATGGGCGTGTCACGTGCTGAATCGATGCATGAGCAGAAGCCTAGATGATAAAGTACCTGAAGAACTGTGGACAGGGTCAAAGCCAAGTGTTGAACATTTTAGGGTGTTCGGATGCATTGGGCATGTACACGTACCTGCTCAACTACGAACAAAGCTGGATCCAAGGAGTCATAAGTGTGTGTTTCTTGGTGTCAGTCAAGAATCAAAAGCGTATCGGTTGTATGATCCAGTCACAGATAAAGTTGTAATCAGCAGGGACGTGATCTTTGACGAAGATGCAACCTGGGATTGGCCAAAAGGAAACCAAGAAACACAAGAATTAATCATAGAAGACGAAGAACCAGTTCAAGAAGAACCGCAAGAAGAAGAGAATGAAGAGACTCCACAGAACTCGCCAAGTCCAGCACCAAGCCCAGAAGTAGGAGAAGGCACGCCAGTTCAAGACACTCCTCAAACTGATAACACACAGGTAGATCCTAGCAGTCCAGTTTCTACTGACTCAGAAAACTCACAAAGCACTCCACCTGGTCGCAATAGAAGAGCACCTGGTTGGACAAAAGATTATTATATGGCGGGAGACATGTTTAATGAAGATGAAGCTGGATTCGCGATGTACAGTGCAATGGAGGATCCATCAACATATGAAGAAGCATGCAAAGAATATAAATGGAGACAAGCAATGAATGCTGAAATATCCGCCATAGAAAAGAATCATACCTGGGAATTAGTTGATCTTCCAGCTGGAGCAAAACCCATAGGGGTAAAATGGGTATTCAAAACCAAAATCAATGAACGTGGAAAAGTTGATAAGTACAAGGCGAGGTTAGTAGTAAAAGGATATGCCCAGAAAGAAGGAGTAGACTACAACGAAGTATTCGCACCAGTAGCTCGATGGGACACAATCAGAAGTCTATTAGCAATGGCGGCTCAAAGAAGGTGGATAGTGTACCAATTAGATGTCAAAAGCGCTTTCTTGAATGGTGAGCTTAAGGAAGTAGTCCATGTCAATCAACCAAAGGGTTTTGTCAAAAGGGGAGAAGAAGCTAAGGTGTACAAGTTAAAGCGTGCACTATATGGATTAAAGCAGGCACCTCGAGCTTGGTTTAATCGAATTGAAGGTTATTTTTTAAGGGAAGGTTTCAAGAAGAGCAGTTATGACCATACCCTGTTTGTGAAGAAAGAGCAGGATAAAATCATCATTGTGAGCTTGTATGTAGATGATTTAATCTATGCTGGAAATGATCATGGGCTGTGTGAAGCGTTCAAGAAAAGCATGCAACAAGAGTTTGAGATGACAGACCTGGGGCAAATGAGGTATTTTCTCGGAGTAGAGGTGAGTCAAAACTCAGAAGGTATCACCTTGTGTCAATCACAATATGCAAGAGAAGTTCTGAAGAGATTCAAGATGATTGAAGCAAACAGTGTGAAGAATCCGATTGTTCCAGGTACCAAGCTTGAGAAACTAGAAGCAGGGAAGGAAGTGGACAACACCATTTATATGAGTCTCATAGGAAGTCTCATGTATCTTACTGTTACACGTCCAGATTTAATGTATGTGGTAAGTTTACTGGCAAGATACATGGCAAAACCTAAGGAGGAACACATGGCTGTGGCAAAGCGAGTGTTGAGGTATGTAAAAGGGACCATGAACTATGGGCTGCACTATGGGAAGGATCAAAATCAGAAGTTAAAGGTGTTTACTGACAGCAATTATGCACGAGATATAGAGGACCGGAAAAGCACCTCTGGATATGTCTGTCTGTTCAGTGGAGCTGCAATTTGTTGGAGTTCTAGAAAACAAGAAATTGTTACTCTGTCTTCAACTGAAGCAGAATATGTAGCAGCTACAAATTGTGCATGTCATTGTGTATGGTTGAAAGGATTATTTGAAGAACTTGAAGAAAAGACAGGAACTGTGGAGGTCATGTGTGATAACTGTTCAACCATAAAGCTGTCAAAAAATCCTGTAATGCATAGAAGAACAAAGCACATAGATGTGAGGTTCCACTACATCAGAGAACTGGTGAATAAAGACATAATACAGCTGAAGTTTTGTGGCACAAAAGAGCAACTAGCAGATGTGATGACCAAACCATTAACACTAGCTGTTTTTGAATTCATCAGGGAAGAACTTGGAGTGAAAGAGGTTAAACAAGAAGCTCAATGCTTACTTGTTTAAGGGAAGGAATTTATTGGGCTATTTTTCAAGTGTTTGAGTTAGCCCACGTTGTTTAGCCTGTTTTGAATAAGGCCCAAAGCCAGGAGTCGGTGACTTAGTAATCCGGAGTACCAGGTCTTCTCCATCTTTTCCGTGTAGAACGAGATTTAGGGGAGATCGTGAATCTGTTTTGTTTTAGAGTTTTTCCCGTTTCTTTCCGTTATTTGTAATGGCTATATAAGCCTTCTTTTTCTTGAATAAAGAGTATCACAAAATTGTGAGTTGAATCGTATCTTTTATCACTTAGTTTCAATACAATCTTCAGTTCACCCAATTTTCTCTCTCCACCACCACGGCGGCACCAGCCGACGTCATAATAACACCGCAACAAACAACACCGGCGCCGCCCAAAGTCGGATTAGAAAGCTATTTGAACCCACCGGAATTGATGCACGATATGACCGATGAAGAGCTGATTTGGAGAGCGTCGATGGTTCCTAAAGTCAGAGATTATCCGTTTGAGAGAATCCCGAAGGTTGCGTTCATGTTTTTGACTAGGGGTCCGGTGGTATTGTCGCCGCTCTGGGATAGATTTTTTAAAGGGAATGAAGGTCTTTACACCATCTATGTTCATAGCTCCGATTCGGCTGTCAATGTGACGGAGCCGGAGGATTCTGTATTTCATGGCCGGAGAATTCCCAGCAAGGTAAAAAAGCTGCTAATTTATCAAATTAATCTTTTGCTTTTAGGGTAATACCATGTGCATAAAAAGTTGGACAATTCTAAACTATAAATTTGCTTTAGGGTTTCACTTTTACCATAGTCGTAACAAACAAGTCGTATCATCTGAAAATTTGGATTGTTTGTTATCGTTGTTATTCACATTGTTATAAATTACTATATGGAAATTAACATTTTATCTGAATATAAATAAAAATTTTGAAATAATTATTTTATAATGGATGATTTCGAAGTTACTTAATTAGGAAGATCTCAAAATCATATGTAATCAATTTGTCCTAAATCATGTTGGTTTTCCTTAACTTGTAAGCGATCATTGTCTTTTTTTTTTTCTGGGAATTTTTATCAAATGATTTCTATCAAATTAATAAAACATTTGGATTGTGAAATTACAGATAAAAGAGAAAGCTTTTATAAATCCGAATCAATATCATTACATTTACATAATAGCTGTAACGTTAATGAAATGAAGATATCGAAAATAACGGTAGTATTTTAATGATTGGGATTTGTAAATAAGTTTCTTATATTTTATTATTTATAAAAACTTGTTTGTTGTTTCTCTAAAGATACAAATTATATTTGGAAAATAAGAAAAGAAAGGCAAAAAATTGTATGATGTAAGCATTAGCCAATAGCCATTAACTTGTATGATGAATCCACGCTGGATGAGCATGGTGCCGTCCATCTTTTCCAAAAGCTTAGTGGAATATTCTTTTTTCAAATTTAAATAATACTTAAATACTCTTTTCAATTTATAAATTACAAAAAATTCAGGGACATTGATTTGAGTTGAATTTTATTCTGTTATCTCCACATGCGAGTTTCATTATTGAACAAACAAGTTACAACCCTTATATCAATATATAATCTTTATAGTCCTTAAGTTTCTACAATATTGTTTTACCATGCTAGATTTTTAATAATTAGCCATAGACTATTTAATTTACTTGTGAAATTAAATGTTTCATTTATGTGAATTATAGGGTGTCGAATGGGGAAAAGTGAACATGATTGAAGCCGAACGTCGATTGTTAGCAAACGCGCTTATGGATTTCACAAACCAGCGTTTCGTCCTGTTATCAGAAGCCTGTATTCCCCTGTACAACTTCTCGACAGTATACTCCTACCTAACTAACTCAAAACACAACTTCGTGGAGTCCTATGATTTGGAGGGCCCTGTTGGCCGTGGACGCTATAGCCCCAAAATGGCCCCAGTTGTAGACATCGAGGAATGGCGAAAAGGATCACAATGGTTTGAAATGGACCGTGACCTAGCCATTGAAGTTATATCTGATAAGATGTATTTTTCAGTGTTCCATGATTTTTGTGACGGCCAGTGTTACGCAGACGAACATTACTTGCCTACATTTGTCACAAAGAAATTCGGTGAGGGGAATGCAAATAGGACTTTGACTTTTGTTGACTGGGCGAAGGGTGGGCCCCATCCAACTAAGTACACAAGAAATGATGTTACCGAGGAGTTTTTGGAGAAATTAAGAAATGATAGGAGTTGTGAGTATAACGGGAAGAAAAACCAAATATGTCATCTATTTGCTAGGAAGTTCACGTCACATGCTTTAGATAGGTTGTTAAGGATTGCACCAAAGCTTATGCAATTCAACGACTTATAACGTCTATGACATTATTTATTTGTCATTTTTGTTATTTTCTTGATTGAAATTATTTTATTCTTATACACATATTCAGAATTGGGAATAGAAAGTAGAGCGCTTTCTCTTTTGGAATTTTTGTGACATATTTTGGTGTATTGACTTTTTAATTAATAATTAACTTGTTTAAAGTAATCATAACACAACAATTTACATACTATGCGAAGAAGTTTATTTTGTTTTGATCCAGTTTGCTCACTGCATAGTGCAAATATTGCATAAAACTTTCCAGAAGAACTTTGATCACCAACACAAGATTTCAATAAGACAATAACAATAATAAGAGGCAACAATTTTAATCCGTAAATATAAAAATGGGCCAATATGCTTTCGTTTACTGTGGGCAAATAGATAGGATTCATAAGAAAATATCTAAAAGAAACTAATGAAAGGTTCCGATTGTTTCAAAGTTGCTTAAAACGTACTCAGATAGTTATATCTTCATAAGTAACTCTACTTTAGAAAAACAACTATAGTTTTGTTATATTTTTTAATATTTGATTGAATAACCAATTAAACCAATATGAACGTAAAGAACGGAAAGGATTATCGCTAAAAAATGAATAAAAATCGGAGCTAAAATATTATGATAATATAAGTTTGGAAAGGATGTGTAACAAGTTTTTTATTGTGACCGTTTTATCCACATGTGACAATTTTACCTTTCCTACTTACTTTGTGCTTCCGAGGCATATCCTCTCTTTAACATGCATCCCTCTTTCTTTTGATGGTTGGTCTCCTACGCATACGTTTTTTCTAGGGTGGTAAATGTGGTATATACTTAGTTATAGGCCAAATGGCTCTCACATTGATGGGTTGAATGTTAAACATGTAAGAATTAGAAAAACATGTTCGTTCTAAACCATAAAGATACAAAATTTTCAGCACTTGTGTCCAGTTAGGTCATTGTTATAGGCCAGATGGCTCTCACATTGATGGATGAATGTTAAACATGTAAGAATTAAAAAAACATGTTTGTTCTAAACCACAAAGATACAAAAATTTCAACACTTGTGTCTAGTTAGGCTATTGTTGTAACAACATGCAAACAATATAGTCTAATAAGCTGCCATCTTCTGCAAGTGCAAGCTTTTTTTCAAATCAACACTGTATGCACACTCTGGAAACCACTTGCATGCACACTCTGGCACATGTTTAAATGAGATAAAATGTGAAAAAATAAGTTAGAACAATCTACTATAAGAGCATATATTTTTTTCTCATATGTGATGCAAACAAGGCACCTTTGGGCATGAGTAAATTCATCTAACTTAGACCTGATAGGAGGGCATATGCCATATATTATGGTCACATTTTCTTCCTTGGAGCTTCATTTTGTAGCTCATTTCCATGACAAATAGTCTAATCTCTTCCAATATTGTAATAACCGCCCTCCTTATTGTGTACAATTGCACCATTAAAACTTTTAGAAACACCATTTTTAACTACATAACAGGCCATGTCAATTTCAAAGAACGCTTTTGACCAAGTTTTAGGAACTTTTCAATCAAGTCGTTGCATGCATCAACACTAATTTCCTTTATGTGGTTTGTAAAACACAAATGTTTATTCAATTTTTGATTCTATTGTTTTCCAAAACATTTTTTAAAAAGTCACCTATGAATCTTTTATTGAAGTTTGATTTGCCTAGCATATTTGCGATGTTCGGCATGTGGTATCACTTCTTTGACAGCTTCCATTAGTCCATTGTAACAAACAAAATTAGTTAGTTATTTGTAACTCAAAACATTCAACAAAATACACCTACTAATAATTACCATACGCTATGTTGGTTAGAGGTTCAATTACTGGTACCGATAACCATACATATATCTTCCATCAACAATTTATGAATCATTTCCATGTGTGAAAGTTTTGTCGATGCATGTAGATACATGTGATTATTTAAATCATGACCAACCGATGAAATCAACTTCCCTTAACAAACACATTTCAAAAAACACCCATCCAAGGTAATAACTCTTTTACAACCCTTTATCCAGATATACTTGAAATTCTTGAAACAAACATAAAATCGATTAAAAGTAGTTATTTCCATTTGGCATAACATTTACATCTACTTTGATATATTGATCATGGTTGTATCTCCTTAAATGAGCTGCATAACTTAACATTTTTGCAGACTGCTCTTGCAAATATACTTCATTATATAATAAAGTAACTTTCCTAGCTCTTTTGCACTGCCCAATAATAGTCTTCAAATTAAACTTTTTCTCAATATCAATTTGCAATTTGTGTATACTCATCGTTGGGTTCTCTAATATCTCTCATGCATAGTGTTTTGCAATCCATTTGTAAGTCATAAGTGCTCCACCTTGAAATATTCTTACGCATGTATGATTAGCTTCTAAAGTCTTAATTTGTATATTATGTTCACTGCTTGTCCATGATACCTAAATTCTAAAAGAGCAACCATTTTCATCTTTAATTGGTTGTCCACAATGCACAACTTCTCAAACTTTATTATTCCTCTAATATAATAAATTGTTTCTGTTTGCAATAAAATATTTTGTAAGCAAGTCTCTTGTTGGTGATTTTAGTGTCATAAATATGTTTCAGTGTAGTCCGCAAAAATATGAGAAAAGTTGAGTTTGTTTTTGCTATTCTTCGAGTTTAGAGGTGTGGAGTGCACACTCGGATAGTTAATAAGGACTCAGGATCACGGGGGGTCCAGGGGCAGCACCCCTGATAGGTTCCAAGGGGCATCACCTATAGTGGGGTCTAGGGGCAGCACCCTTAGCGGGGGTACAAATGAATTTTCCTAGCCTAAGCCATTATAAAAAGCATGGTTTTCCCTCGTTAGGTTAGTCATCTTCCACATATAATGCCAGAGAACGTTGTAGAGGTTACGAATATACAAAAACAAAAAACCGCTTCTTTTTCCGCATATATTTTCTATGACGAACACAAAATTGAAAGGTATTTTGTATTTGGATTTGGAATAGGCCCTGTAATTCCAAATCAATTCGTTCTTGGATTATCCCAAATTTGCTTTCGTGATAAGGATGAAATTACAGATTTTTGAAAGTGTTTTTGTATACAATCCTTGAATTATCCTAGTAATCTTATTGATATTCAAAAACCCAAGTTCTAATATCTCTTAGTTGTTATCTGTCTTTAAATCACATGACATAAATTGGTATCATTGACAGCCAATCTAATATAGGCACATGAATAAGAAATTGTTCTTTTACTTCATATACAATTCAACTTCCTTTGGTATCTGTAGAATGTGAGTTCAAGAACTAATGTTCGTGGTTAGTCTTCATAGTTATTTTCTCATCATCAATTTCATATTCCATTAAGAAATCATCAGAAAAACAACTTCTTCATATTATTCATATTCACTGAGATCATCTTCATTATCTTGGTCACCATCACTAACATCAATTTCATTGTGTTTAAAATCGATTTCGTCAAGTTGCATCATTTCTTCTGCAATCAAATTCACTATATCTTTCTTGTGATAATCTATGTACATTGCATTTTGACCACCATTATGATGCTTATCAGATAGGCTTTGTTTGAAATCAATATCACATATCAATAATCATAAGTCCCTAGCCAAAGTCTGATCACCAACACAGTAGTAATTGTTTTTGAAAAAACAAAGGGTGAAGCTATCAAGGTACTTGATTAATTCGAGTTACTCCGTATTATCAAAATCAACATCATTAACTGTTACACACACATCCTATTGGTAGGTTAATGGATATGGAACAAAATCCCCTTCATAGTTTATATATATAGTTAAAGATGACATCTTCTTTTCAAGATAAGAAACCAAGGCTTAATATACTATAATGGAAGGTTGAAGAGTTTATCTTAATACATGTATGGGATTCAACGTTCCACACTTCTAATTGCTTCGCAAAGTGATGATCCTTCTTTCTTGTTGATGATTTGAGTTTGCATGAAAGACGAAGGATTTGCTATATTTTTTTATTGTTTATGAATTTGTAAAGAAATGACGTCGTCCAATGTATCCTAATGTCAGCATCCACGTAACCAAAACCAACTATCATCGATCATAGTGACCACATTGGCTAAAATAAGAAATTTTGTGACCTTTTAAAGCTTAAAATAAGTTCAGTGACTAAATAAGTCATAATTTTCAATAGTTCAGTGACTAATTTCGAGGTTAAATCTATTTATAATCATCTAAAAACCCTAAAATAACTCCTAATCATGATATGAATAATCTAATATGATATTAATTTTAAAGATTTTATCCAACTAGGAGATAATTCCAATAAATGTTTACAAAATACTGTCAAAATAAAGTATGCCTATTTATTAATGAAGGTGTAAGTTGTCTGTAATATATCCTACATCGTATAATCCTATCAAATATGTGAGATATGTATAATATAACAAAGAACAAATTTTGATGTTCCAACATGCCAGCTCATCCAAAATCTATTTGGATTTTACTGGCTTTATTTGAACCTATTTTGACTCGATACCTAAATTATGATTATGTATTTTATCTACTTTATATCATACTAATTTTCAAACAAATCTTTTTAACAACTAATCATCAATCCACATAATGTTGTTCAAAATAATTGTAATCGCACAAAAAGTAAGGTCATTTGCTTTATGAATCAGTTTATGGTCTAAAACTAGGTGATCCTTATTATGTGCTTTTAGTTGGGGATTGATGCACTCGAAAAACATTTAGGGCATGTTTTGTATGCAGCTTTTGTGAGCTTTTAGTTTAAAAAAAAGCTCAAAAAAAGAAAATATTTTTTCGATGGTAGAAGCTTTTAACTTTTATTTTAAACAAAAAGCTTATAATCAAAAGTTACATCAAGTAGCTATTTGGAGCTTTTAGCTTTTCATAGCTTTTGAATTTAAGATTTTATATAATTTTACATATTTCAAAACTAACAACTACTTTTATCAAAAACTTCCATACAAATAAAAAGCTGAACATGAATTTATTTTTTTTTAATCAGAGACTAGCATGGACCAATAGTCCTAAAGATGCCGACATCTCACCCTAAAGATTGGGGCTTTTTTGGGCCGTAGTTGACCAAACTTTGACTGGCCGATGCTTAGACAGGTTTGGACCCTCCCGTCCCGTGTGCACCTATACGAGTATACGGCTATATCCGCAAGGTCCCATTATATCTTATGTATTTGATCTTGGTTTATCAAAACAATAAATTATATTTTATAATAAAATCAATATAAAAAATATTAGACTATACAATATGAGTGGCTCATCCATACCAAACGTGTTTCAATACTCATTACTTGAGAAAGTCAATCATAAAGCACTATAAAATTTTTGGATATGCACGAATTAATACGTGGATTTCATATGTAGAATTCCGCAATTAACTACTAGGCTTCTATAAAAAAAGACAAAATCAACATAAATGTTTTTTTTTTTACTTTGAAATATCAACCGTTAACCATACTGCGAGTCGGTGGAAATTAGGCTAACTATAAAATAAAGCTAAGTTGCCGACCTTCAGCTAAGACATATTTAATATTTGGTTTAGCATGTCTTGAAATAGAAGTCTAAAAAATCGCAAACACGTATCAAATACCCCACCGTGAGTGTAAAGTGTGAACAGGTCGAAAGCCTAGAAGAATATTTCCCACTGGCATTCGTTGCCTTGTTGGTTACAATCAAAGTACTACAAGTCACAACCCTTCAAACGTGTGTGGTTTGTTATAACTTTGGTTTGGCGAATGATGTAATTAAGTACATTAAATAACAAACGATTCACATTTAAATACTTGGTCTCCGTTTAGTTTCAAATATATTTTTCGTTTTTAATTTTCAGAAAAATAAAATAAATTTTTATTTTTGTTTGTTAATAGAACATTTTGGAAATGTGTTTAATTAAAACAGATTGAATTTCCAATTTCTACGTTAGAAAATCAGAAAATATGTTTAGAATGCTACTTTCTAACGGTATTCATTTTTAGTTTTTGTTATTTAATATACATGAACACCCACGCTCATCCACGATCCACACCCAACCCCGACCCACCCTACACCCCACCCACCCACACCCCACACCACTAAGTGTTATACACAGTACATTACATTTTAATTTAGGGATGAGTATCCGGACCTTGGACCCGAACTGGTCATTGGATCCGGACCGAACCGTACCTTGTGTACATAAAATGGGACGGTTCTCTGTTCTATTATTTAGAGAATTCGGTTACTCGGTTCCTCGGGTTCGGTCCCATCGGGTATAAAGGAAAAACCGAACCAGACCTAAAAGTTGAAAAGACCTTTTTGGTTTTTGCATTGATTGCCCCTCTATTCCCTCGTATCGTGTTTTACATAAACAAAAAAAAACCCTCGATTCTTCTTCCGTCCCCACTGTAAGTCGACGACGCAAACAACAAACTTCTCCCCCAAAACAAAAATTGATCAAACATAAATAAGACAACAACTAATTCAATGGCGATGGACAATTGGGTTTATTCCCCCTCAGATATGCTTCAAGTATGTGTAAAAACCCACGATTCTAAATCTGTCTCCACTGTTATGTATGCGTGAGTATTAGTGAATATTTCTTCAATGTTTTGAACAATGTATCATGTATGTATGTTGCAATATTATGAATATATAATGTTTGATCAACTAAACCGTATGTATGTATGTTGGAAGTTTTGATTGACGATAAAGCTGTAAATGTTGTTGGTAAGAAGTTTTGATTGATGATAAAGTTGTAAATGTGGTCATAAATCTATTCTATGTATACTAATTCATTAAAAGATAAATGAACAAAACTCTTTAGAACTCTAAACAAAATGTATGTATGTATAGGAATCATAAATATGAAAAGTATAGTTGTAAAAGACCAAATAAGATGCTAGGAATCAGAAACATACTTATTTAAAATTATGATTACAAGTAAACATGGATGTGGAATGATAGCCATGGATGAAGGCCTAGCCTTACCCGATGGCACTATTGTTGAGTATCCCTTACAGGAAAGGGGCACATGATGCCCATGGATTGACGACGAGGAACTGCCTCCTTGGATAGAGATTGTGGTTCCCCTTATGAGATCCATGATGAGGAATTGCCTCAGTGGATTAGGGACACATATATGAAACCACGACGAGCAACCGGCTCGGTGGACAGGGGGTATGACTCCCATAAAGACCATTAGGGGTGAAGGGCTGGCCTTACCTGATGACAAACGTTCTAGTTCGTGACTTGGGAACAAAGAATTCTCGTGCTTGATACTCAGTAAGGAAAGGAATAATTGTGTTTATCTAGAGAACGTATTCTCCATATTTCTAAAACACTGACGTATTCTCCATATTTCTAAAACACTGACAAAGTGTGGTTGATATAGGGAACGTGCTTCCCGTAATTGTATAATGGCGATGATGTTTTATGTACTTACTAGACTTCTGTCTGACATATCTTTTGTGTGAATTGTTTGTTACATGTATCCAGATACTGTAGACTAGGTGTGGTGGAAGTAAGGATTTGATTGTAAGACCTTCAATGGACATTGTACTTGAAGATGCTCGTCGTGAATCTCATATATCTATTGTAATAATCAATTTTACACCAAACTATGTATATGTAAAAAATAGGACAATATTTCGCTGATCTCGAATTTCTATGTATATAAACGATGTATGATTTTGGTCATTACAAAAATAATGTCGTATTGTAATTCTAATTCCTGATGATTATGATATGAGGTATTACAAGTTGGTATCCACCAAAAGTAAAGATAATGGCTTTTAAAATGATAATATAAGAAGAAAATGAATCAAATGAAGTTGTTTTTGGTACCTTACTTGTCAATTCCATTCAAGTTTTTTATTTTACGGGGGTGCCAATTATTCATTTGTATCACATGATTCACACACAAACCTTGACATGCCTGGTAATGATGCTTATCCGATATAAACTGTAAGTGTAAAGTTAGTTACTAAACGTTATATCTACACAGTTGTACTTTAGAAATTGATGGGAAAGTCTTTAAAGCTAATATGCTACCCATGAGAATTTTAGGGTTTTGATGTAGTTATGGGAAAGGATTGACTTTGATCCAATCAAGCTAACATAATATATGGAAGGAAAATGGTCATGACATAGATCCTAATCTATATGAACAACGACAAAATATGTCAGGATTGATTATGGCAATTATAGCTCAAAAGTACCATATGAAACAAATGCGATTCATTTCTACCCAAAGTATTGGACGAAAGAAAAGAGAAAAAAATGCATTGACTTAATGACTCAATTGAAAGAAACTATTTATCCTACATATTAGCCTTGGGGAGTTCCTACTTTTTTTCTTGAATAGTAAGGACAGCCCTATGCATATGTTCATAGACTATTGAGAGTTAAAAAAGTGAGCATCAAGAATCGATAGCCTTTACTAAGAAGTGATGATCTTCTAATCAATTACAAGGAACTAGATACTTGTCTATTATTGAGTTACATTTGGGACACCATGAAGTTTGGGTGAAGGAAATATTGAGAATACAATGTTTTAGACTCGTTATGGCTACTAAAAGTTTCTTGTGATTCCACTTGGTCGCACCACTACTGTTGAGGCGAAGATTGTTGATTATATTAAAGACTAAGGCATGTGAGATGCGCTTTGAGTTTGCTTTGTAAAAGACCTTTTTGGCAGTCGTAGTCGAAGCATTTCGACTATGCTCATTCGATTGCATCCACATGGTCCAATAGGGTTTCTACATCATGGTGGGCGCACGTTGTTGCTGATTCTCAGGCCTACTTGTACGATCACTGCAACACGATCTATCAGACCATTATGAACGCCTACCCTAGCAGAGCAACACGTTGAATAATCTCATTGATCTTCAGGTCCACTATCGCGTTTCTTGTATTGTATAAATAGATAGTGTCGATGATCATTGTAAATAGACGCCTTGGGTAATTAAGGTAGAAATTAGGGTTTCATTGTTCGTATTATTCATCCCTGTAATACTTGAGCTATACCCTATTTTCATCAATGAATATCATGAATATTTAGTACTTTTGGCAATGTGAGGTAGAATGATAGGTCATGTCGTCTCTAATGAGGGTATTAAAGATGACATGCCAGAAATAGAATCAATACGAAATGGGAGCCTCCAAAGACTCCAACTAAACGCAAAGTTTCCTTGGTTTGGTCACATATCATAGAAGATTTATCTAATATTTCTCTCTTATTGGCATGTCACTTACTCCCTCAATATAATTACGAAAACCTCACCGCATCTATTTTTTTTGAATTTTTTGCCTAATTACAAAAATGTCATCGTCTTTTATTTTATATTATTTTTAAATGTGTGGCTGAGAATTGTCTTTACGGTTCTCACGCAAAATTTTTGTTATCAAATAAACTCACCCCTCTCTCTCTCTTTATATATATATATATATATATATATATATATATATATATATATATATATATATATATATATATATATATATATATATATATATATATATATATATAAAAGTTGGTTTTTGTTTTTTTTCAAAGCAAATTATTATCAAATATTATAAAAACTTGTGTTTTGTAGATTATATGGAAAAAAACCCAAAAAAGTTAAGTTTTTTATGCATATATATATATATATATATATATATATATATATATATATATATATATATATATATATATATATATATATATATATATATATATATATATATATGCATATACATATATCAGAAAGCAAAAAGAAAACAATTTTTTTGTATATTTTTAATTCTTCTTAATTTCATAATAAAAAAAATCGGGACATTTGTTATTTTTGAAAAATATAGTATAAAAAAGAAGTTCATAATTTTTTTTTAAAATTGTCTCACATATTTGGATTCTCGTACTTTACTTTATATATGAAATCAACACAACATGGTATTGCTGTATTGCACGTAAAATAAGAACATTTACTAATTAATCAATAAGGATTTGATTAATGCAATCACACATTTTGAACAAGAAACAATAAAACAATTTTAATTTGTTCTCAAAAATACTAACCATCGACTCATCACGTCTCGATAACCGAAGGCGAGTTCGAAACCAACTCGAAGTCGTCATTCCGCGGTGACATCTCGGCTCCATCTATGTCGTGGATCATTTTCACAACATGGTCCATGGTAGGGCGTTGATCCACTGCACCTGAGGTGCACGATAAAGCAATGTGCATCAGTTGGACCATCTCTTCTTCAATATCCTTGTAGCTCATCAGCTCCAGATCAAACACCTCCGCCGTCCATTCTTCTCTGGCCACCGACTGAATCCACCGTGGCAGGTCCTGAACCCCACTATTGTCCACCATGGATGGGCACTTTCCGGTGAGAAGCTCCATTAGTAGGACCCCGAAAGAGTAGACATCGGATTTCTGAGTGCACTTACGGTTGTTGGCAGATGATAGTTCAGGTGCACGGTAGCCTGCGGATCGTAGGGCGGCGGTTGGAGGGGCGAATGAGGACAGGCCACAGTCGGAGACGCATGCGTTACCGGATTTATCTAGGAGGATGTTTGTAGATTTGATATTGCCGTGGATGAGTTTAACGGTGGTGCTGGAGGTGTGAATGAAAGCTAGGCCTGTGGCTGCTCCGGCTGCTATTTTCAGCCTTGTTGACCAGTCCAACGGTGTTCTTCCTGGACCCCTGTTTCCTGTTTCATAGCAAAAAAGAAAATAAATAAAAAACACATTAATTCTAATTTCTTTTTCTGTCATTCTTGTCCATATAAAAATATTTATTTATATTAAAGTTTGCAATATATAGCAAAAATGTACATTTAAAAAAATATATCTAACAGCAAAATTTGGAGTGCTATTGAAATTGATAAATTATTAACTAATTTATCAAGTAAATAACGTATAATAACTATATATATATGTTATAAACGACTTCATATATTTTTCTCTATAAACGGTACAAAAAATTGACAACATCCACTCAGATTTGGACTTGGGGCATCATCATGTGAGCCAGTAAACATATAACAAAATACTAATAGTGACAAAATGAGTGGGTGGGGACACAAATATAAAAAAGTAAAAGATGAGGGGTCATAAGAGATAAATCAGTAAATCACCAAAATTGGTTACGTCTTAACGGATATAATAGAGAAAAGGCCAAACAGACTTTGCACCCGGGCCCGAAGATGTTGCAAATCCAATTAGCTCTTTCCGATCGTTACAACATACAAATCTTAACCAAAATTATCATTTTAACAAAGTCAAACTCAATCATACCAACAATATAAATGAGATGTCTAAACTTATTTATGTGAAATAAAAAAAATACATTTCAACAAACTTAGATAATCAACACAATATAAGATGCTTTTAATGCTTCAACATTGTAAGTCACCTTGGAGTCATACTCATAGACATGAAAAATTAATATTTCTTTTCAAAAGTTATATTTTTTGTGAACATATTATTGAATTTGAAAATATATAAGCTTCATCGGCTAAGGCTGTGGGGTGTGCTTGACCGGAAGAACGCGAAGAAGAAGCTGAGGTGGGAGAGAGAGAAAGGGAACAACCAATAGGAAACGCGAACGGAGCGTTCCTGGGCTGTCTCCCCAGGAACGTGTGAGAACGTAGGACGCGGGGACGCGGAGGAGGGGCGGTGTTTATGGCGTTATCGGGTGCCATATCAGCAGAATGCGGGTGTGTGCGTCCGGCACACCCCACTGCCTAAGAGCCTAAGATTTACTTGAAGTTTACTTTTGTCTACTCTATTGTTATCATTATAAATTATTAAATATACTAGAGTGAAATTAAAATGTTCAATTATTTTAGAACAAAAATTACGTATAATCATTGGCACATAATTTCTCTTGGTTTGGAAGGTTCATTGATTTCTCAAGCTAACTTTACTTAATTACATATGACTTGTACGTGTTTTTCACTTTTTTGAACTTGGACCAGTTTAATTCAGTACAAAGTACAAACATAAGATTATAAATATTTTAAATGCACCTAATATCAACAAAATAAAAATCACCATCGACAGCTAAGTAACAAGGACAATAACCAATAACTTCCCTTTCATGAGTAAATATATAACAATATATTTTTTGTAAATATTAACTACACCGATTTTTTAATATTTTATGTTATGATCAACATTTTACTTATCATGTTAAATAAACAACTGGTATTGGTTAGACTTACCTAACTAATTTGACTTGTTTTCTGTTTTTAGTCCAAATTAATTAACATAACATTTTGGATGTTTGTATATATTGGGATTTAAAAAAATTAGAGATATCACTGTAACCTTAGATTTATAATTAATTTTTAATGGTAAGAAATAACGTACCGTGAAGAAGCGAGAACAAGTTGCCGTTAGTCATGTAATCGTGGACTAGCAATTTCTCATCTTTCGCAAAATAATAAGCCTTCAAACTAACGACGTTAGGGTGCCGTAAACTCCCTAAAACCTCCATTTGCTGTTCAAATTCACGTTTACCACCAGTCACCACCTCCTTCAGCCGCTTCACCGCCACCACATACCCGTCATCCAACACCGCCTTATACGCCGTCCCTAACCCGCCTTTACCCAACATCTCCGCCGACGCTCTCAACAAATCCTCCAGCTCAAACCTCTTCGTTCCATCGAAAAACACCATTCTACCCTTCTCAAAGGAATTCGCCGTCGGGGTTGAGTAAGCTGTTTTCTCCCCTTGTTGAATGTTCTTCTTCTCGTTCGTTGTTTCTTCGGCGGATTTTTTACCGAAGTAGCAGTACAGAAGTAACGACACTAATGTCAGTACCAATACATCTCCGATTATAAGGGCCACGATGGCCAGGGTACTTATCTTGCTACGGCTGCCATTTCCAGTTTTTTTATTAGTAGGAACCGCTGCTGTCCAGGGCAGGGAGGTCGGTGATGACGAGACAACCGGCGGGGGTATTTCGGGTTCTCTGCATTCTAGAAGTGGGAATCCGCATAAAATCGGGTTATTTGAGAAAACGGATTCGGAGAAACCCGAGAGACTTGCAGGTATTTCGCCGGAGACGTTGTTCATGGAGATATTGAAGTCTTGTAAACTCGATATATTCAGAAATTTAATCGAACCTGAAAACTGGTTTTCCTCTAGACGTAAAGTCAACAAATGAGTCAAACGATTGAGCGTAGCCGGGATACTGCCGGAGAGTTTGTTATGGGACAGATCGAGACGGAATAAAGAGGGTAACGATGGCGGGAACTCGCCGGAGATTTGATTGTCGGATAGAAAAACTAGTTTCAGAGAAGTGAGATTGGAGAGATCGGGAATGGGACCGACGAGAAGGTTTCGTTTCAGTGAGAGCACACGAAGTTTAACGAGGGAGGTGAGTGAGTCGAAGCGTCCATGTAGATTGAGGTCTTCAAGGACAAGCCCTGTGACTCGGTTATGGAGGCATGAGACGCCGTAGAAGGCGGAGGACTTGTGACATGGATCCGATGAGTTCTTCCAGGAGGAGAGCTTGTTTGAGAAGTCTGCCGATGATTTGAACGATAATAATGGGGCTAGGTCTGGGTGGATGCTGGGCGGCGGTATGGCATGGAGGAGAGTGAGGTGGAGGAGTAAGATAGATAGAAGGCAATGCAGATGCGATGGCCGTGGTGCCGCCATTGTTCTGTGTGAAAGAGAACGGGCGGAGGGCAGTGGAAGGGGCATATGTACGGCGGAGTATGCTGACGACTACGAGACAATTGGTTATATTAACGGTGATGATCCATCGTTGTTCTATTTGTCACCTTGGACTTTTATGTTCTTTTATTTGGTCCATAAACGTTGTCGATTCTTTTATCAATTTTGAAGTAAAGTAAAAGTTTTTTATTTAATTTTATTTTACAAAAAAAAAATGAATATTTAAGAGCTTAAATTTGTGAATCAGCTCGTTAATGACAAAAATTTTATTCAGAGAAAATTACAAAAATAGCTTGTTTGATATATGACTTTAGAAAAGGGATAAATTCCACAAAAATCACTAACTTAAAAAATTTTGATCTTGACATTGTATTGTTTTAATTCACAAAAATCCGTATGTTCTCACAAAAGTTTTAGGTGGATCTATACATACCATTCTAATGTCTGATTTGAGATTTTGTTTTTTGTTATTTTTTTAGTTTTTTTTTTTCTATTTTGTCTATTTGTTGTCCTTTTCTTTTTTACTTTTATCAATAGTATTTCATTTATTTATTATTATTAGAAAAACAACAATACTAAATTTACATTTTAAAATTTTTACGTTTTAGTAACAATAAAACAATAGTTTTTTCTTTTAAGTAATTATGACACAACGAATGACGTTTATAATTTTATAAATTATGTCAAATTATATCAAAACGGTTATGTCAAATTCGAACGAATGTATAAAAAATAACAAAATAAATAATAATACTAAAGCAAAGTTTGTCTTTATTAATCAGGGATAATAAATGGTCCAATTTTACACACCGATTAGAGGTTGCACTCTGACTTCGATGATATTTTCCAGTGATTAAGTTTTTTTTCCAAGAACGATATTTTAGTTTACGGTTTTGTTAAACAACTTTTAAAAAACTAAATGAACAACTTTTTAATCTCTTTATAATTTGTGATATAAATAACATAACAATATTCGAAAACAAAACATCAAATCAGTTTCTTTATAACAACAACAACAACAATAATAATAATTTGTCTCATACATGTTCTGTTATTTTATAATTCTTATTTAGTATTTGAAATTATTTAACAGTAAATTATGTATTATATGAAAAACTAAATAATAAAATTATGTTTAATCACTGTTTTTAATTTGACGTTATTATTATTTATCATGCTTCAACAATTCATTGTTGTAGAGTAACGATCTGTAAAAAAATTAGTAGATTGTTATAAGAATTCTTTTAGTAACAACACCATATGTGATTAATCATATATTTCATGTTTATTATAATTTATGTAGTCTTTATTATGCAATGCATCTACAACTAAACATTATATATATATATTTATTATGAAAAACATTGAGAAATAATGTTGTTAGTTGCGTGAATATGACCTCTATTTTACACGGACACGCCGTTTTTATCGTAGAAAGTCGACTCACTGAATAACATATTATTTATTTGTTTCAAAAATGTTTAAGGTGTAACTTTTTTAGATGATGATGATAATAATAATAATAATAATAATAATAATAATAATAATAATAATAATAATAATAATGGAAAGACAACAAAAGACGGAAAAATGAGTAAAACAAATCAACTAGTCAAATCAGGATGAGATTATAGATTAAAAAACTAAAATTAAAACTCATTTTGATTTAATGGGTGTCAAGAGTGGATCAAAATTTAACGGAGGTTTTTATAGCACAACCTAAGTTTTATTTAGACACTTAGTTTACTAATTTATTTCAAAATTAAACCATTTTAACCGATCTCCCGTTTATATGATTAAAATTGAAACAAATTAACAAACTTGGTTGTTTTTAAAACAATTCAATTTCTAAATTTTAATTATTACAACTCAATTGGCATTTTAAATAATGGATATTAGGTCCCATAATGTTTAACTACATAGTTAAAACTCATTACTAAGTCAGTCATTTCTCCAAATTATAAGTAATATAGTAGATTCATAAAAATTAAAAATAATATGCAAATCACTCAAATAAGGTTTTCACATATATTTTCGATAGAGTTTTTCCACCGAAGGACTAAGCGTTTTGAGCTATATTGTTAAAAAAATATTGTTTTTTATATTTTCCTAGAAACTTTGATAAATTTTTGCAATACAATATTATTTATAATTGTTTGTTTTCATCGATAGTTTTTCTCAAAAATGATGTTACATTGTTTTTACTTAAAAATACATCGTTTTAGAATGTTCTAGACCTAAGCTTAGGTATCTAATAGCCACATATTCAATTTTTCCATATATATATATATATATATATATATATATATATATATATATATATATATATATATATATATATATATATATATATATATATATATATATATATATATATATATATATATATATATATATATATATATATTGGTCCACTCATTTATAAATGCATATGATGGTAAATTAACTTAATAATTAATTAATTTATATTTTTAATTTTATCCACTAATTTAGGTAACCGAATAACTTAAGATATAATCTCCCCCCTCCCTCACTCTCTCTCTATCCCCCTCTCTCTCCTTATATCACATTTCTTCTTTTGATTTCTAGGGCACGATTTCTTTGCTTGATCTTATTCGCAAGCCATCATCAGCAGCAAACCACCAGGGTATATTCAAATCTATCATGAACCACCAACCCATCATCACCATTATCACCGCACTAGAGCCACACCACCACACCAGCATACAACCAGTCAGATTTCTTCAACACAAATAACTAGGTATGTGTTTGTTGCAATTAGAACCACACACATAATGATTATTAAAGAATGGAACACGATTTGTCGGTGATCCATTGGTAATCTGCCTGTGTCTTCATCTTCTTCTATTATCGTTAAACATTTAGCAACAAAGGTCCCTATTTAGCGGCAATCCAAAGAGGGGGGAATCTGAAAATTGTAATCAATTGGGGAAGAACACTATTTTTGTTCTTTCGATTAGTCTTCGGGTCATCATTCTTCAAGAATTGTAGTATATTTTTCTAGAATGGTAGTGAATTATGTCAAGAATGAATTGTATTCTTTCAAGAATGAAGGGTATTATTAGAGATGTGTGTATTATTTGAATAATGATGCGTAACTTTCAGAATGTGTATTTTTATTCTTCGAGAATGTAGTTGTTATTATGTTTTTATACCCTTGATATAAAACACTCATATTTTTTAAGAATGACAATGTGTTTTTCTAAGGATAATATTGTATTCTTTCAAGAATTAAGTGTTTTTTTAATAATGAAGCATTATTTTCAAAATGTATACTCTATTCTTAGTGTATATTCTATTATTTAAGAACCTACACTCATTATGTTTGTAGTTTTGAATATTCAATCGTATTTTTTGAGAATTATTTTTTTTAAGAATGTTAATTCTCAAAAAATCTAATTAACGATGTCATATTATTTAAGAATGTAATGACAACATTTGATCATCGTACAACATTTTTTATTTAATATGTATGAACCTGTATTTTAAAATTAATATTATAACATAAATACATATTAAAAAATCCCACAAAATTAGGAAATAAATAAGGTATTTTTTTTAAATATTGATTACAATCGTATATTTTAACAATATTAATTCTCAAAAAAAAATTTAATCAACGATGTCATATTCTTTAAGAATGAAATGACATCATTTGATCATCATAATATCTATGAATCAACATTTTTTATTTAACATGTATGAACTTGTATTTTTAAATCAATATTATAACATATATACATATTAAATAAGAATCCCATAAAATTAGGAGATAAATAGGGTATTTTTTAAATATTGATTAATAGACTAAAATACAATTTGTAAGAATTTAATTATAAAATCTGATTAATTAATTATCATAAATTTACTATTAGCCCTAAATCTAAAATCATCGATCATTTCTGTCGGACGTTCCACATTTGGTCATACATTCACACAACAGTTGAAGTTTATATATATATATATATATATATATATATATATATATATATATATATATATATATATATATATATATATATATATATATATATATATATGAGTAAATTACACTTTTGGTCCCTGTGGTTTGAGAAAACTAACAGATAGGTCCTAAGTATCCATATCCTACATGAAGGTCACTAACGTTTGTAAAATTACCAAATAGAGCCCTCGGAATGTTACCGTCATGTTAAACTCGTCAAACCCCACATGTGCCGAGCACGTGGGGGTGTTATCGTCAACTGGTCCCCAAAAGATTAAGAATTACAACCCCCACTCAAACGTTGTAAACATCTAGTAAATGATGATGAACATCCAAGAAACTATAACCACCATTTTGTACCAACGAGCAACCCTCAGCTCACCTTCAAGTCTTGCTATTTCCTCCTGTTGCATCCGCCTCCCGTGCAACAACCCAGGAATGATTATCATGGATCTGCGACACATTAGAGGGTCGGACCACCCCACAAATCCACACCTAGTACAGCGCCAAAATCGTCTGCCTAGATTAAGAGGTGTCAAGGAAGTGCATAGAGTAGCTCGAATCCCACACCTGTATACCACCATTCTTATTTCGTTTATGCTCCTAGATCTTCCACACCAAATGTGAGTGTTGATTACGCTTGACATTTGGAGTTGATCTCACCTACTTTCCCGCTACTAATAAGTCGTGATGGACACTTACTGGAATGTACGATAATACCCCACGTGCCCGGCACATGTGGGGGTTTGACGAGTTTAACATGACGGTGACGTTCCCAGGGCTCTATTTGGTAGTTTCCGCAAACGTTAGTGACATTCTATGTGGGATATGGATACTTAGGACCTATTTGTTAGTTTTCTCAAACCACAGGGACCAAAAGTGTAATTTACTCTCTCTCTCTCTCTCTCTCTCTATATATATATATATATATATATATATATATATATATATATATATATATATATATATATATATATATATATATATATATATAAACGATCGGGTGAGGACACTTCTTAAAGCGAGGACTCGTGAGGACACCTTAAAAAGATTGAAAAAAAATAAACAAAAAATATAAATAATAAAATGGATCATAGTACTATATTGGAGAAAAATAATTCGAAAAAAAACTTTTGGATCATTATTTTTTTTTATAATGAAACAATGATCCACAAAATAAAATTTTTTGTGGATCATCGCTGTTTTTCAAAGATCCAAATTTTTTTTTCCAATTTTTTTTTGATGATGATATAGTACTATTCTCGATTTTATGATTTGTATATTTTTTATATTTTTTTTCAACTTTTTTAATGTGTCCTTATGAGTCCTTTCCGAAAAAGAGTCCTCTCGGAACGGGACCCTATATATATATATATATATATATATATATATATATATATATATATATATATATATATATATATATATATATATATATATATATATATATATATATATATATATATATATATATATATATATATATATATATATATATATATATATACACACACACACACACAAAATCTATATATAACTAAAATTTGAATCAATAAACAACGAACTAGAAATTTATCTATTCAAATCTGATTATTTGAATATTTGAGTAATCTTTTTCTTTCCTTTTCCTTTTCCCTTTTCCTTTTTCTTTCTTAAAATGCTATATTGTCTCCATGTCCAAATGGCTTTCTTGAAGTTAGCAATTCTCTATTTGCTTTACCATTTATGAAGAAAAGCAAATCTATATTTCACTCTTGCTCTTGTGTCTAGTTTATGACATTACATGACTTTGTAAAAATTCAACCAATTTGACTTTGATTAAACTCAAAATTGTATACAACTAATACAAGTCAATATTAGGCTATCGGGACTCTCACTTGGCTAGGAGCCAACATAAAGATAGAGTCGATTTAACATGCCCTATTTTTATTTTAGTTTAATAAAACAAAGAAAAATACATATAATAATTAATTAATAAATAAGGACATATCGCAATACATGATGTAATGATGTATCCTATATACTTAATGTTAAAAGTAGAATATCGAATTCACCTTTTTTACATGTTCAGTTATAGTTTTTAACATCTTATATTATTATATGACGAAGTTTGAGGGGCTCACCAAAATCCGTCCTGCTGTCATCCTAAAGGTCACACCCACATGTGTAGCAATTTTATGTAGCTGCCACTTGAATTGTGTTTGGTTTTAATTGAAAGGCAGCTTTCATGGTGTCCAATGTGGGGTTACTATTGGAATTAATTTTATGCTTCTTTGCCATGTGCTTTTCCAATATGTATGCATCAATTGGAGCATTTGCGATTTGCAACCTAATTTCTAGGTCTAATTACAAAAGTGTCATTGTGAAATGATTTGACTCGGAAAAACCCGTCCCTTTCTCATTCAATCAACCGAGAATAAACAAGAGTACAATTGTTGCAAAAATAGGAACTAAATAAACATCACAAATAGATCGAATCAAGCAGATAAAAATGAATAAATATAGATCGTCTAACACCCTCCCTTAAGTTGGAGCATGGGGATCGTAAATGCCCAACTTGTCAACGAGAGTGTCAAACATCGCTTTGCCAAGAGTCTTCGTCAAAATGTCTGCCAATTGCTCCGAGGTGTGTATGTGAGCAGGAGGCAGCAATCCTTTAAGAATTGTGCAGTACAAAGTGACAATCAGGATGTGCTTTGTGCGTTCATGAAAAACCGGATTTTTCGCTAAATGAAGAGTTGCATTATTGTCGCACTAGAGTGGAACGGGTTGCAGATGTTTTACACCGAGACTTTTAAGTAATCCTTTCGACCACTTGAACTCACACGTAATTGCAGCCATGGAGCGATATTCTGCCTCGGCTGATGACCGAGAGACCGTTAGTTCTTTGTTTTCCACGCAATAGGCGAACCAGCTAGATACACAATCCAGCCTGACAGAGATCTCCGAGTTATCAGACACACTGCCCAGTCTGAATCACACCAACCTATCAAAGCCAAATCATCCTTTCAGCACAACAGAATGCCTTTTCCAGGTGTGCCCTTCAAGTAACGAACCACTCTTAAAGTTTCCTCCCAGTGTTCGAGACGAGGATATTGCATAAACTGGGACAAGATATGCATCGAGTAAGCAAGGTCAGGACGAGTAACCGTTATATAGATTAATCGGCCAACAAGCCAGTGATACGTTTCTGGGTCAGGCATTTTGGCACCTTCCGCAAGGCTCGGTTTATGATTATGTTCAATGGGACAAGCAGATGGTTTGGCTCCTAAAATCCCGGAGTAGTAACAATATCTAACGTATATTTGTGTTGACACAAGAACACGCTTGAGGGACTTCGAGCCACCTCTATTTTGAGAAAGTACTTCAAAAAACCCTAGATCCTTCATTTTGAAGTTGTCACTCAGATAAGACTTCAACAGACATATAGCTCGGAGTTATTTATGGAAATAATCAAGTCATCTAAGTATACAAGCACATTCAGATGTACCTTGCCGGTGGAATAGGTAAAAAGAGAGTAGTCTGAATACGATTGCCAGAAGCCGTACTTTCTGAGAGCGGTGTCTAACTTTGCGAATCAACACAGGGGTGCCTATTTTAAGTCGTACAAGGATTTTTACAGACGACACACGATATTGGAGTTAGAACTTTTGAACCTCGGAGGAAGCTTCATGTATACTTCTTCCTCCAAATTGCTATAAAAAAAGCATTGTGAATATCCATTTGATGAAGTTCCCAGTTTTTGGCAGTGACCACAGTGAGACAAACACGAACAATAGTCATTTTGGCGACACGAGCAAATGTTTCTGTATATTCTATTCCGGCTTCCTGATGATTGCCAAAAATCACCAGTCTTGACTTGAGCCGTTTGATATTCCCATTCGACATATGTTTGGTCTTATTGACCCATTAACATCCCATTGCCCGTTTTTCAGGAAGTAATGGTCCAACGTCCAGGTGCCATTATCTTCTAAGACATGTATTTCGTCTTGCATAGACTTTTTGCAATCATCATGTTCCATGGCTTCTTTGAACGATCTTGGTTCTGTTCCTGAGATAATCTCTGAGATAAAATGCTGATAGTTACGAGAAAAATTATCATAGTTATATAGTGTGTTATATGATACAGAGTACATATCAAAGTTTTTAGAGGCGAGTTTGAAGGCGACGGATCTTTACCAACCGAAGTTTGAGTCACAAAATCCTTCAACAAAACCGAAGGAAACCTCTTTCTATGCCCTCAGCCTATTTGTATGGGCTTATCAGGCTCAGTGGATTGGGTGGGTCGTGGCAAACGGTGGTGAAGCCAAAGGTATGTATCTGTAGGAGACGATGCTGAGGGAGAGGATGGTTCATTTGGAGTGGGCTCAAATGAGAAATCCTGGTCGGGCTGAGGTGTTGTTGTATACGGTTCGGTTTCAACAAATGTGTCACTGTGAGGTGACCATGCTTCGACAAATTCATCACTTTGAGGAACAATACTCAGATCATTGAACGGAAATATAACTTCAAAAAATTTTACATCCCTCAACACAAAGAACTCTTTGGTGTGAGGGTCGAATAATCTCCATCCCTTCTTCCCAAATGCATATCCCACAAAAATGCATTTTCTACTACGACTGTTAAACTTGTCCCCTTTTGCCTTTAGATTGTGCGAAAATCACAAACATCCAAAGGTTTTAATTGTGTTGTAGGAGGGCATCTTGTTGAACAAAAGTTCATAAGGAGTTTGATTGTTCAAAAGAGGGGATGGTGTCCGATTTATTAAGTGGACAGCGGTGAGAATTCCTTCTCCCCAAAAAGAGACGGGCAACTGCCATTGAAACAACACACTCCCCACATTCAAAATATGTCGATGTTTTCTTTTAACTCTTTCTTTTTGTTGCAGGGTACCATCACATGATTTTTTAAACATGATCCCATTTTCAAAAAAGTAATCAAGCAAACAATTAAGCTCCGTTTCGTTGTCACTTTGAACGATTTTGATATTTTCAAAAAAATTGTCTTTCTACCATTGCAATAAAGGGCATAATAGTTTGATAAATGTCTCTTTTATTAACGAGCAAATATACTCAAACAGCTCGAGAAAATTGATCTACAATAGTCAAAAAATAACAATGTAACATCCTTAATCTAGGGTAAATAATTTAATAAAAAAAATAATAATAATAAATCTAATAATTATAATAGTTAAAACATAACGAATTTAAATTTATAAATTTCATTTGAAGAGGTGTTTAGCCTAGAATATATAAATAAGGGTAAATATAGAAATTTACCATGTGGGATTCTAGAAGAAGGACTTGATTTGTAATTAGTATTTCACATGTGGTGGAGAAGGACCTTTAGTGCAAAATGAGATAACTTAAGTTCTAGAGGGACTAGTTTGCAATAAGTGAAAAGATTGAAGTTTAAGTTGGGGGAAAACCCCATTTCTCTTAGAACTCACGATTTTGAAGAAGAAGGAGGGAGGGAGAGACGATTTCAAGGGAGATCTAGAGAGGGTAACTCTCTTCCAGCAAGATCTAAGTGAACTACATTAACTCTTTGAGGATTCAAGGTAAGAAATCTCTTATTTATGTTGAAAACCCACCATATTGGGTTGATCAAGTTCAAATTCGAGTTTCATAGTTGGGGGAGATGGTTTCTATGATCCCAAAGGTGTATCTTATGAATTCTAGTGATTTTCTCTTTACAATTTGATGATCTTATGCTTGGAGAACCATTAAGGATGCTTGTTAATTCACATGAACCCGAATTTTAGTGGAAAACTCATCTATGGGTAACCTTTGATGATTTAATAAACTTTTATCCTTCAATGAGATTCTATGAAGAGCTTGGGTTATTCCTAGTGTTTTCAAATCATTGGAAGAAGGAATCCCTTAAACTATTGATCAATGGTTTGAATGGAACTTGACATTCCTTGATCTAAGCTTACGTAATAGAATTGGAATCATCATATGGATTTGGTTCAATGGAGATGATATTGGATGATTTTATTGGACCAAATAATGTGTAATTTAGGTAGAAATAATGTCCTTTGCGTATTTAGAAATTTGGGGTTGTGTTAGACCTTGAAATGGACCAAAATGAGGTGAAAATGACCAAAAACAGAGCTGCATCTGTGCGAAACACGACCCGTGCTAAAGGAGCACGACCCGTGTTGTCTAATCTGTGAGTTACACGACCCGTGTATCCCATTGCACGACCCGTGTCAGGCTCTGGCCAGTTTTTGGGCACTTTTTGAGTTTGAGCTTCACGATTTGGGCTTTGGGTCCTAAGGCTTAAGCCCATTTCTAGACAATGATTAACTAATATTTTACTCTTATTTAGTGAAGTTTAATTAGTCTTAGAACTATTATAATGATGAGAATTATCTCTTGTAGAATAGGAGTAATTGAAGTGGAAGCAAAGAAGTAGCACTCTTTTTGAAGGTGTAAGGAAGGTGAGTTACCGGGAGTATACATCCAGATCTATGATTTACATTTGAGTTCAAAAACTACTTTATGCATAACATATTATTTTCTACGTGTTGCATAACTATTACTTGTGCATGGCATTAAATGATTTGTTAAGAAGTTTTCTCTATGTAACCAAACTATTAATTTTATTGAAAGATGTTTTGATCATTCCTCCATGCATTGCATATAGGAGGGATGGACCGTGTGAACCTTGTAATAAAGATGAGTCGATTGTCCCGAATTTAGGGAAATCACGGGTTAATACCCACATGAGTTGTTTGTCTCGGATTTAGGGAAAACTATTCCCGACTATAGGGAACCGCATGAGGGATTTGCTAATCCTCATGGGACTAGTGTGGTGGCCACTAGTTCTAGTTTAGCCTATACGGGGATCAGGTGACATGCATCGTGCGTGTTATTCGTGAACTTAGGTAGGTGCCACTGTGGTGAGTTGGACTTCTAAGAGATTGACATGGGGGGGGGGGGGATAGTTGCATTCATGCATCATACTGCATATCCTAACTATCCATTTGAGTAAACTTTCAAAATGTTTAAATGAGTTTAAATATGTATAAAAACAGTATTTTTTTGAGGTTGTCTCGAGTGTTAAGGTTTTCCTTTCACTCACAAAGAGGTAACCTCGGGTAACTCACTAGGCATTTCAATTGCCTAACTGTTTTGATGTGTACTCAGGTTAAGGGTAGGAGCTTGTGGCGAGGCGAGACCTTTTAGAAGACCACGGATTGTCTGGCCATTTGAACCGTGTTTTGTACTCGAATTATGATACCACCTCGCTATACATTAGGACCTATTTTTCCGCAATGATGAGACACTTGGTGCGACACGGTCCTATAAGTTTGTATATATGTTGGAGTCTCTCCTCTCTCCACAAAGGCTGTTTTGGAGAGACACGCTTGTGCTCCACATAAAGAGACACTCTTGGGCTCCACATGAGTGTCTCTCCAAAAGAGTCCTTTCCCTTGTGGAGAAAGGAGAGACTCCAACATATATACAAACTTATAGGACCGTGTCACACCAATGTGGGATACACTAACAATCCTGCTTTGATACCATGAAATAATTTGACTCTGAAAAACCTTCCCCTTTCTCATTCAATCAACCGGAGAATAAATAGAGTACAATTGTTGCAAAAATAGGAACTAAATAAATATCACAAATAGATCGAATCAAGCCGATAAAAAGGAATAGATTATAGGTAGGGATCGTCTAACACATTGTGCATGTATATCACTCGGTTTCAACAACAATCGCGTATTATTTTTTACATTCAATAGTTGATATTTTCAAACACGATGAACCAAAAGTTCTAGTTGTTTCGTGAATATATGTTTTACATTCAATAGTTGATATCTTCAAACATGATGTACCAAAAGTTCCAGTTGTTTCGTGATCATTTTGAGATCATCAAATGTTTCAAAAGCTTAGTGTCATCCTAGAATTGAAGTTCTAAAGCAATACCGCACATAAAATACTTAAAAATATAAGGATGGATATTCGAATCATTAGAATTTTCTTTTACTTTTATCTAATTTGATTCATTTTTGACAATTTCAAACTTACTCGATGTATTTTCACCTTAACACTAAAATGTTTGTCAACAACTCAACAAGTGTTGAGTAATATGAATGTTTGATGGACTAGCTCTCTCGGAACGGGCTTCAAAGTCCGAACTTTGGCCCGTCATGTTATACTTACATTTTTGTTTGGATTTAATCCATTAACTTTAAGATTAAACCCACATTAAAAAGATTTACAGAATACAAAATTAGACCAATAAACCTTTTATATATTATACAATAATACTTGATATATGTCAAAATTAGTACAATAAAAATATATGGAAATTAGTGGTGGTGGAGACGTAAACCCACTCATGATTATACGTTACAACTCATTACAACATTATTAACGATTTCTTCACGTATAACAGCCTATCGATTCAAGTAACAACGAAATAACAAAAGAATTTTCGTGTGTAAATAAATGAATTTTGAGATTAAATGACTTTGATTCCGCTTGGTCGTTTTCCTTCCATGGCATCTTTTTTATCACGACAATCGATACACAGGAAAGGACCTTGCCATGGTTTTGAGTTCCCGGAGAAGATGGAACCTGTATGAACCGATATCCCTTCGCTTGCAGCTAGGTCCACTTGACACACCGCACACATGAACAGACCAGATGTGTTTGAATTACACGTGTCGTCATTCCCCAATCTACATGTTTCAAAACAAAATTAAGATCGCCATAAATGATCTGAACCCAGTGATTATTATGAAAATTTTTGTTAACCTTTCTGCAAGCATTGCTGAACCTTCTTCGAACAGTTCCTCTACGATCCCTACAGCCGACATTTTCTTCGACATTTTATTCACAGAACCACGGAATTTGGTTCGCAGTAACAACGATCTGAGTTTGCTCTGTGGTTTAGGGGGCGGAGAAGGTGGCGGGAGTGAATTATCCGGCGGAATTATATCGACGACTATGCAGGTTGTGTCGTCTTTTAGTCCCCTTGTTCTTAATGCTTCCTGAATAAATCATAAAATTAGATATCTGTTTTCGAGATTTGTGTTTCGTTTGAAAAGAAAATTACAAAATTACCTTCACTACTTGCCTAGCGGCAAGTTCAGAAGGCAAACGGCGGCAACATTCGGCGGCGGTTTCAGACGACAAAGCATCCCAAATGCCGTCAGAAGCAATTATAAGCCTTCCACCACCATTCGAAAGCTTTATACATCAGAATTTATGGCTTTTAGTTCTTAATTCTAGAAACAAACGGAAATTAGAACACAGAACTGATGGCTATTTAGTATTTACCTTCACTTGCTTCACGTGTGGTATTGGAACGATAAATTCACCGATATCCATGTCGCCGATGGATCTCGAAAGACATAACCCACCTGGCCAGCATCGAAGCGGTCCAATCTGTTGCAATTTCAAAAACTAATCCATCACGAAACGAAGCTAATTAAGCATAAAAACACAACATCTTGTTTGACTTTATGAAGGTCAAACCTCAGGGCCACCGATAACGTTGAGCCTCCCTACTTCACCTCCACTGGCCGTTACACGTTCTCTTCTAAAAAATAGCATTTTCAAATCAGAAACATGTTTTCCGTCAGGAAATAGATCCAGTAATACAAAGGATTCAACTCACTCTTCGGTGTTTTCTTCAAGCCTATGGTCAACGGTCAATACAGATACAGCTCCCTCTGGTGTATCGAGAATGCAACGTGAGTCTCCGACCGAAGCAACTGTTACAGTCCATTTATCGATAATCACAAAGGTAGCAGTTGTTCCTGAAGTTAGACCTGTTGAATAGTCGACCAACAGATTAGTGTTTATACAAGAAGTTTGATGTGTGTGTGTGTGTGTGCAACGTTCTTCGTACCTTTGCTTTGGAACTGCTTATCAGTTTTGACGAAACCAGCGACCAAAGCTCTAGGTAAAGCCTGAAGCCATTCATCGCGTCGAAGACCACGAGGTATGGCGTCCAAGACGTGATTAAAAAGATTATCCTTCGAATAAATTGCTGCGGCGTCCCCATTGTGACCATCAAAGATCTGAAATTTTAAACGAAATTTTGATATTTGGCTGTATACAAGAATGAATGACTGATTACTGATTCGATTCGCTTATGGAAATCAACAATCGTGATCGTGGAAGATAGAAATATGAACTAAGGTACAAAAGTGTAACTAGGTTATGAAGATTTAGGGCTAATGTAATTGAATGATTGAGAAATCGAGAATCACGTACCCCAAACACAGAGAAAGTCGAAGAAGGATTTCCATGAACTCGCTGGCAATCCGTCTTCATCGTGAAATAATCTTCGCCTTTTCTCGATTGAGCTGCACATCCATATCTCACATAGGGTTTCTCCATCTTTTCACTTTTCAATTCTCTACTCATCAGTGCAGCTAACGACACATAATCAGGGTGGTGTTGATGATTCTCTACCCTCGACCCCATAGTTACCGATAATCTCCTTTTCCTTAATTGAATTACAGAAATTTCTCAAAATTTTCACCTTTTGATCATCGCGATCAAAATTCCCAATTCGTATCTGCTTTTCTAATTCCCTAAAATGCACGTTTTGGGCACATGTATTACCATGAAAAGAGAACCAGTGTTCAAATGGGATCAAACCCACATGCAACAAGAACAATATAAATGAAATCCGAGAGAAGAACTGTTATCAAAATGAAAGGATTTATATGATAGAAGATACTTGCAAACAGCTAAATGAACTTCGAGATTCGCGTATTACGCAAAATGCTAAACACCCACAAGAATTTGGTTGGAAACAATATGAAAACAAAATGCAGATCTGATAACAACTGGAGAGCCGACAATTGTACTAGGAAAAGGAACAAGAACAAAGAAATCGTCAAAAATAGGAAAAACAACGCGGAATGACTGCCAGCTATTAACTTGAAATCAATTCCCCCAATCATCTAATCCCTATAAACGTCAGCTGTACTGACCCAATTTGCATAAATATACGAACATTAAAGATTATTATATGGATAAATATATACGTATATACCAGACGAATATAATTAATTACAAGAAATTGAAAAACCCAGGTCAGATGAGGGACATCCACATCCACCAGACAGCAAATGAAGATTTTTTCAAATAATTACATAATGTTATCTTTTCATTTTACGAGAAAAGTAACAAGATTATAAGAAAAAGAACTTCGTTGCAGATTCCCCTTGATTCTAACCTTTTTTTATTAACCGACTTCTTCAAATTTGATTTGTGTTCATAATTCATTAAAAAGTCGGGTTTCAAAAGTGCTGATTTGGTGACTTTCTTACCACATCAACAATATAACTTGTATTAAAAAACAACAATTGCTATGAAATTCCATATATAGATAACTAATAATTACTTTTACAATGCACATCTAAGACACCGCTAAATATTGACGTTAGATGGTCTCTAGATCCAAAATACGTATATGTAGGTGCATCAAGAACAAGAACAAATGATGTGGAAAGACGGAACGGTAATAATAAAAAACGATATTGCGATGCTCAAGAACACGAACAACAATCTATCATCTTTCAGGAACCAATTAGGCTATGTTTGGAAAAACTAATTAATAGTTGTAAGATGAAAACTTAAGTTGTACCTATTATTTTTTTAGAAGTGGTATGAGAAGTAAATGAAAGCTTTTAAATGTATATAATTATATAAAAAACTAAAGTTTAAAAGCTTCGTATATTTGAAGTGACTTTTGGATTAGAATCTTTTCGTTTAAAATAAAAGTTTTAAGTTCGTATTCTCAAATGAAGTTTTTTCTTTAATTCGAACTTTAATCGTACTCTCATCGATCAATTTTATCAAACTTCCTAATCGACGTCGTTGGAATCACCTTTTCGAGCATCTTTTGTGAGGTTTTCTTCTTATGCAGGCACCAGGTCATCTTATATGTCTTTATCTTTCTTTTCATACGTTTGAGGAACTATATCATAAAATGTTGTAGTATGATTTTCACCCTCCTTTTAGTCCTAGACACTCAATAGGATTTAGGTCGATTCTGACGCCATCTTTCAAAAGGATAGTAATCTTCCACGACGCTATCACTAACGCTCGATTCAGTTTTGGCCTCCTCAGATAGTGGGATTCCTAGGAGCGTGAGTTCATGCACTCGATGTCAGAAGCAATCGATTTGAATTGTTTTCACACTCCATGCATATTCTATTCACAACTTTGCATGGTATTCCAAAAATATTCCTAGCCATTACCACCAATTATATTTCTTTGGGTGGAGCAGAGTTTGTCTTATCTATTTGACACTCCCATCAGCACTGCTATCTTCATCATCAAAAGAAGAGTAACATTTCATCTTTTGATCTCGTCTTGGATATTATTGACATATTTGTCATTTTCTTCATTATGCTTAACCTTCAACCGTGACATGTAGGCTCGACCTAAAAGGGAGGGGCAAATTATATGACCACCCTTGACTCGTAGCAGTTTTGGGACCCAACCTTAGTAAAACAAAATTTAAATGTCTGTATAACAAATATGAATAATAATTCAAAACTTCAAACATATAGCGACTTATTGAGTCATAAAATCCTCTATAAATGTATATATCATATACAAACAATGTTTCCAAACTGAATTAACAAAAAAAAAACTATGAACTTTAATCGTGATATGATTAAGATTAATTAAGTTTAAATGTGAGAATTCAGATTCATGATCATGATATATTACGTATGGAAATAAACTAAATATACGATAGCATCGGGTGGTTGATATCAGAGAATAAGTCATCAAAATAAAAGATATTAAAAAATAAGGTTTTGGAAATTAAAAATATGAACTACATATTTAATAAATAATTCATCAAGCCATGGAAAATTATATAATCAATAAGAACAACTTGAATGATACATCTTCGGACGTAGAGTAGTTTGACGAACGAATTCTGTTGCGAATAAAGAAAATGTCAACTACCAGAACGTCTCATGATATAGGGTTTTAGAAGAATCAATTTCAATTTCGATATAAATGAGATACAAAAACACACTCGGTTAAATATTGATACAACACTTATAGAAAATATAAAATGCTGATTGTCCCCTTTTGAAATGAAGCGTCTCATGCATATTTCTCACTAAACTATAATTAGTAATTTGATGAAATGATATCTAGTTTCTCACTAAACTATAATTAGTACTTTGATGAAATGATATATAGGGTTTCGATCCGATGAGTATCTCAATTTTGGTGAGTACTGTGAGGACAATTCCCGTCCAATCATTTCGTCAAGGGAATAACGTCAAACATAATTATTGTATTTGACGTAATCGCATTCGGCGCTCGTTCATAGAACCTAATACGGACTCGAGGATATAATCACATGTTACGCACGTCCAACAACCTAGTTTAGCCGGGTTTTTTTTATTTTTTAAATATTTTTTTAGCTTTTAATAAACTCGATTTTTATTTTTATTTTTTACAGTTTTTATTATTATTATTATTTTAGTTTTTCCTAGTTCTTTTTGTTTTATGCAGTTTTTTTTCCTTTTTCGTTTGTTTTTTACTATTTTAAAAAAAAATTCGTTTAAAACTCGTTTTTGTCTTTTTTAACTCGTTTTGGATTGTTAGACATAAAATTCATAGCAAGTTTTGGATTTTGGATCATAACAAAATTTGGATCTTGGATCATAACAAGTTTTGAATCTTAGATCATAAGTTTTGGATCATTATACTTAATAATGATAATATTTAGGACATAATAAGTTTTGATTTATAGCATTTTTTAATCATTATAAGTTTTGAATATTAAAAGTTTCTTATATAATATTTTTATTCATAACATATGTGGATTTTGAAATGATCCAAAATATAATACACATTTTTTGATCATTTTAAAATTTGAATCACAATAAGTTTGATTCATAACATTTTTGGATTATTATAAGTTTTGATTCAGAAAAAATATAGTTCAAAACAGTTTGAACTTTGAATCATAAAAATATATTTTGGTGCTTAATGTTTTTGGATCATAGACATTTTTTTGCTAATTTTATGAGTTTTTACTTAAAAATAAAAAAATGTGCACTTAAAAAACTTAATTTAGAAAAATTGTTGTTACAAACTTACTAATATAATGTCTAGAAAAGTCCCTTAAATTTTTATAATTTGTGAAAAAAAATTGATTTTTTATAAAAATAAAAAATAAAAAATATTTTTTTTTTCAAATTTTCATGATAGTGCTTGTTTTGTTGATGATTAAACTTCAAGAACTTTGGTTTTTTCAAATATTTTTTACAAAGATGAAAAAACTAGTTTAGATGTAATCACAAGTGAATGAAGCGGATATAAAATATTCAAATGCATTTATAATCATAAAACCGATGTTGCAGCCCTGATTGTCATTATTCTTTCGATTTTTCTTGTTTCTACCTTCACAAACAAAAACAAATAGGAACACTCGTGATCATTGTTATTCTTGGATTCACACTTGTAAAATCGAGTTTAATCATAGTAAAAAAACAATTCACATACTATAACATTGTGTATGCATATTTACTAATGTTCTAATCATTTGTGCGACCATAATTATATTCACAAATGATTATAACCATATTAAAACTGCCCAAAGCTATAAGAAAAAATAATTACAATTATGTAGCCATAATTATAATTATACATATTTTTATCATTTATGCAACTATTTAAGTCAAATTAAATATGCTCAGAGTTATAATCATAAATAAATATAACAATATTTAGGTCAAATTCAACCTGCTCATAGTTATAGCTATATAGGTTTGTGGTTCTATCAACGCTCTATGTCCAGATGGTTTCACTTTTTTTTCAAGTAGTTTTGGTACCTTATTGAAGATGTTGATGTTTAGGACGTCTTACAGTTCTTCAAATCCAACATGTTTCCTGGAGAGTGCAATCCTTCTTTTATTTCTCTCATTCCCAATATTTATGATGCCAAGTTTGTCAAAGACTTTAAACCCATTAGCTTAATATGTTGTCAATATAAAATTATTGGCTAAATATTAGCTAGCCGGTTTAGATCTATAGTGGATGATATTGTTAGCACTAAGAAAATGACTATCATTTAAGGTAGACGGATTTTGGATGCTCCCTTAATTATGAATGAGACAATAGCTTAGTTTAAGTCTCATCATAAAAAAGTTCTGATGTTTAAACTGGGCATTGAAAATGCTTATGATTTTGTTTGATGGATATCCTTGATGGCATTCTCGAGAGGTTGGGTTTTAGGGTTAAGTGGAGGGGTTGGATCCAACTTCCTTACGTTCATCCATGGGCTTAGATTTCGTTAATGGTGCCCCCACTACTAAGTTTTAGTTTCATAGATGTCTCTGTCGAGGGATACCAGCTTTCTATTTTCCTGCTTTTCTTGATTATGGAGTTTGTATGTGTCTTTCGCGTGGGCCACATAGAGGGGTATTTTCACAATCTCTCTATTTAGTACTCATTTTAGTATCGATATATCTCACTTATTTTACATTGATGATGCAATTTTTATTGGTGAATGTTCAGTTTCTAACAATACCAATATCGTTCGGATTCTTCAATGTTTTTATCTCGTGCCACGTTTAATGATTAAGTTGCATAAAATTATGTTGTTTAGTGTTGTCGTTCCTTTTGAGATGGTGGAGACCATGGCAACGAGTGTTGGTTATGCAACTATTTAGCGCCTTTCTTTTATCTTGGTTTGATGGTAGGTGGAAATATGTCAAGAAATGAGTCTCGGAAAGAGATAATGGGTAAAGTGACCACTAAACTCTTTAATTGGAAGGTATAAACTCTTTCTATCAATGGTATATTGACTTTACTTAATTTTATATTGGGTTCGCTTCCTATATACTTTATGTTGTTGATTAAGGCACATGTGGCTATTATTACTTTCCTAGAGTCAATGCAAACTATTTATATCTTCGATGTTGATTTGGAAGATAAAAAATAACATGTGTTAATTAGGAAACATGTACATCACATAAAAAATACAGTGGTTTTGATGTTAATAGTTTGTTATGCCCTAATTTTTAAATGGGTGTGGCACTTTCGTACCATCCTAAACATGTTTAGGGTGAGGGTGGTTAAGGCCATTCATAGTGATCATGGATTGATTGATTTCAAGTTACGTATAAATTGTTTCATTTCCACGTGGTTGTCAATTCTCAAAGCGATTGATTTGTTATTTGAAAACTGTGTTGATCCTTTATTATATGTAAAAAGAGAATTAGTGATGAGTCTCCTACTTATTTTTGGAATGGTGTGTAGTTGGGGCGATTCCTATTCGAATGCTTTGTTCCCTAGAGTCTATGTCTTGGATTTAGACAAAGATGCCTAAGTTTTGGTGAAGTTCGGTTCGACTGTTTGATCCTCTTCTTTGTATTAGTGACTAGGAGGTGTGAAAGTCGTCAATGAGCTGATATATGTGATTTGTTAGCCACGAGTTCCTAGTATCCTATGAAGGACTAGTGGTTTGGTCGCTAGTGGGCTCAAGTGAGTTGTTTAGTTGCTTCAAGGCCCTTATTGGTGAACATACTTTAATGTGACTAATACTCCTAAATGATGATTTAGTTTGATGTCTATTAAAGTCAATATTATGGTTTGGAGCTTGGCTTTGAATATATATCCTTCTAGAGTTAATCTTGCATGTAGATGGTTGGATACTCTGCAAGTCTTATGCCTACTTTGTTATGTGTGTTTACCAGATGGTTAGGCACGTGTTTTTTGGCTGCTCGATGGCTACAGATTTGGTGACACACACAGAGAGAGAGAGAGAGAGAGAGATGGTGAGGGGTGGATGTGTCGAGGCTTCTTTGTTTGAGGATTTGTCGTGTTGGTTCTCTTCTCTATGCATGCAGCTAAAGTTAAAGGCATACCTTGAAGCTAGTTTTTATACTATGTGGTTGTGTATTTGGCTTTTTTTTTTAAAACTGATGTTTTTGGTCGTGGTCCCAAAAAAATTGAGTTTCCTGATAAAAATGTTACCCATCCGTTGTTCTGGGTCAACAATAAGAGTAGTAGAGTCATAAATTTTGGGTTGGGTAACTTCACAACCCTATACATGTTATTCCTTTGATGTGATCTTTTGTTTTATCTAGCTTCTTGCTAGCTTGATAACAATAATTGTTTTTGAAGCACATACCATTTTAGATCTAACGATATATATTAGATCAACAACCCTAGGACCAGTATAAGTCCATAACAATATCCATATAGGAAAGGTTGCTACAAGTTTCCAATTTTAACATATAGCAGTAGAAATAGAGTCTATATCTTATTGGACTTAGCGAGACTAATCCAATTAACTTGAAAAAACTCGGGACCATAATGCAAGTTACTGAAAGCTTAAAGTTTAAAAATTATAATTAGATGTTCATAATAATTTTTTATCCACATGAGAATCTATAATAAATTAATAACTTATGATATGATTTTTAGAATCATTGTATCAAATATCAAAAATGTAACTTGGTAATTCAAGAATTTTGTATGAAGAATATTTTCCAAAATCTATGATTTCGACCCTATAGTCTGGGATATCACGAAATCTAATTTAGGTTAATCCAAGAACGAAAATGATCTTGATCTCAGGCCAAATCAAATATTCAAAACACAGAATACCTTCAAACTTTGTGATTTCGGAGACAGCGTTTCAGAGAAAAGAAGAAGTTCTTCTTTTCGATCACTTCTAGCAACGTCTATTTGTATCCTCACTTTATTGTGGGCGTGAAACTTGGGCTTTCTAACGGTAAAACTTTGGGTTGGGCCCTTTCTTCCATATGAAATCGTTTTTCAATGGAACGCCTGAACCTCTGCTAGGGGCTCTGCGCCTCTGCCCCTTGGACCTCGCTAGGGGCACTGCCCCCAGACACCCGTATTTCTGAATTCACATTTATCTATCCAAATGTACATCCTGCATATTCTGTCTTAAAACGTAAACTAAACTCAACATGTTTCAATATTAATTCAAACTACACCAAAATATGTTGATAACACTAAAATCACCAACAATAATTTAATAATATTCAGTTTTACACAATTAAAGACTTGGAATCACCTTAATAAAAAAAATGTTGCTTTTGACGGGAGATTGATCCGAGATATTTGCCTCTTAAAGCAACTTCATGTATGATACGGATGTTGTAACATTTTATTATTTATTCATTTAACTTGGAGTTTGCGTAGCACCATATTCACATATCCCCGTTCACAACTGGAGTTTTATAACTAAATCTTCGTAGTTTTTATTATGTCAAAAAATTGTGATGAGTTGGTAAAACTTACTCGCATTTCGAATGATGATAATTTAATCCATTTATTTCTAATAACTTTTTAGTTTTCACGGCTTAATGTTTTTGACACTGTGTTAGTATCAACAAATATAAGATGTTTCTGTAAATAAAAACCATGCAATTTTCTTAAGACAAATATCAAGGATGAACGATAATTGTTATCATTTGTTGAATATATGAGATAGTTATGATAAACAATGCTTATTGCCTGTTTGTATATAATTAATTCATGGAATGTAATTTGAAGTATCTAGAAAACTACTGGTACTTTGTATTTGTGAACAAAGTTCGAAGGGGACGAATATAGCAACACCGTTAACATTGATATACCTCACAAAAGCAATAGTTTTGCCCGTTTTGTAGAGTCTTTTAGCAATGAACACATCAGTCACGGTGACATCGTTCGCATGTTTTCCATAATTCGCGAATGGTGAAGTGAGTAGGGAAATTGGTAACAAAAATATTAAATATTATGAGACCTTCTGCGTCATTGTTTCCTTAGAATGTCAATGGTCCCGATCACCATAACCAGTAAATTAAAGGAGTAGAGAAAAATGATCTAAAATGTCACGTAAACACTCTTTTTACTAAAATCATATGATTTAATTCCTCAAAAACAGAAGATAATGGTAAAAAAAAAAAACAGAGACAATTCTGATGAATCGAAAATGCTTGTGAGACAAAAGCCCTTTGTCTTAGCATAAGTGATTTGTTTGCCTCTAAATCAAGGGACAATCGGCCCAAATCTAAATGCAAATGTAAATGCAACACTACCTCATAAGAGCTTGTGGGACCCTATATTCTAGCAAATCTTCCACCTAACTACGTGCCCCCGTCCCTGCAACCAAAGGATCTTGATTCACAGTACAAAATATTGTGAATTTTAGGGTGAGCGTTTAGACCGAAAAATCGAACCGAAACCGGAACCGGTTAAAACTGAATAGGAGAAGTTTGGTCCGGTTTCGGTCCTTGATTTATTGTTTATTCGGTTACCGGTTATTCTGGTTCCGGTTCCGATCCGGTTCGGTTCGTTCCGGTACTATGGACGAATGTTTGGACTAAAAAACCGAACAGAAACCGGAACCGGTTAGAACCGGATATGAGGACTTCGGTCGGTTCCGGTCCTCAATTTATGCGTTACCTTATTTTTCTTTCTAATTATATGTAGAAATAAATGTATTTATACATTAGATATATGTATTTTGATACTCATATTAAGTAGATTATTTTAAGCCAAATAAGAACGATTTGACTAAAATTAAATGATTAATCCGGGTAAGAAACCAGAATTACGAACAATTATTCATGAAGAGAAAGTCAGTCATATCCGATTATCTCTATTGATGATTTAAGTTAACTTTATCGAAAAATTTAGATCAAGAATTAAAGCAAATATACAAGACATGTAATTTATAGATTATACTAGGTTGTTATTGTAAGGACTAAAATTATATTTGAAAATGTTTACATCATTGACATTAACTACGGAATAATAATTTAAATACTAAGTTAATATATAAAATTGTAACTACTTTGAAAAACCTGCAAATACAAACATCTATCATAATTGCATTAATAAAAAACTTTTATCCGCGGGTTGCACATGAATAAAATTAAATATAATTCTCGATTTATTGTTACTTTTAACTAATTGTTATGATTAATTAATTTAAAATTTTCTTATTTGACAATTTTTTAGCGTTGATCATGATTTTTATTTAAAATATTAACCATTGTTAGTAAAGTAACATAATACAATTTATAATTTTATGTAACCATTAGCTATTATTTTTAATTATTTTAAAAACAAATTATCATTATTAAAATTTTATAGAAGACTAAAGTTTAGGAAGAAACTTCTATTTTCCTTACACTTGTCTTACATTAATGAACCAATTTATAATGATTATTCATAAGCATTAAAAAAGTTATTGCAGTTTCAATCGAATGTGGTACAAGTAAGATAACATTTTTTATAATAAACTAGACGAATGTCCGCGGCTCCGCGCATTGCACGGGTTCCAAATCGGATTTTAGTAAAAATTGAATATCTACCAAAAATAGGACCATCATAGAGATGGTGATCTAGTTTTATGAAGTCCAAATCTGGATTTTAGTGTGGTTTGGTTTGAACGATATGTTATATTTGCCTTTTAACTTTTAAGTTAAATTTTAGTTCAGTCAATATACTGTATGTTTTCATAAAAATATTTGAATAAACAGAAATATTTGAACCTGTTTCAAAATCAAATAGGCCAGCCAAAAGGAATTAGTGGATGACATACTTGGAATACAATAAATTCTAGATAAAAAAACTGGATCTATGATATGTCACTTGTATATACTATAACATAGGTTTTTTTTTTCTTTTTTGTTAAACGTATCAATAAACCGACAAATTAATAAGACAAAACCGTAAATTCTATATGTTAGTTTTGTTCATGTGATAGTGAGGAGACAAGTCTCCAAAGTCATCCCAAAGTCATCCCTTTCTTCCAACTTTAAAGATTTCTTGAATACAAAGCTTAGAACCTTAATTTTGATTATATAAACTATACATATTTCTTAGAATCCAAAAACACACTCAAGTACATCAAAATTGACGATCCCTGAATTTCATACGATTCTTTTAAACATGCTGATATATTCTTCATCTGAAGCAGAAGACTCCAACGATCATAACGTTGTAACTGCAAAATTGTTTGGTCGTGAAAGATCTTTACATTCCGTGCTTGGTGGAGGACAAGGTATCTCTAAAAAAACCTGTTATTCAATAATACTGTATGAAGGATTTTGATTTACACTGACCATGTTGATATTAAATTTTATTTTATTTTACAGATATTAAAAATTTATGTTGGGTCGGTTTTTGTTTACATGACATTTGATTTACTTTTTCCCGCTGCAGTTGCAAACTTACTTTTATGGAGAAACAAAAGCTTGTCGGCAGCAATTTTACTAGCGATTACAATGATCTGGTTTCTGTTTGAAGTTGTTGAGTACAACTTTGTTACTCTTATTTGTCACATTTCGATCGTTGTCATGTTGATGGTCTTCATCACCTACACTGCGGCAAAATTTGCCAATTGGTAATGTTTATAACCTTATATTTTGATTCCCATTTTAGGTCGAATTGCTTTTTAGTCGAAAAAGCAACGAAGAAATATTTTTTTTTTGAATATTTTGTTTTGATATACGGTTTTGTACTAGGGATCTTCCTGATATCCATGAGATAACGATACAAGAATCCGCATTCAGATGGTTGTATAGGAAAGTAAACTGGCTCTTACTCCGATTCTATGAAATCTCAAGTGGGGAAAATTTCATTGAATTTTTCTTGGTATGCATGCATGTAAATGCTGGATGTATCTGCTTACTTTAATATTATTCTCGAAGAAATTTTCATGAGTTACAATCTTGTTGTAGGTGATCGGATCGTTATGGATAATTTCGGTTATTGGCAATTATTTCAGTTCTTTGAATCTCTTATTCTTCTGTAAGTTCCAACTATTACAGTTTTTACCCCCCATAAAACACCAATGGATATGGATCTTATTTTCGGATTGTATATTTTCTATGTAGGTTTTGTTTGCCTTGGAACTTTACCGGTATTTTATGAACAATATGAGGGGGAAGTTGATCGCCTAGTTCGCAAAGGGAGCAAAGATGCGAAAAAGGTGTTGAAGAAATTTGATTCCAAAGTCTTAGACAAGATCCCAAGAGGACGTGTGAAGGAAAAGAAACGCAAATAAACGTTAAAGGCTTACTCGACTTACCAGTACATGTACATATAACCACAAATGTTGTATTTTAACTCAGGGGAGACGTTATATAAATGTAAACATGAAATATCTAAAGAAAGATTTGTATAATCGAACTTATTCGAGTAATGGAGTCCAAAATCCCCTTTACATATAATGCATTTACAAATTGAGTCATTGTGTTTTTTCAACCTTAATATTTATTGAACAAAAACATAAAACATGTTCAGATTTTTACACTTTCTATAGTAAGATCCTAGAGAAAATATTAGTCACAATCAAAACGACAAAAAAGAAGGGTCTTATTTATTTTTTTTCGAAGATGTATGTACCAAACTTTTCATTGGAGTAAAGAACGCATGCAGCAAGATTCAAAAATTATGATTATATAAAATTTAGGATTACTCCAGGGTATGCATTAAACATTTGTTACACAAACGGTTTACAACAATTGGATGATATTTGGAACGGCTAAACCAAAAAGATGGAAATTTTTAACAAGATAGTTGATTCTTCTTTCTTTTGATTAGTAAATAGAACCAAAAAGTATAAAGTTGCATGGGTTGGTTCGATACACAACCTATGTATCGCTATCTCATTTATCCTTTTTATCCTTTTTAGTATACATAACCCCTTAATCATTACTTTTTCACTTATATTAACCCCTTAATCATGTATCTTTATCTCATATATTTATACCTCATTTTCACTTACATTAACCCCTTAATCATTATTTTTTTGGTAAACTAATGATTGATATTTATTTTATTCTTTAATGATTACATTATTATGACATAATCTAATTTTTTATTTTTAACTAAAATTTATAGTTAACTTTTACATATTTTATTTCAAATTCTTTTTTTTTTCTTTTATAAAATAAATAAAACAACAAAATATATAATTTAAGATAATTCTAAATAAATTAAATATCAAATAAACATCATCGTCACATGTGTTTTTTTACTATCGACTAATATATAATAAATATATTTATATGTTTTATTTACTAACATTATTATTATTTTAATGTTTTATTTTAAATTTATTGTTTTTTCACTAATAAAAATAAATAGAAAAAAATATAAAAATTTAGAATGATCCAAAAAAAAATTTTCTATCAATTAGATGGACCCTTCATTTTTTTTGTGAAGATTAATGCTTGAAATCATATAAAGACGTAAATTGGATGGCTTAATTTATATTTTTATCACAATATGGAATCTATCGTTATTTTCATTTACTTTATAATCAACTATAAATTAACATCATGATAGTTTCATAATAGTTTTGGAATGTTGTAATAATATTTGACCAATATGTTATGTTATTTTAAAATACCAACAAAAGAAAGTCTTTTCGTTCAAGTTTGTTGCCAATCGCATAGCTCTTGGTTCTTAAAACAAATATTTTAAGGGATTGTTACTGTGAGTTTGTTAAAATGGTTTTCTTCTTTTTATCAATGTAAAATAAATAATTTGATTATGTATGATATCTATTATTTTATTTTTATTATTTTTTCGGTAAAGTAATTACTTTTACAGATTACATGCAAAATATTTAGATATCTATGTAATAATTATAGCTATTTAAAAAAAAATATAAAAGATAATAATTAAGGGTATAGTCAGACTTAAAAATGATATAATTAGATGGACCCTTCTAATCAACGTTGTGATTTATTTTGCTAGTAACAAGGTGGATTAATGTTGATTACTTGAGAATTAAACATTTCAAAAGAAGTTGTTCCATTTTCAAATCTCATGTACTTCAACAATGTCGTTCTACAAAAATTTTAGTGATTCATTTGATTTTTGTATTTATACATTTTATGTTATAGTATGCTTTTTAAATATTTAAAAAGATAAATAATTATACAACTTATTTATAGTAACCATAAATAAATATTAAAAATAGATACTCCAATTACTACAATTAATCAAATATTGAACAGGGGTATAAAATGAGAAACCATTAGTAAAACACATCATTGATAATTAGCCCTGAAACTCTTTTTTCTTTTTTAAAATATATCATTATCACAGGCTATTAGCTATTATGCTAAACGGTGTGGATGTCGGCACCACCCACTATACGTAATCAGAGGAAGGAGAAAGAGAGGCAAGAGAGAAAAGAAGCTTCATCGAGGGGTGATGCTGACAAGAGAGAGAGGGGGAGAGGGGCAAGAAAGAAGCAGCTTTTTCCACCGGCAATCCAACACCGCTAAAAAAATATGTCGGCATCACGGGGCGGTGATGTCTGCAGCATCGACTTAACACGTCAGCATACTACCGGTATTGATGTATTATACCGTCCAGCCTTAAGTTGTGCAATGTGCATGGTTGAGACCAAATTGCCAGCGGCATCTCACATGGTCATTCTTGTCATTGGGGAACAATGACCATATTAGTTGCATGTCATGTCGGTCATTAGTTGCATGCCGTGGACTGCACCCCTTAACGACATGATATTGTCATTCTCTCTCCTCCTTTAATAACTCTCTATACCATTAGAAATTCAAATAAATATATTTCTTATTTTCTTATTTTTTTTTAAATTTTTACACTATAAGTACTAATATACACAACCATTTTTTACCACAAACAATTTCAATTATCTACAAACAATTCAAAATGTCTTCCAACAACAACTAAAACAATCCAAATGCTTCAAACACTTTGACTACAAACATTTACCGGTACGATTCGTTATTGTCACCATCTTACCGCGTACAATTCGAAGCCCGATTTACTCTCCAAACACGAGACAAGTTTTGGTTTCACGTTACAAAGCATTTTCGGTTACTGGTACCGATTACCGGAACAAAGACCTATGCAACACAAAATGGAACAATAAGCTCGTTACCGCCCTCAACGGTGTCTACGCAAACTTGTCTAACTAATGGAGTAGCTGGGAAAGTTACAAAACGACTACGCAAGGCCTTTTAAATTCTTGCATGTTTTGAATGTTGCAAGACATAGCCAAAAATGGAAGCTAGTTGCATCAAAGGAGAATATGTATACGGCTTCCAAACTTAGCAAACATCATATTTGGTCTCCTATCAAGTGTCATCGAACGCTCGTATTGGGGTCGACCTTAACGATGACAACGGTGATATAGAAGAAGTTGAAGCACCTTCTCGTCCGATGGACAAAAATCAGGCAAAACGAAAGGGAAAAACGACTTTCTCAACTTCCTCAGCTAGCACCCGTTCAGACCAGCTTCAAGAAATGTGGACGAAGTTTGTGGGTTTACACAATATTTTGGATAAACATATGGCCGAAAACACCCGACTCACAAAAACCCAATTTTTAATGCAAGACGTGAGTTACCTTTCCAGGGAAAATCACGTAGCGGCTATGACGGTAAAAACGCAAATCCGAGCAAATATATAATTATTAGTTTTTAATTTTGTAGTGATGTTATTTTTAGTTTCCTAGTTATGTCGTTTAGTTTCCTATTTTTATATAATTTTCTATTTTTAGTTAATGAAATATTATGTTTTAATTTAAATTAATGTGGATGTTTTTTATTTAAATTAATGGAATTAATTTGTTTAAAAAAAATAAATGTTAGAAGTGGTGTCCTATTAGTTGTAGCCTAAGTGGCATCTATATTGCAACCATATCTCCCTCATTTGAAAGACACCACTTCCTTTATAGGACTTTTCCGGTTTTTAGGTCTAAGTTGGCAACTCTGTCCACCGTGACACCTCCGATGAGTCTCCGATCATCTTCTCCAACTAACATCCTTTTTCATGCTACATCCCTATAAAACCATATTTATTTTGAATTTCCCTTGACCATTTATTCTTTTCTTTAATAACAAATCTCACTCTCATTTTCCATAAAGAAGCGTTCTTAAAACTTGTTAATTTTCCAGTGAGCCCTAGATCTAAAATCACAAACTGAGGCTGTGTTTGACAGGATCTTAATTTTAAAGAGGATTGATTTTATAAGATCTAAAATTTTAATATGTCGTTTGGTTGGAACCTCTTAATTGGTGTGCTGAAAGATAAAATGATCATTTTAACCTTCAGCAAATTTCACAAAAATCTTAGCATTTCAGCAAAGATAACCAACATCAAACCAAATTTCAAACATTTCGGCAAAGATAACCAACAACATTTCACCAAAATCAAACCAAATTTGAGATGAGAATCACAACATAACATCATATGAGAATCACAACATAACATCATATGAGAAACACCACAATATATCTAGGAAATCAAAATTCTCAGCAAGAATATCAAACAATAAATTATTTCTGCAACATAACCCGATTTCAGCAAATATAACCAACTCCATAACCGGAGTTCAGCGACAATATCACTGATTTCAACAAAATTAGTACCGATTTCAGCAAGAAATCAAAAGAAAACATCACATTGAGAAGAAAAGCACCGATTTCAGAAGAGATGGAAGTCGACAGGAGCTGTGGTGCTGTCAGAGCTGGGGAGGTGCACTGCGGTGCTGTTGAAAAAGGGAAGGTGTATGGGTCGTCTACGTTGTCAGAAGGCGCAAGAACAGTAGCGATATCGCAGAACAGCAGCAACAACAACGCATCAGCGGTGTCGGTGTTTGTATCGTCGGAAGGAGGCGGCACCGGAGGAGGGACGAAGGAGAAAGTGTATAGCCAACGGTCAGGACATCTAAAGAAAGTGAGGATCTCGATGGTATTTCTGATCGCTAAAAAAGGAAGAGAAAGGGAGGCAGGATGAAGGAGAAAAAGGAGGGGGATGTGTAGGGCAAAAGTGGAACTGAGTGTTTCTTTTTTCTGTTTAGACGGGTCTTGAGATCTGACCCAATAAGTGGTCTTTTTTTAATTAAAAAACAAAATTTAATAGGTAAACAAACGCTCTTAATCCCTTATTGAGAAGTTGCCTCTTAATAACCCAATTAAGTGGTAAACAAAGAGGCCTGAGTTGTTATGGGGGTGAGAAACCCAAATCTAAAATCACAAACGTGATTTGAGACCAAAAAAAAAAAACACACAAACTGAAGCACCAACTAGGCCTTCAGACCTGCAACCTATCTTCATAAATGTATCTTCCAAATCTAAAGGGGAAGAGCGACAGGGAGAGGTTGGCTGGAAAGACAGACCAGGAGGAGGTGGTAGAAATGAAGATATTGTCGGAGACGACAGGGAAGCGCCAGATAAGCAAAGTGACCAGGTAATAACAGATCCCACTAGTTGTGGCAAATAATTCAATTTCTCCAGATAAACAACTCTACTTCAAAACAACACTTTAATCAACAAATTAACGAGCTACTAAATTATTCAATTCTTTTAACATTAATTATGATACAACACATTCCTATACTTTTCATTCACAGACTATCTATCTACATTCTGGAGAAACATATGATGCTTCATAAATCTTCAATCAATAAACACCACCCATGTCTCATGCCCAATCACCAAATAAACCGCCTTAATCATCATAACGACTTAAAAATTCAACCACACACGGATACACTTCATCCACCGCCTGCAATCAAACCAGACACCACTTACCAGTTACCACCATTACATATTTTATTAAGTAAATTACAATTTTGGTCCCCGGTTATAGCTGAATTTTGCAATTTTGGTCCTCATTAAATGTTCTTGTAACATTTTTTGGTCTCTGTTCTAAAGAAAATGACTATCTTTGTCCCTGAGTATAGCTGATTTTTGGAACAGGAACCAAAAACATTACAAAAACCTCAAAGAAAGGACCAAACTTGCAAGAGAAAACTTTTTGGAACCAAAATTGCAAAAAATCGGCTACACTCAGGGACCAAATATGTAATTTACTTATATTTTTAATCACAAAATATCAAAATTACCAATCTCCCCCCGACCAAATCATAATGAGCATAATGTGGGCCATTCGGTTCACCAAATAGTTTATAGCTAACCAACTCCTCAGGAATCAGCTTTGCTGTTTCTGTTCATTCAATCAATAAATAACAATTCATAAGGGGTCAGCTTGCAATTTTCAAAAGTAAAAGGGTAACAAAAACATACCCTGTACAGCTTCAGGGGGACAAATTGCATCTCGATCGCCAGCAATTGCCAACACCGGGATGTTTATTTTATGAATATGATCCTTATAAAAAAATTTCCCACTTCGATCACACAAACCACGCTCACGGAACGCTGATGTCAGCTGTAGCAACAGTTTAGCAGGTATCGTACCTGCAACAAACAAATTAAACATATTATCACACTGTGTCATATAATTAATAAGGAAATACAAAATAATACAAAAAAAACAATACTTACAGAAATTATTTAAGACTAGTTTTTTTAATAACTCTGGATGCATCATGTCTTGTGCTGATATCATATGATTAAGAAATGATAAAACATAAGGCGGACGCGATGTAAGCGGATATGCAGCTGTTAACATTGCTCCTAAAGGAACGATTGGCACATTCAAGACCTGTGCGGGGTCCGCCTGTACAATAAATAAATAAATTATAATTATTATAATCAGATCATACGTAAATCACAAGAAATATTTTCTTACAAGTGGTAACAGTAATTTGAGTGTTGACTTTGATGACGTGTAGTCAAGTGAAGATGCCAAAGTCACAATCGCCGCAAACCCCGGGTCCCTTCCTTCAGCGCCTTTTTAATGAAATTTATAAAAAAAAAATCAAAAATTAAGGTTTGAAAAAGTTAATGGGACTTGGGATAAAAGGGATAAATATTATTTTACGGAATCGTGATAGCATGGAATATAGCAAAATTCCCCCCATGGAGTGTCCTATAGCAACCAATTTACCATCTTCCGGTTTAGTATGTGCCTTTATATATTCCATCTGTAATAAAAAAAAGAAAAATTGTTTTATAATATATGTTAGAGATGAAAGGGTAAAACGGGAAATTGTTAAAATGTCACCTCACCGCAGCGGGAACGTCTTCTTCAAGGTAGTGATCGAAGTCCCAATCGTATTTGACAATCATGTCTAACTGTTTCTGGAAGTCTTCCATGGTTGTGGTCAAACGTTCTTGAAGGTCAAACAATGGTGGCGAAACAGAACGTTGACCTTCTTCGATTATATTGATTAGTTTTTGACTTAGGTCCCTAATCTGGCTTGTGATAGTTGAGTTTTGTTTTAATTCCAATAAACCTAGAATGTTTTTCTTTATTTCGTTAAATCGGTCCGCTAGGAAAGAATCGCCTACGAGTTTTGAAAATTGGTCAAATAATTTAGCAGAGATTAGTCTCGATTGACCTTCACTAAGGAAACCAGATACTCTGTCTGATAGGGTTATGAGGGTTTCGGTTAGTTTAGTGACAAGTACGGATTCCTCCCATACGGTTGGTAATTCCACCGGAATTGGTGATTCCGTTGGGGTGATTCCGGTGCTAGGTGAAGACTGTGAAGCGGATAAAACGCTTTCTGCTCCGGAAACAGCAGCGGCTTCCATCTGGTTGGATATCGTGTGTGCTGACTGTTCGATGTCTTTGGGGTGGGACCCGTGTATGCTTAAGCCAGCTCCTCGAACCTCAAGAATCCACGTGTCGAATCCTTGTTCACACATGCAACGGGCAAATGAAGACTGCAAAATAGTTATATACAATGTGATTAACTAATTATACACCGAGATGTTATAAGGATGTAAATGAAAGCTTTTGTTAGTTCAGATGCTAAACAAACATAAATGGCACACAACCCCATTCCTACATTAGGTTCCTTGCTATTCAAAGCACTGTCTTGTTTCATTGATAGGGTTGATTTCCCATGTTTTAAATCACTGTAAGATATTAGAAAATTTGAAAGGCATTTTACTTCATCATTTTATCAAAAAGAAATTACTATTTTATTGGTAATCTTGTAAGCCATGTGAATGTTTTTACCACAATACCTAACAGTATTGCAACAGACCGTTAGTTGTTATCCATGGGTTGGACCCATGGAGAGTGACGATCTTCATGTAAATCCTTTTACCCCAAGTCTTACAAACACTAGTAGACAAATTATCATGATTTCCTCACATATATATGCTCAATCTCTTTTACCGCAGAGGGCAAATTAACGTATTCTAATGTGCGACTTAGGGACCAGAAATTGATCGTAGATGCGAGAGAGACAACAGAACTTACCTCAGGTGAGAGATCGTACCCGATCGCATTTGTTCCCACCCCTGATAACAGCAATAGCGGATGCTTTCTCGGTTTCGCCTGTAAAAGAACATATAAATCACACATTGCAGTGAGTAAGTAAGCGAAAACGAAATCAGGAGTCATTACTAAGATTCGTCTCCTAACAAGTTACCTGCGGAGAAGGATGGTATCGCCATAAGGCAAGTCTCCAGTCGGAATTTTTGACAGATACATAGTGTAGTTCATCAGCAGTACAGATTGGAGGCTTGTTAGAAACCTTCTCGCCACTGATTGAGATCTCGGACTCCGTCTCTTCAGAAGAGAAAGCCCTAACTCTAACAACCGATGTCAATCGAAGCGAAGGCAACGGAGGAAGACGGCGGAAGGGTAGTTGAAAGCAGAGGCGGCGGAGGGTGGCGGATGATGGCGATGCCATTTGGAGAGGGGAAGGAACGGCGGTGTTGTGCGATTGAAACTGGATCATCGCCGACATCGTCATTTTGGAGGTTTCTAATTGGGGAAAATCAAAAATTTTAGATAAAGCTTGAGTGATTGCGTGTCATGGAGTCAAAGTGTTGTTGTGGCGGTGGCAGCCGGGCGGAAGAGGATCGCGGAGTTGAGATTCATCTGAACAAACTATTAGTCCCCACGTGGTACAGGGCATGCACTGTTCGACTTTGTGGGTCTCGCATATGGAAATTATACTTTTGCTTCCTTTGTTGTAAGACAAAGGGGTATCACTACTCGGGTTGGATTGATAGTCATCTCATTTTCTTCCTACTAATCTTTCACCCTTTAAATTTTAGAAAATGATATCCATTTATCATTCATTTCTTTTAATTAAATAAATAATTAATTAAACTGAACTTCAAATTCTTTTTTTTTATATTAAAGCATTTCATTAGTTAAAAAATAAAAGTTACAACCGTAAAACGAAACGACAAACTTAAAAAAAATAAACTGGCAACCTACGAGATGTTGGGTGTGTAGTATTGTTCGTAACCGAAAACGTTTTGTCGGTTTCGACTCAATGGTGGGGTTTGATTGTTTGGATAATTTTGAGAAGACAATTTTTTAATTGTTTTTAAGAGAATTAGATGTAAAAGAGTATATAAAAGTGTGGTTTATTTGTGTAATAAAGAGTATATATATTTAGGTAAATTTAAAAAAAAAATTGTTTTTTAGCCGTTAACAAAAGAGTCGGGGGTGCAAAACTCTCCAAACTTTGGGGGCTAGAGTGCAACATCCACCCTTGGTCATCGCACGGGGTTTCCATCTCATACAACGGCTTTCACCGCGGTCAATCACCCAAGTGGGACGGTGTTATCGTGCGGTGAAGCCCTTCCACAGTAAACACCGCATACCACTACGTAGTGGTACCCTTTGGTCTAACAAAGTTCTAAAAATATATAAATATTATTTAATTTTCATTTATTAAAATGTATTTTTGTATACATTACACAATTAAAGTTATCCGTTTTATGCACATTTAACCTTTGATCCACCGACATTAGCCGGTCATCTTTATTTTTATGAAAATAAAAAAGGAAAAAATGTTTTAAAATGGTAATGAAAATTCAAAAGTGTACAAAACACAGCATACAACTTTCATTTATACAAAAAACATCATCAAATATACATTTTGTATACATTATACCATTTATGTTTTCCATTTGTACGCATTTGACCTTTGATCCAACGATGTTAATGGCTTGCTAATTGACATGTAGGAGTCTAGTCAGCTTAAATGGGATTATAATAATCGATTTAGGGCAGATGATATACATATTCTTCTTCTACATCACCCAGGAATGACTTCACTCACTTTCGGCAATGACTTCTTCTTTCGCGTATTCTTCTTCTTCATCGAGAAATTTCAACTCGGTGCAAAGCTGTAACACCCCATCTTTCATACACCTTAATTGGTGTAGAATTTTATAAAACATGTTGAAGTAAAGATTTCGTTCTTTCAAAAACTTTTCTTTTAGTCTTTAAACCATCATTTGAAACATTTGGTCCCAATAAAATAATAAGTCTAAAAGCAATTAAACAACTTTAAGGTTACAAACTCATATCAAAACAATCATAGTAAAGTCTTTAAACATCTCAAAGCTATGTCCCATATTAAACTAATATTTCTACCGAAAATTCGGCATATGACCTTTAGGCTATACTAATAAATCCATACTGACTTGACACAATAGAAATATAGCCTAAAAATAATGCAGGACATAATCAAACTTTACAGTATAACTACAAGGGTTATTCTAACCATAAATGTTCCATCTCTCAATTACATGACATATTATACCGCAATCTGGATAACTCTATCTTTTGAACTTTCTTTCTATCTACAATCCATATAACAGCTTCTAAGACATTTCCTTCTATCAACTGATAACAAGCGTCATGTTCCTGAGTACATAGCATTTTAAAACAAACAATACGTAAGACATAAATGCCTCATGAGATACATACGTTTAAACCCAACAAGTTTAAATCAATTTGAATATCATTAACTATAATAAAATAAAGAAAACATTTCCTTTCTTTTCATAACCTGCAAACTCCACTTTATAGTCAAAACATCAAAACAAAAGTTCATTGCTATAACATTTAAACACAAATCATTACTTATCATCCAAACAAAAGTTCATTGTTAAAACCCCAAATACTTTAGCTTAAAATGCCAAATAAACAAATTCTTCATAAACAAACATAATTCAAGTACTTTCTTATCAAACATAGACCAACTGTAATTCATGATTAATTTATTATCATTTGGCTTTATACGGGTTTCCCCGTATCCCTTTCCCTCCCCGAAATAGAACAAATCTATCCGTGAGGGCGTGCTAGTTCCATTTACCTTCATGGAGTATAACACATATATCCATAAGGGTGTGTTGAAGACAACTACTTCGCTACGGGAGATACCATCCCAGTAGTTTTTGTTGACCCTCCTTATCGGGTAAGGTCCTTGTCCGGACGTGTCTCACATTTCTTAAATTTAATGCATATTTCAAATTTTTTACCATTATCAATTCATCACAAGTTGGTCTCTATGATAAACATTATTCAAAACATGTAAAATAATTTCAAGTCTTCAACATGAAGCAGTGCTTTTAATTCAACTTTGAAAATCATTTGTCAGACTATTAATCATAAAATATTTAGCATAAAAACATTTAACATTAAAACAAAACTTGTTGCTATGTACCCAGAAAAGTCCTCATATACTCACCTCGGTAGCTAGGTATGTCTAGCTACAAAGATCCACTAGCTCTTGACTCTACTTGCTTCCAACATCTTTTAACCTCTATTAATTTATTTAGAGGTTAGTACATACTACCCAACTAAACACATAATGTGTGTTAAATCATATAAGAACTCTTTCTAACATCATCTAATTACATTTCAATCATCAAGTGCGGTTCTTTAAGCATAATAGTCATTTTAGATAATTTTTACCCTTTTTGTCCCATTTTGACAACTTAGTCCAAAATTCATGTAAACTTTTGTTTAAGTCATTGTTATATAACCCAACAATGTACCAATAGTTTAGGATCTACATGAGGAAACTTTGAACAAATCAGGTGAAACCTTTAAAACAAAGAGAACGAGATAAGATAAAGAGTACGAGTTTTTGAATAATGTTCTCTCTACATCACAGCAACTTATATATCGTATGCTAATACAAAACAAAGTTGTATATACGTCAATATGGGAGATATACGGTGTATCAAAACATATTCCACATGTCACAGTTCATGTACAACATCTTAGCTTTCACGTGCAAGTCTTTAATGTAGCACCAGCTCTAAGTTCCTATGTATATCTCATAAGTCCTCCATATTTACAATTGATCACTTCCAATCCTTCAATTATTATAAGTTGCGCTTAAATAGACTAAGTTAGACACTAACAATGTTAAGATTGAGAATCAGTGACCGTTTTAAACACAATCCGCCTACATACACAAAAGCTTAATACTGGAAATTCAAACCTTTTCGAAAGGATCAATAAGACACAAATCTATGCATAAAAACTCATGTTGACCAAATGTCAAAAACTTAGTTAAATTGTCAGTATGTTGTTTTTTTGAACCAATTTTAACAGTTTTTAAAAGTCCTTTTGATACCTTTTCACGCACAAAATGCACATCAACTTCCAAATGCTTAGTTTTTTCGTAAAAAACAATATTTAAAGCTAATTTAATAACATACTCATTGTCACAAATTTTTTCAACAATAGTTAAATTATTAACACCCACATCAAACAACAGTTTTTAAACTCGTGTAATTTCAAAAGATACTGTTGCAAGTGCTATATACTCATATTCAATAAAAATCTCAAACATTATCCTATTTATTGCTTTTCCAAATGTAACATTATGTTTTTTTATTGTGGTATTGTTTGGTAATTTGTATTTATTGAAAATGAGATTAATCAAGAAAATTGGTGGGAGGATAGAAGTTGTAAGGTTTACACGACGCGTAGTCCTGAAAAACAAGACACGTCCAAAAGTATGCTGCTTAAACGAGAAATAAAATGGAAGTACGATACTATCATAAAGGTTGATGAGAATGAGACACCAGGTAGTATAGAACCATGACACAATGAGGTCGTTACGCGTCATGAAATAGAACACGACACGTGGGTGTGACAGTTATATAAAGGGTTAAGACTTAAGTCGATCGTTTTGTTGACCATATATCCCAACTTCTTGCTTCGGAGGAAAAAAGGTCTGGAACGAGGATTTTAGCCAGGAATCGGTGGAAAGGCAAGAGGAATCAAGAAGCGGTTAAAGGAATTGATTGTGTTTTCTTTAATTTAGGGGTTTGGGGATGGAATTTGAAATTGTTAGGTTTTCAACAATTAAACCGTGTATATAAGCCCTTATATATGTAATAATGTTGAAAATGACTGAAAGGGCCAATATATATGGTTTTAGAATGGCTAAACCAATACCTACTAGGGTCTAGTCACTATGTTTATTGGACGTGATGCAAAGTTCATGAGTCACAACTTGATTGGTATATGGTCGCGGCGTGTAGTAGTCTGAAACGTCGATAGGTCGTGCTATGATATACACGACGCTACATGTGTACTACTGGGACATGATGCCTAATTTGGGCAGTTTCACTACTTAGTTGAGTTATGTATAAATGAGTTAGATCTGGAGGTGTAGTGCTAAACGAGCTTTATATATTGTAACGAAAGCCTTTGAAGGGACTGGAGGAAGAGGGTTAAGATCATCCAATACATGAATAATCGAGTCACTTCCAGGCGAGTAACTTTATTCTACCCCCTTGGCGTGTTTACAATATATGTGAAAGGATCGATGCGCTAAGTGAAAGGTTTTAAGCAATCAATGAACTAATAATCCTAAGTTAACATGCAACCTAGAATAAGGATCTATGTTTTTCTATCAATGAACATATAACAAAAACCTAAAGGCCAACAATTAATTTCTAAAGAATTAAATAAGAAAAACCAACCTTTGATTTTAATCTTGAAGCCAGCAGCACAAGTGTCCTGCCTCAAATGAGATCACACCCAATGCAAGAGGAGAAATCGAAAATGTAGAGAGACAGAGTAAGAAGGTGGCGCAGGTTTAGGGTTCCCAGGTGGTACAATCAAAATCCTAGAGGAGCCCAACTTTTGACAAGCCTTTTATCAAATGGACCAAGCCTCTAAAACACTAATTAGGGTTTCGAAATTATGGAGGCTCCCTCCTTAATCTCGCCCACCACCTGGCTTCCACTGGCCAGTAATTATTCAACCATTGAATAATTACAAAACCAGTCCATGCACTTTTAATTAAGTAAATTAATCACTAAATTAAATCCAATTAATACTAGATTAATTTCTAATTAATTAATATAGTATCTAATTGATATATTATCACTTTAATATATTAATAAACTATTTATTTTATTTGTATTGATTTATTAAACAAATAAATCAACCTTTCTCTCTACTCAACTTTCTACTAAACCTCCAGCTATGAGGGCAACCCAAATGGACTTTGCTTCAATTAACAAGATACATATAATTTATAAGTCATGGATTAGACACCTAATCCAACACTAAGAAGTAGGGGTGAGTTATGTAATAGGTCTCATGAGATTGGATTAATATGATCACATAACAAGTACAATGTGATATTTCTTGACAAATATAATTGTAAACCACATGACGAATACCGTGAGTGAGCATACTTATGAATACTTGTGTGGTTGGTGCCTAAGTGGCTGAAAGCCTGTGTGGCTAGAGAGTAGGCATTAGTGGTTAGTGAATGTCTTAGTGGCTGGAGTGTGCCTAAGTGGCTCGAGTAAGCGTTTGTGACTGGTGAGTTCCTTAGTAGTTGGAGTGTGTCTAAGTGGCTAGAGTGTGCCTTTGTGGCAGGTGAGTGCCTTTATGGCTCGTGAATTGCTTTGTGATTGGAGTGTACCTTAGTGGTTAGGAGATTGTATGCCTAGGAAGTGCTTATATGGTTCAGAGATGAGTGCATGGGTGGTAAAGGGTAATACATCCACGATTGATTTATTAGAACGAGCACAAGCTTGTGTGTTGATTAATTAATTATATGGAATATGGATTGATGTTGCAAATTATACGTATGTTATGTGTTATATTTTATTATGATCTTATTGTTTATGATGTTCTAACGAGTTATATAAAGTTGCTCACTAAGATTTATAACTTATGTTTAGTGTGATGGTGCGCGTACAAAATCTAGCATTTCAGGAGAGGGAGACAACACGAGAGAGGTAGAGTCTTATAGCTGACATGTAGTGACTGGCTCGATCATGAGATATACTTATGTATAAGCATGATATTTTGATACAACTTATATTTATACTTATTTCATATGAATGTACACCATCTTATTTTGTGAACTTTTTTGGGTGTATATTGTATTAAAAATCCAAGCTTTGCAAGTTGGTATCAAACCCTTGGTTTAAGTGAACTATGACTTAAGTGTAGGTTTTTAGACTTAAACCGAGAAAGTGAGAAGACACGAATGATTGTTAGCTGCTGAGAGTTTTGTGGTAGTAAAACATTGTATTATTTACTAAAAGATATGAACAAATTACCTCAAATCACTCAATGAACCAGATGACCCTCATTAATGTTTCTCTCTCTAGAATATTTCTCTCAAATTGGGAGAAAAACAATCATTAACGGGACTCTCTAAAATAAATGACTTAAAATACTATTTATAGTGGTAGCGAAAAAATTGTAAAACCCCAATACCACCATACCAAAGTTAGCATTGCCAGTTAAACATTTTAACTTCCAACAAAAACCCCACGATTGGATACCTTTTCGTTATCAAATTTAGTTGTTTTCCATGTTGACTCCCAGTTTGGCTTTTATTCATAAAAGACTCAATGTTTTTGTCTTGAAAGACTTGACATTTTGGCATTTATTGTTTAAACCGATTTGTTACCATGATAATTTAATGATGACTTGATTGTGGTAATTATGATTATGATTCTTTGACATTTTGATAATGAGTTTATAGTAACTATGATGATTATTATGCTTTGCATGCATAGATGGCAACATTATATTTGTTAAATTTAAATGCTAGATGATCTTAAGATGTTAAGTTGACCATATACATTTTTCATTTTATGGATGTGGTTTATATGTGAGATGTATTTTTATGGTCATACACTTTACTAGATTTTTCAGGCTCATCATCCATGCACTTTTCATGGTTGTAGGCTCGTTTCATCCCTTATGTCCCTTGCATATCTGCAGGTTTGTTTGTGTGGCCTATACACTTTATGAGTTTTATAGGTTTATCAAGGGAATTAACAATTCTAGATTAAGTTTTTGCTAGGTATGTGGTACATGAGAGATGGAACAAACCCATGGACATATAAGAATTCAAAGGATGAAATAGAACCATGTACATACAAGGGCCCATATTGATGAAACAACCCCCAACAAATAACTTATAATACCCACACCTAACATGTGTCATCCCAAGTATTTATATACACAGCTATCCACATATACATTTACATAAGATAACTACGTGCAATTAAATGGAAACTATAAGGCATAAAAGCGTAAACTCATCCATTACATGTCAATTTTAACCATGTTATGTAATTTTTGTATTATGTATGTTTTCGATGAATTTTACATTCATCATAAACAACCGGTTTTCATGCAAATTATGCTGGAATGATAAAAAAGTGATTCTACTACTATAAATCAAAATTTGATCTTCCAAGTTTCCAACTTTTTCTCATATAGGAAATGTGATTTTAAGTCCACCCAATTCTCATACAATTTCACCCAAATTCAAATTTGTATCTAGTATTTCTTAACAGAAAATCATATGTGAATAAAATATATATATCCACTAAATCCAGTCAACAAAATGGGGTTTTAATAATGTTGAAGATCTAATTCATCAATTATCAACAAATCTATGCTTAAACATACAATGAAACAAATGTTTGTGACCTAATACCAAAGTCAACAAAGATAATGACATCTTAAAGCAATGCTTACAACCACAAGCCTTTGCACAAAATTGCATGTTTTTAATTGTTAGATCATGCCTATTAATAATCCTAACTAATATCAAGCATGCGTTCACACAGTGACATAAACCTAATTTATCTAAGTTTACCCAAAAATGAGGTTAGGAGATGAAATACTACCTTAATATTTGATGAAATCTAGTTGTGGATCATTATTTCTCCAGCAATTTGAGTTAAGTTGCTTCAATGGTGACTTATTAGACCAAAATCCTACTTGGAGCTCGCAAAGCGATGTTAGAGTGAAAATGGTAGACTAAAATGATGTATGCCAATTATAACACGTGAGTCAACGAACTCAATAAAAGTCAATATGGTCAAGGCTCAACACGACTTGTATGTCATGATCGACATCACGACTTTAATAAATTGCAAACACAATATGTCCAATAATACGCATGTCACATCTTTCTACCGAAGTCAAAACATGTGAGGTACACATGATATTCAACACAATATACACATTACACCATACGCTGCTATACATAACTTGAGGCGGTGATTTATGCACATGTTATTTAATCACCTTTAACAATAATTTTTGAAGTGTTGTAGATCGTATCGTCCATAATACTCAATTTACAACCTTCAAATACACTTTCATTCAAACTATATTTTGATGCTTCTAAATGGTACATCATTAGTGACGCCCTCAATATAATAAGTGGCCAATGCATTAAACATTTATAAATTCAATCATTATAGATGTAGATTTTATATAATTTATTCAAAAGTTACATTATTAAAGTGTGTGTTTCTATGTATAACACTTCTATGAAATTGTACAAGCCTTTAAAGCATTTCATTTTTTACATAATGACCATTTTGTGGGAAATTTAAAATGTTACCAAATTTTTTCGCTATTTATTATCTTCAATCTATTAAGTCTTCCATACGAAAAATTCTTACATTTTCAAGCAAAAGATAGAAATCCTATGATAAGGGTAAACATACAAGTACAAAATAGCGTTAAAATGGTTTGAGATAAATAATATATCTATAGAAAATAAATTATTATTTATCAACTAACTAAATAAATAGTTATATTACTAATTGATCAAAAGCATACTAAATAAATATTAAAACTTATTTATCAAATTAAGTAAAATACTTTATTTAATTAAACCATTTATTTAATTATCTAATGTGTAATTATTTAATGAGTTTGAGTTATTAAACTGGTTAGCTTGGAAAAACCATCTAACATATTAAGTATAATCGACATCACGACTTTAATAAATTGCAAATACAGTAGGTCCAATAACGCTTATGTTACATCTTTCTACTGAAGTCAAAACATGTGATGTATACATGATATTCAATACAATGTACACATTACACCATATGCTGTTATACATAACTTGAGTCGGTGATTTGTGCACATGTTATTTGATCACCTTTAACAATAATTTTTGACGTGTTGCAGATCGTATCGTCTAGAATACTCAACGTGAATCTAAAACCTTCGAAGACACTTTCATTCAAAATAGTTTTCGATGCTTCTAAAGGGTATTGCATCATCATTGACGCCCTCTACATAATAAGTGGCAAATGCATTATACATTTGTAAATTCAATCATTATAGATGTAGATTTTATGTAATTTATTCAAAAGTTACATCATTAAAGTGTGTGTTTTTATATACAACACTTCTATGAAATGGTATGAGATAAATAATATATCTATAGAAGATAAATTATTCTTTACCAACTAATTAAATAAATACTTATTTATTACTAATTGATCAAAAGCATACTAAATAAATATTAGAACGTATTTATTAAATTAAGCAAACTACTTTATTTAATTAAACCATTTAATTAATTATACAATGTGTAATTATTTAATAAGTTTGAGTTATTAAACTGGTTAGCTTGGAAAAACCGTCTAACATATTAAGTATAATCAACATCACGACTTTAATAAATTGCAAACACAATAGGTCCAATAACGCTTATGTTATATCTTTCTACTGAAGTCAAAGCATGTGAGGTACATACGATATATAACACAATGTACACATTACACCATACGCTGTTATACATAACTTGAGGCGGTGATTTATGCCCATATTATTTGATCACCTTTAACAATAATTTTTGAAGTGTTGCAGATCGTATCATACAAAATACTAGTGGTGAATTTATAACCTTCGAATACACTTTCATTCAAAAAAAATTTTGATGCTTCGAAAGGGTATTACATCATTATTGACACCCTCAACATAATAAGTAGTAAATACATTAAACATTTGTAAATTCAATCACTATATATGTAGATTTTATGTAATTTATTCAAAATTTACATTATTAAAGTGTGTGCTTCTATGTACAACACTTCTATGAAATGGTACAAACCTTTAAAGCTTTTCATTTTTACATAATGACCATTTTGTGGAAATTTAAAATTTTACCGAATTTTTGTCACTATTTATTATATTCAATCTATTAAGTCTTTCATACGAAAATTCTTACATTTTCAAGCAGCGAATAGAAAATCCTATGATAAGGGTGAACATACAAGTACAAAATACCTTGAGGATTCCAATGCTTGGGGTGTAGGATCTAGTGTGCATGAAACAATTAGTTTATTATATGTTAACTTATAAAGTCACACACAAATATCGTTAAAATGGTATGAGATAAATAATATATCTATAGAAGAAAATTTATTATTTACCAACTAATTAAACAAATAGTTATTTAAGACTGTAAAAAGCAAACTAAATAAATATTAGAACTTATTTATTAAATTAAGTAAAATAGTTTATTTAATAAAAACAATTATCTAATGTGTAATTATTTAATGAGTTTGGGTTATTAAACATGTTAGCTTGGAAAAACTATCTAACAGATTAAGTATAAAAAAACTAATTAACATTTAAGGGAAATAAGCTAATTGATGAAACCTTAACCATACTCCCTCTTTCACCGTGAAATTGACGCTCCCTCTCCTTTGTACCTTTTTAGTTGACGATTAGTAAGAGAAGAACACAAAATATCAACTTTTGATTGTTGTTTATTTAGAAGCATTCATTCCAACTTAATAAATACTGATAGTGGTAATCAATGTTGATTACTGTTCTCTTAGCTTTGTGAGGTAACCGGTTTCTTCCACCCTATTCTTTTTTATCATATTAAGTGTTAATTGGATCTGATTTCTAGAGATTAAAACTTTAAAACTATTTATACTTCAGTTGTGTTGTTTCGTTAAATTGTTTTTGGATCAATCAACCCCCAACATGGGGTCTTTAATTACCATCTGTTATTTCTCATCGAGTGAAACCTCATATTCAATGACCTTGAAGAAGACAACAAAAAGGACGCCACGATTGCATGTAAGACATTACATTCATGGACAATCCCATGATGAGATCTTAGTGGTTGGGATGCGGAATTCTATATTAATTGTGGAATATTCAAACTTTAACATACCTAAAATATTACTAGTATCAATATTTGCATTTGTGTGATAAGCCTTGGAATAAATTGGACGTGAGCCATACACGTAATCCGATTTTCCATTTTCCTCATTATATTCGTTGTCCAGTCTTGAAATAGAAATTAAATAAAATAGTAATGGATAAATAAAATCAAATGTTGAAACCTTCTTACACATTTCCCTCGTGACGGAGAAAGTATTCAAAAGAAACATAGATATATGAATATCAACAAATGCAAAGCATTTTATCCTGAAGAGAGTAGCTAGGAAAAAAAGTTATTGAATGCAACTTTTTCGTAATCTTAAAGCATAAATAATAACTTGCCCAATGTTAGAAGATTTCTCAAAATCTGAAAAATAGAAACAAGTACTTAGATTTACAAACTGTTTACGTGACTAAAATCATTGTTAGAAAATTATTCCACAAATTAAACATAATTTCATAGCCTCACTCGACAAAACGAATTGTTATTTTATGATGAACATAAAATCATCATTACCTTCAAATTTAGGATTCCAGTGATTATCCTTTTAGTTTCTGTAGCTAATAAACTTGTTTAAAATTTTGTACAGCATTATAGTCAACCAACAAAAAAACGAAAATCAGTTTAAACATTTGGCACCGTTCACAAAAGATATTACAAAAAACCTTTTTAATATGTAAAATGTGTTCATTACACAAATGCGTCGTCGATCAACTAAATCTATTTGTCATCTTAATAAATTGGAATTTGTATATATCTTTAAAATATTATATTTGTCGAGTTTAATTTCTAAATATTATATATATCTTTTATCAGTTTTCAATTATCAAATCTAACTATAATCATTTTAAATCCGTATATCTATCCATTGACTACTATATTCTCTTATAAATCTGAGTTCAAAATATCTAAAATCGATTTTCTACATCCGAGTTGCTGGTCTCCTCTAATCCCTATCGTTTCTTCTCAAACACCTGAGTTTGTCGCATCATCTTTGACATCCTATTCATCGATTCATCTCCGTCTATCGATTACGGAGAGCAAGAATGGAGATAAGGGGTGAGTGGAGACGATATCGATTGACAAGATACCGGAGACGACACGACGGACTCTGGTGCTGGAGAACAGACGATGAAATTACGAGAGACCAACAACGAAGGTTTATGAAATAGATTTTAGATATTTTAAACTTATATTTATAAAAGAGTTCTAATAGTCAATTGATAAAAAAGGATTTAAAATGATTATTAAATACCAACGGGCTTCAGCAGTATTTGGTGTTGCATTCCATCCTAAGGGTGAGGGTACCAGTCTTTTTGGAGACATTGGTGATAGTTTAGGAGGTGTTTAGGTTAGGAGTAGGTTTAGTTTGCCATTCCAATTTTTTATTAAATGTTAAAAATAAGAATTTTAAAAAAATCTGATATTTTAAAAGTTTATGAAAGATAAACATAACATCTGGAAATCATATCGAACAAATATGATATTTTTATGTTTAAAAAGTATAAAATTCTTTCTAATAAATACAGATTTAAAATTAGATAAAAGTTAAATAAAATATTAATAAATACTGTCATTTAGTAAATAACTAGATTAATAGTACCGAAATAATTTTATATATTATTTGGTACATTTGAATTTAGATCAATGTTTCTTAAACCAGAATAACTAATCAGTGGTCCAAATAATTTTATATATTATTTGGTACATTTGAATTTAGATCAATGTTTCTTAAACCAGAATAACTAATTAGTGGTCCAAAAGTTCATACATATTTAATAGGATAAGCTTTCAGTCGAATGTTAAATCATTAAAGCGTCAACAATATCATTTTTAACAGTTAGTTTTATACAAATATATATTAATAAAAGGCACACAATTTTTTTATCATACATAGTTTTATCGGGTTTAATTTATAAGGTGTTTGTTTGTCATATGATCTTGTGTTTATATATTTGTGTTTTACCAACAACATTTATCATTATATTAAAAAACTAAATAACATTTACAAAAAGTTTAAAGCGTTTGTAAAACTAAATTGTCAAAAAGTTCAAGAACATAAATATTTTTATAATAGTAAATAACTAAATAAAGTAAAAGTAAAGATGTATCCAGCTGGAGAACTATAAGAGCATCCACCTTCCAACAAGACCCATTCCTCCCCAAAATTCTGTAAAAAGAAATGGAGCAAACCGCCGCTCCACCACAACCACCGCCTCTCTCCGCCACCACCGCTGCCACAACAGCAACCATCACCACGTCTGCCACTGCTACACAACCGGACTCCGTAGAGACTTCCCCGCGTTCCCGCAACAATGATTCCTGGGGAGAAGACAATTCCCTATACCCATCTAATAATGGTTCTACGGCTGCGGCGGCGCCAGGTGGTTTTACTAAGCTCCGGTTGATGTGCAGCTACGGCGGCCACATAGTTCCTCGCCCTCACGACAAGACCTTGTGTTACGTCGGCGGAGATACACGTATCGTTGTCGTAGACCGGCACACCACTCTCTCAGACCTCACTCGCCGTCTTGCCAAAACCCTCCTCCGATCCTCAATTTCATCCACGACGACGTCATTTACACTTAAATACCAACTACCGTCGGAAGACCTTGATTCATTGATCTCCGTAACCACCGATGAAGACTTGGAAAACATGATCGACGAATACGAGAGACTGAACTCCTCCACCGATAGTAACAAATCGTCGCGGCTCCGATTGTTCTTGTTTCCGTCTAAACCCGAATCGGTTTCCTCAATCGGATCGCTTCTGGAAAGCACCAATAAATCAGAAGATTGGTTCCTCAACGCGCTCAACGGTACGTCGTCAGGGTTTTCCGATACGTCATCCGTGAATTGCTTGTTAGGTCTCGAAGAAGACGTTTCGATCCCGGAGAAGAAGGATGTCAATAACAAAGGTCTGATCGGTAAAAATTTGAGAGGGAATAATTCGGTTCAGGATGTTCAATCGGTGCCTGACTCTCCGATGTTGGAAACGTCGTCATCGTTTGGGTCAGCCTCGTCATCCCCCTCGCTGGCCAACTTGCCGCCGCTTAGAGTAAACGCGGATGATCAACAGAAGGTTGTAGGAGGAATTGAGGAGCAGTTTTCTCATATCAGTGTACAGCAACAGCAAATCAAACTTCCAGAGGATGTGAGTTTTCTAACTGCGCCGGCTCCGGTGGTGATTACCGGTGTCCCGATAGCTACCAAGGTCGCGATCACCGAGAACCCCAATCGTGTGTTATCAGAAGATGACAAACCGGAGCAGGGTTTTCAAATGGCTTATCTCAAGCAGCAGCAACAGCATCAACATCAGCAGCAACAACAATATCAGCAAAAGCAATCTATAGCCTTTGATTTGCCTTCCCCAGGTTCCGTTTCAAGGTACTTCAAAAACCCTCACTTCGTACTTCTAAGCAAACTACCTGCTAGATGTTTGCCAAAATGCCAGAATAGTAAAAACATCTGTGTGCTTTTCTTCTGAATAAAGTATATACTGTTGTAAACTGCAGTGATGGCAGTATAACAAATCCCTTGTCACGACGAAATCCACCTGCGGTTTACCAAGATCCATCTGCGCAACCCCAATTTTCTACCAACAACAACAACCGAGCTTCTGATCCAAGCAATATTCATGATCAAAACACAAGAATTCAGATGCAACAACAACAAATTCACGATTCAGGTTACTTAATCTCAACTCCAACTACTCAAGCTGATCCACAACATCCTCAATTGCACCACCAACCTCAATTCATCCACACCGCCGTTCCTCCACCACAGTACATCCACCACCACCCCTCCGGGGTGGTTCCAATGGCATCTTACTACCAGATGTACCCATCCAACAGCCAACATCATGCTCCCCGTCCTCTCGATCAGCATAATTTCGTGTATTACATGCCTACTGTTTCTGCTCCTCCTACTAATCAAGTTCCACCTCCTTCTACTCTGTTCACCGCACCAAGAACTGTCCAACCTGCAACTAAATCTGAACCACCGGCAGGCATGTACAGAACCGCAAACCCAGGGACTCCGGTAACTCAACCACGTCAGCTTCAACCTCAATATTTTGCTTATGAATTTTCCGATCCTTCACAACAAGGACAACATGTATACTACGCAGCTCAGCCTTTACCACCTCAATCTGCTGCTCAATATCAAACCATGGCGTCAAGTTTGCCTGTTGAAGCTGCTTCTCATCTTCAAACAGATAATAGTATGAAACAACAACAGGTGAGAACACCACAAACTTGACAGGTGAGTTCATGGTGAAAATTTTGCAGCCAAGTGTGTCTTGTTCTATGTTTTTATGTTTTTTTTTCTTTTTCGATTATATTTTTATATTTTTTCCGCATTGGTATTGGTTTGTGGTATGTATTTGTGATTGAAGATAAGAACATTCTGGTAAAGAGAGGTTTGATTTTTTTATTCTTAGGATATGTGTAATGCTATAATATAGTAGCATATATCGGTTATTGGCATTGAAAATGGGAGTTGTTGTCAAGAAAGATTCTGTGTATATATCGCTTGATTTCATTGTTAATGGATCAAAGAGTGGCTATATTCTTGTCTAGTAAGTGGCATGGTATCTGTTGTTATCTTTTCAAATGGCATCGTGATATTCTTCACCCTGTTCATATAGAGTAACGACTCATTTGAGTTCAGTTTGATTTGTTGTATTTTAACCAAGGAAAACAATAAAGCAATTATTAGAAAACAGTTGGCTTGCACGAAAAGAGGGTGTGTTTATGGATGGAAGGGTAGTCACTTACTGTTTCAAATTTGGTTCAAAAGCACTTTTAATAGTTTACTACGTTTTTTTTTCTTTTTTAAAATTGTGGTTGCTATTCAATTTATGTAGGAATGAGAAAATATTCATCCTCCCATGTAAAAGAAGAAAATTATCATATTCTTAGAACTTGTTAACATCTCTTTCATGGAATCTTATTGTCATGTTTGATTGAACTAATCAAACACTTAAAAATGCATTAAACTTATAAATAAAAAAAGTATTATCCTAAAAGAATAAAGTTTAGTTAAATCAAAATAAGTCGTTAAACAAATTGCATATGAATTTATTTTATTTCGTTCAAAAATATATATTATATGTTCCGTAAATGATAAAAGAAAATGATCTATGCTTTAATAAGTTGCAGCATGAAACGAACTAGAAATCATGAAATTTTAAAATATAAAGAAAATAAAAATGTCTTTATTTACCTTTTAAAAAGTAAAAATTATCTATTTGAAGTATAAAACAATTAAAAAAATATCTGACTATATAAATAAAGATAACTTATAATTATCATTTCATTTTCTAAAAGAACGGAGAAAAACATTCATTTTCTATCGAGTGGATATTAGATCAGAAGAAAGGATTGCATACACTACAAAATGTTTTTATTACATTCTTTTGTGACAATCAAATTCTTCGTTTGATTGTGATACTTTATTTCATTCCCTCTAATTGAATTAGTGTAAATCAAATGTTATCTTAAATTAACAGTTCCCACAAGTACACCAACTCTAACTTCCGTGTCGATTTTGGTATTGATTGAATTCCAATACACAAAACTGTTAGAGATGATTTTGGCTTTTTGTCGATAGTTCAAAGTTCCATTCTGATTTTGGTCAATAAAAGAAAATTTGAAACACGAAAATTGTAGACGATTTTGTCTTGTTTCTAGACACCTAAATCAGAGCTACCAAGTCAAATATGATCAAATGCAAAAACGTTTAACAAAGTGCTAGTAACCCACCATTCTTCATTAGTTTGTGTCAATTAGCTCGACACCTAAAATGGCATGAATAAATCAAAGTATTCTGTTCAGTAAAGAAGTAAATGAATAAAAGTACTAAAAATATACTATAATTGACAACAATTACTAGCGAAGAACATCAACAAAGCATATTACATCACTCTCCAAGATTCTATTTTGCCATCTCTTAATGTCAAATATTGAAAATTCTTATGTCAAACATTGACAGTTCTTCATGAAGTTACACGCAAGTTTTTCTTTTCATCTCCAAAATTCTATTTTGCCATCCCTAAGGAGCTGTTTGATACTTGCTGATTGAGTAAAAACTGACTGGGTTAGTGTCTAACCCAGTCAGACTTATCATGAAGCTGACCTGGTAAGAGATAAATTTAAGGGTTTAGGACCGAGTCATAGGTAAATTTTGGGGTTATCAAACGGTCTAACTCGGACCGAGTCAGATGTAACCTTTTACTGAACCAGTAAGAGGCAAATCAAACAGCCCCTTAAAGACAATCACATGTTTTGGTGAAGGGAACAACCTATTCACAAAATATAGAGACAGAACACATAATGTTTCTCCCAACTAATGGAATTATTAGATTATTTGGTGTAAATTTAATTTAGGTTTTGGGTTTTGGTATCTGTTCCTGTACCTACATATGTTATTGTCCTTGGGTCACATACTCACATGTTCACCATGCATATAATAATACATAATGTCATAATGCCATTAAAACATCATACGCCATTGCTGAATGAAACATGTTGGCCCCTATCTATCCCTGCCATTTCAGAAACACAAGAGCAAAATAAAGCATGATTTAGGTAACTCAAAATACGATATTAAAAAATCGTCCCCATGACTAGTGCTTTTAGTTCGGATCCAACTCCTGGTTTGTAACATTGTAAGTTTGACTTGCAAAATGGTCAAATTGGCTTAAAAGGGGAAAAGGACATCAAAGTAAAACTTATACAGAAAATAATTGAAGATCCAAAAGGATGAAATCAACCTGGTACAGACCCCACTAAAAAAAGAGTGGGGGTGAAGAGTACAATGGCGAGTTGGCATCCACAATACCTGCCCTCACTACCAATCTCTACTCGTCTTTTTTACTTTTTTGTTTTTTTAAAATTTAGATTGTAATTAATTGTTTTGACTCTTTGTGTTGTGTCTCGTTGTAAATTGTAATTATGAGGTATGGTATGCGACAGTATGGGTTCTGTCAAGAATGAGTTTGGTGATTTGAGACGATTAAAGGTAAATAAACATGTAACTTGTTGTGGTTAGTATTGAGGTTAAGTGTAAAATCTGTTGATGTAAAATTAAAGTGTGGAATGGGTAAAAATTGTGGTCTAGACTCTAGAGTGTAGCCTTTGGGTAAGGTAGGTTTAGGTTTGTGGTTTAGTGAGTACTTTGTGTTTGTGGGGTAGTTCGTTTTGTTTAGTGATGATGTTGTTATGGATAAGCTTTTTTTGTTGCTTTTGTTCTAAAAAACGAAATACAACAGAAAACTCGTGATTGATTAGTGGTTAATAATGATTAATAAAATGAACTATATTTCTAAAAATGTGATTACTTTTAGATAAAATGATTCCGTGGATGCGGGAGTTGGTTATCTACTGAATCATTGAACGAAGAGAAGAAAATAACGTAATATCTTTTATCCTATATAAATTGTCATAATGTATGAAAAGTGTAAGGTTATGTTCCGCAAAACTAGCGGGTAGTTAGTAGTTGTAAGTCGTAAGTTAAAACTTATATTTGTATAGAATTGTCAATTGTCGACAAAAGTGATTATAACTTTTGAAATATGTAAAATTATATAAAATCACTTAACATGTACTTGAACGTTAAAATAAAAGCAAATAAAGTTGTACCGAGAAAATAAGTTTTTTCTCTAATTCAATATTTTTCTTAAAACTAAAAGTTAAAAATCTTCCAAAGAGCTCTTAAAAGCTCGCTATCGAAGATACATCATTGAATCAAATTTTGTATTTTTCCGAAGATACTTTGTTGAATCAAATTTTGACTTTGTTAAAAATCTGCCCCTTGATCGTACAAGGAGGTGTCCCTTGATCATACAAGGAGGTGAGTTCTCTTTGACTTTGTTATTCGTTGTGTTCAGGATCAAACTCATTTTACAGATATAAGTATGCACTTAGTGCTACAAAAAACTTCTTTTAGATCTTTGTTTGAATTTTTTTTTGTTACTCGTATAAATTTCAGCTACACTGAATGATCAAGTGATACCTTTTATTATTATTTTTTTGAAATGGGGTCTATTTGGAATAGATAGAAATAAATCGTTAACCCCTAAAATATAAAACGGGTCTAGTCACGAAACACAAACAAAACAAGCAAATAATATGTGTGACACGTGACACAACACGTTTTAATCGTGTTACACGAAAACATGAATTTACACAAACACGGATTTATACATGAAAACACAAATGATATATATATATATATATATATATATATATATATATATATATATATATATATATATATATACTAGGTTATAAACCCGTGTTCAACACGGGTTGGATACTTATAAATAAATAAACATAAATTTTACTTATATTACATAATTGTTAATACTTGTTGGTATAAAGAGAGAGAGAGAGAGAGTTAGGATTAAATACAAACAACAATTATTGTGTGAATGTAGGACAAATTTTGGACCATTAGATTGAAAAAATCAAGGACTTAGATGATAGTGACAATTGTGTAATTAAAATGAAAGAATTAAATAAAAATAATTAAAATCGGCCAGTTAAGGGTATAATGGACATTCATGTATACCTACAAAAAAGGAAACAATATTCTTTTTCAAGTCAATTTTGAATATCAGAACTATAATTACGGAGACGCTATCCATTCTATAGTTAACTGTTAATATTGTTTATATTCTCAAAGAATGAGAATATGGTGCATATGGAATTCCTGAAGAAATGTGTTAAATACGGAAGCCTGTAAAGTTTGAATGTCAATTAAAATGATGCATTCTCAAAGAATATGATATTACAACAATGAAAAAACCATGTCTGTGTACCATTCTTAAAGAAGATATGCTTCGTAACAAGATAAATGATTACTGTAAGAGTTCATAGATATCAAACATTCTCTAAGAATACAAAGAATTGATCAAAAAACCACCCATTCTTTAAGAATAATACATCATATACTCCTTTCATTTTCTCCCATTTTCTAGGAATACTGCATCAGGTACTCCTTTCCTTTTCCTGCTGCCTCATGGTATCAAACACCCACCCATTCTCTAAGAATATTGCATTAGGCACTCCTTTCCTTTTCCTTTTTTCACACGTATGGATTCTTGGTGCTGGACACCCAAATATTTTCTCCCAAATCTGTGAAATCAGGTAAGGTCGGGAAAGTGAAAATCGAGAAGGAAAAAACGAGAACCAATAATGGAAAACACACACACCACACTCGATCTTTAGTGTGAGTGGATCGATTGAACAGAAAACGAAAAGGAATAATTAGGGGTTTTGCGTGTTCGTAGAAAGAGGAAGAAAGAACATAACACGCAGACACGTCGTGATCAGTGTGTTACTGTTGTCGTTGATGGCAATGACGGTGCCGCCTTATGTGGTGGTTCCGACGACCGACGGCGGCTAGGGCATCCAGACAATAGGAGTTGGAGATGACGTTTCTGTTAGGAAAATATAACCCGAAAATGCCAAAGAACAGGAAAAACGAGATCAGTTGCTGAGGCCTGTGTTTGACAAAGTGTCCTTAAAACAAATTCGCCCGGTATGGGTGTTTGTTTCCTAGGATACAATAGCTTAAAGCGATTCTTCAATATCGCTCGAACCGTCACTAGGCCGGATTCTACCTTGGTTGTAAGACGAGAACGAAGTGAATGCAAAAGCTGAGAAGAAGAGAGAATCGTTTCATTCGGTGTGTCTCAAAAGTTGCTCAAGTGTTGTATATATACAGCAAAAACGTAACTGAAGAATTAAACACAAAAACGTAACTGAAAATTAAAGTCTTCTTAATACCAGTATCAAAACTGAAATCAATTTTAGTGGTATTAAATTTGCAGTTACGAACCCTTACGAAAAGGAAAAATATTTGCAAAAAGTTCAAGTAACTTTTCTGGTCGACTAGTGGTGCATTTGTACCCGCGCTCGCACACAAGTTCAGCGAACCCAACCCAATCTGGTTCGCATTTGCACCCCCCCCCCCCCCCCCCCCGTGCGCGGCACGCGTAAGAGAGAGCCTTTGTGATTTAAGTCTTACAAAGCATGAAAGTCTTTAGACTTATAAACCCACTTCGTTTTCATTCCCCCACCAATGTGGGATGAGTTAGAACCCATTAACTCATTTTCCAACTTCTTCCAACTACCTCACTTTGGAATATAATTTCTCATTCATCTTAAATTCGTTTTAGACGTGTGAACTATCAAAACGAAGGTAACACGGAGGAGAACACAAACATGTAACAATTTATTTATATTAAATTGTTTTATGGAACTATATTTTGTGTTCAAAATGGGAAAACCCCATTTTATGAAATTAATTAAAATTAATTTTCCAACAGTTTCTCAGTCTAATTTCAGTCCTCAAGATTGAAAAGCGCTTTTCACCAAAACCTTGATGTATATTTCAACCTTTAACCAAGATGTCGTAGAGTCCGATGATGGAAGACGTTGATGTTGTTGTGGAGGCGTCGGTGGTGAAGTGCACGAGGGTTGCCGACCTTTCGAAGGATGAGAGAGATAAAAGGGGGAGAGAATGAGATAAATTTGGAGTAATTAGTTAAATTCCTAAATTAGGGGATATAATTAAAATATAATTAATTATTATTATGTTAATTTACTATGTTACCATTTAAAAATGATTGGACCACAATTAGTTTTACTTTTACACAATATTTATGATTTGTATATGAATATATATATATATATATATATATATATATATATATATATATATATATATATATATATATATAAAATAAAATAAAATAAGGATATTTTCAAGCACCACATTCTTTTTGGTTATTTATGGTACATTCGGAAAAAAAACATAACTCCACATTCTTTTTGTTCACTCTCTGAATTTTATTCAATTGAAAATTCGATCTGTACCATCAAAATACTTCGATTTGATAGTGATAACACGACTTTCAGAGAATCCAAACAATCATTCTACATTCGAATTTCTAACAGATTTGTACCTTCCGTATTCTGGTTAAAAATATTCAACCTTACATTCCTACTGCATTAATTTTCAATAATAAAATATAATTTATATACAAGGAAAATCATAAATACCATAATTGGACGTAGGAGTGAGTAGCGGAACACGTACCTGTTTATGGAACCGGAACCGCCTCCTAAAATAATAGAACCGCCCTAAGCGGTTCCTATTGCGGAATACCATTTTTTTGGAACGGGTACCCACTATTTAAAAAAATTATATGTATGTGTGTGTGTGTGTGTATATATATATAATTATATTAGGTGAGCGTAAGATAATATTTATCATAGGATCTTAATATTTCTTATATTTACAAATCAAAATCAATATCCCTTTGTTGTTTAACACTTACATTGTAACAAGCTATATTTACTTTATCATGTGTAATTTTTTATAACTATTATGAAACTACATTTACTCTGTAATTTGTAAATTGTATTGTAATGAACTAGTCCCAAATAGTTAGATTTTGTTTCTATAGATAGTATTTCCTTTTGTAATGACGAAACTAAAAAATGGCGTAACCAGATACCCGGTCTTCCTAAAATTTAAGAACCGGTTAGACCGGTTTCGGTTCCAACTTTACAGGAATCGCGAGTTTTGGTTCCAGCCAAATTAGGCGGGTACGCGTCTATGCTCACCTCTAATTGGACGATTACAATTTACAACTAGCAAATAAGGATAAGCTACGAGAAGGGATAGAACATCCGTTGAATAACAAGCAAATTGTTTGAGCAGAATATGCAGAATGGTAGAAAGACATCAAAATCATCAAACGACTAAGGTTTTAAGTTTTTAAACTTAACATTTCAGGTCACACATATCACATTTGATTATCAGCCATGCGTGAGTTGCATATGTTTTCATCAATAAGAAGCACACTAAGAAATGCATCCTTACACTTATCGAGGTTGGTCACGAACTCTTGCTCTGGTTCATGGTCCGTGTCAAATACCATTAAGCTCGAAATATATGTCGTTTAAACAAGAGAATGGATCGTCGAAACCATCAAATGTGTCTTTCTAGCCTTCATCTAGTAAAGCCATTACAAGAACCCACGAAATCGAACCCTATTGTTGTTGAAAACCCCCTTTTTGGTGACGATCACTTTCGTTTACCCAAGAATTACAAAAAGGTAATGTGCGAAAAGGTGGTTCGTGCAAAAGGTGATATGCAAGTGCTGAGGGTAACCGGCTAGCAGGGTGTTTACCTGCTAAATACCATAAATACACAATTTAATCCACACCCTAGGTTTTACTTTTACTACACAAAAATTACATTAAAAAGTAATTCCAAACATTTGTGACAAATGGAAGGACATTTATGACATTTACTCTTCTTTGTATATTGAAATTAAACAAAAACACACACATTCATCAAAAACGGAGAGCTTGAAAATAAATTCGTTGTTCTCTCTTGTGGTTGAGAACTACCCAAAAGAAAGGTCCTTTCTTTTATTTTTGAGTTAAACAATTAAAACCAAAAGGATGTTCACATTCCCTTTTCGTTTTTTTTTACTTTTGTTTTTTTATGCCAAGAGATACTTTCAAAAAGACGACCTCATCAAAGTGAATTTACAAACACAAACGATACAGTTTGTGTATACGTTCGGGATCATCCCACATAACCAAGGGCAATTCTTCTTTTTCTTCTTTCATGTAACACGAGAGCATTGAAAGCCAAAAAAAAAAAAAAAAAAAACGTCACGCTTTTTTCTTGTTTGATACCGCGAACAATCAAAACCAAATAAAACGAGAGCTATATAAAACAAAAAAAAAACTCTTTTTTATTTAACTTAAACAAATCAATGCATATATATTTCATACATATAATCCTTATTCATATATACAAAACATATATCTATCATATTTGTAATATGATCAAAACAATTGATTAGTACAAAACTATAATTAAATGGCTCTGATACCACCGTTGGAATATGATGATTATTAAACTCGCAACAAAAGCAATTATAAAAATGAAATCCGTATTCCACCATGGATCACATGATCATGAAACTTGCAACTAATCAACATACATATGGATGTAAATAATATCTTTTTTAAAGATCTTCAATGTCTAGGATGATAAAGGTCCACCGCAACATCTTTCTAATGTGATCGCACACCAAGACGAATGATTAAGCAAACAGGAAACACGTTTTTCTTTGGCTTGACAAAATCGCGAACACTCTTCAGGAGGTTGTGAAAAGCGTTAACTAATGGAGAATGGGGGAAAACATGAGTCAGGAGGGAGAGCCGTGAAAAAAGTCATCTGACTGATTAGGGTTTATCTAGTTATTTAAATAGCAATTATCCAATCCTTATCCATGATTAAGTATTTGAATTTTAAATACTTTCACTTTAACGCATTGAGTTCCCACTAGTTTTTAATTAACCAACATACAATGATAAGTTCATAAACTACTCCACCATATTTCCACCTTTTATCATTTCATGTTTGCTTAAATCATAACTTGTGTGTAACCCAAAAGGACTCTACTATATATAGTAATATCACCAATTTGATGCAACCATTAACATATAACCAACAAAGTGGATGTTCACTGCATTGACACGTTTGACATTTGGTTATGAAGAATAAGGTCTTACAGGTGAAGGGTCTTATTGAGTAATGATTATGAGATTTTGCAACTAATCACAGTGGTGGGAGAGGAATGCTTGAAGAGATAAAAAGATAAAATTTATATCAATTTGAGATAAAAGGATGAAGAAGTGTGCTTGAAAGAAAAAAGATACATCTATTTATGATTACTTATCGAATCAGTAGCTGGTATAAGATGATCCCTAGCTGAGGTTCATAATTTATTTTTATGATTTATTTATAAGCAAAAAAAAAAAAATACAAAAATGGAAGAAAGATAAATTGGCCATTTTATTACTAACAAATTTCAGTGTGATGAATAATAATTTTAACAATATTTTATTACTTTATTTTAAATGTTGTAAAAATTATGTTGCAAGTTTAAACATGTAGATGATCTTAGCTTAGCGGTAAACAATAACAACATCTATTCTATGGAACCCGAGTTTGATCTCTTATATTTTTGTATAAGTTTTTTTTTATGAATTCAATCAAACTTTTGTTTACAAATTGTTTTAAAATTTTTAAATATATTTTTTATGTTCTTTAAAAGTTAGTTTCCTTTTAGATATCTTTTACGTATTCTTTTATTTTTCTTATAATTTTATAACTATGTTTTTCTATGAAGATGTTTTTGCAAACTAACTTTTTTCTAGACTTATTTTTTACATTCTTGTTAAATCTTCATGTTTATACATGTTTTAAATTTCTTTTACCATATTTGGTTTTTTTTTTCATATTTTGAATAGTTTCCCATCTTTACAAATTTTATTTACAAATCCTTGCAGTAACGTTCAAATTAGTACCCCTAGTAGATACATTCTATTTCATAACAAATAAGAAACGATTGACAAAAGAATGAATTCTAATTCCATTCCAAATACAGCCAGCCAAACACACAAGAAACCTTTTAAATTCAAAATCCTCTAAATTTTAAATCATTTGGAGGATTGCGAATCCTGAACAACAATCACACAATTTAAACGCATAGTCCGACAAGGCGACAAATTAGGCAATTTAACAGCCATATTGACAAATAAATCATGTAAACGGGTGAAATTGATACTTTTAGGAATGTAAGGACTATAAATGCAGATTATCAATTTGTGAAAAGAATTTAAAATCGAATATATGTTCGTTTCCTCGTTCGGCGCCCCCAAGACGACCATCCAGCCACCTCCTCAGCCGCTGTCGCCGGCGAACATCCCCTCCCCCAAATAAAACTTAGAGACAAGACACACTAACGCATATTCATCCACTATCATTAGTCAACTTGCACTCGTTATAAGTTATAACCAGGGAGTTTTGAGTGACACTGGGTCCCATATGCTGTCGCATTGATTTTTGCCGGATAACACCTCTCCAAACTGCAGGTACAACCACCACAATCACTCTCCACTTTATCTCGGTGAATTGTTACCTTTCTGTATTATTAATACATTCAATTTCAGTCTATTCTCTAATAGTTAATCACAAAGCGCGTAATCGTAGGGTTTGCTAGTTAATCGAACTCTACACTTTATAGGGTTTTAAAATTCGAAAAAACGATTGCATAATTCGGCTCTGATTTTACTTTTTCTCTTTTGATTTTCTCAGTGGAAGGATGAGCTTTCAGATCCTTCGGAATATGTTTCAGGTCAGTAACCCCCGAATATTCTCAATGCAAGTGCATGCCGCGATTTGTTATTACACTTTACACTATTCTCAAATTCTGTTTATACTTCTTTTTTCTTCTACAATACCCTTCAATGGTTGCAATAGAGATGAACTTGATTAATTAAATTCAACTGGCGGTGGATCTAGGAATCCTAGTTATGCTATGCTCTACAATTTCGTTTTTTGTTTCCAATCTTTCTAATCTATATGAAACTGCCAAAAACTTGAGGAATCTTAATAATTTTGATGGGATGGAGAGAATATATTCTATTTTAATGGAATGAAAACACACTCGAGGGCTACCTCTTGACAACTTGAATCCAAAAAGCCTTAGGTCATGTAGCCTTTTTGCTCTGTAAAGATATGATAAGATAACTATGAAACGGGAAAGAAGATGGAGTCCCAATTCTACAGAAATATGAGTGAGAAACAACTTGCATGAACTCTTCCTTTTAGTTTCCTGTTATGATTGTTTATGAAGCATAAGATAGCTTTTAGATTCTTCAAATGGGATTTTATTAATAATAGTTTGATTTGAGGCGAAGAAATAGGGTTGTTGGCTTACAAAACAACTGCCAACTTCTAAAAGATGCAAAGATTGTAAAGACTTGCAATTTGGTTTATCTATGTAGAGTAATTGAGTTTTTGCTCTATGGTGTGGCTTCAAATAATTATAAACTGCTGTGTAGAAGTAATGTAATAGCTGATATATTAGAGCTAACGGTTTGACCTGGAACAATAAAATCACATTTGATACAGACTCAATATTCTCTTTTAGTAAGCTCTATTTAAACTTTGTACTACAAAGTTTAAATAGAGCTTACTAAAATACGGGAACCATGTTTCAGTAAGTATGTGATAACTAGCTCACTAACCATAACAAATTAAGCCCATGACTTAACGAGTGCCCACAACTATGGCAATTATCAGGGTATTAAGGGTGCGTTTGGTTGCGTAAAACCCTTTTCAGTTTTCTTGGAAAAGTTTCAAAAAAAGGAGTGGAGATTTCATTTTCAATAGAAAACACGTTTGGTTAAAGTAATTGAGTTTTTATTTTCCGTTTTAGAAAATTACAAAACGTGTTTTGATGTCTATTTTGTATTAGTTATCATTTTCTACTTTTTTATTTCAAATAATACATTATATAACATATCTGAACATCTACACCCATCCACCATCCACACTCACCCCACCCCTACCTACTGCCACCCTATCCTCTTACCCGTTACTCCTTACCCCTTACCTACCCCACCCCACTCTACACCCCTAGCCCTAACCTACCTCCACTCCAACCCCTATACCCTACCTACCTCACAGGTGGGTGGGGGGTGGGGTGGGGGTGGTGTAGGTTAAGGGTGGGATGGGTGCGGTGTGGTGTGGGGTGGGCATTGGGGTTAAGGGTCTGGATGGGGGGGGGGGTTGGATGCGGTTGGGTCAAGGTAGGGGTAGGGTGGAGGTGGTGCGGTGTATGGTATGTGTGTAGGGTTTGTGTTTTAGAAATAGAAAACTGTGGAAAACAACAATTATCACTTTTCCAAGTTTTATGTAATTTTGGAAAATGGAAAATTTTCATTTTTTGGAAAAATTGATTCACCAAACTTGTTTTCTAACTTTTCATATTTCTTGGAAAACTGGAAAATTTTCCGCAACCAAAAGCACCCTAAGCTTCTTAGTCATACCATGAAACCATGGAAGAGAGTGTTGGAGGCATGGTTGTGATGTAAAACAGATGTATTAAAAAATCAATTTGGATTCATGTGAGGGATGTCAGCTACCAAGGCTATCCAATATATAAAGAGAAATAAGGATCTCCATGTGGTCTTTTCCAATATGACAGGGTTATAAGCGATATGTACTAATCTGACTCGTGTTCACACTTCACACCTTAGTCGGTGACACAAAGTCTTTCCCGATGCAAATTGGCTACGTTTAGGATCGGCTCTTGGCATATACATCTTCACTTTGATCTTGGATGAGATGTCTCACGAGATTTAAGGAGAGGTGTCATGGTGTGCTTTTTTTCGATGACATTGTGTTAGGTGGCAGAGTCTAGGGCTGAGTTGAGCTAAATGCAAGGTTGTCTACTTGGAGGGACGACATGGGAAAAAAAGGGGGTAACGAATTAATAGAAATAAGACGAAATATCTTTAGTGCAGTTTCGGGGTGTAATAAATTAGGGTGAGATGTTTGTATTAGGTTGCAAATACTACACTATAGGAGAGTTTCAAGTAGTCTATGATCCATAAAGAAAGGAGTATTGAGAATGACGTTACCTACAACATAAAGGCGTAATGCCAGCTAAGATGTTACTCGCGTCTATTAAATCAAATCAAATTCGAATCGATTGAGGGCAATCGTCAGACGATAATGCAGCAATTAACGACGATGAATAGGAACCCGGTAGAATTACCCAAGAAATCTAAAGAAGAAATTGAAGTGACTCTTAACGATTACAAGAATACAACACGTTCTTAGCCCTTAAAGGATGTCGTTTGGAGATGCGTACCTTCGACGGAAACAATCCAGATGGATGGATTGTCAGGGCTAAAAGGTATTGCAAATTAAACCGTTTATCAAGTGAAGAAAGTGTAGAGGTGGCGATAATCTCTTTTGAAGGAAATGCATTGAAGTGGTATTGGTGGGAAAACAAGAGACATCCAATCATCAAGTGGGAAGAATTAAAGAATGCATTGTTATTCAGTTTCGTTCTACTTCGGAATGTATCCTTTGTGAGCAATTTTTAGCAATTAAGCACTTCTGCATACATAAGAAAGTTTGTAGAATTAGTAGCTCCATTAAATGAGATTTTTGATGAAACCCAGAAAGACTGTCTCCTATACGTGGTCATTAGCACAAGATTCATCTGAAAGAGGGAGTTGGACCGGTTAACATAAAACCATATTGTGTTCTCTAATTTCAATAATATGAAATTGAAAAGCTAGTAAGAGAAATATTGGAAGCAGGCATTATCCAACCTAGCAAGAGTGCTTTTTGAAGCCCTGTGTTACTTGTAAAGAAAAAGGACCAAAGTTGGAGATTATGCATTGATTATCGAGTATTGAACAAAGGCACAATTCCCGACAAGTTTCCTATTCTCATCATTGATGAACTGTTGGATAAATTGATCATCAAGTATCCCTTTTTACTAAAACAGGGAATTGGAAGTTTTAGTCAAATGGCATGAGTTACAAGATTGTGAGGCTACATCGGATGTCATAAAGAACCAATTTCTGAGTTTTCACCTCGAGGAAAAGGTGAAGGTCCACCACTGTTGTACACATACGGCAGGAAGAGGAGGTCAAACAAGTCAACAAAAATAGTCAATGCATGGGTGTTAAGAACTGAAAGAACGAAAGTGATGAGAGAGTCAGAATAGCTGCCAAATCTTTATTCATGCAATGAAGTCATCCCAAACGATTAGGACCCTCCTTATTTATAGGTACAGACAACACTGCACACACGCACTAGTTAAAGCCACATTTACGCAATGTTCTTGAGCCATTTAGCTGATGGAATGGAAGTATTTGGAAGGGTTCCAGCTCTCTAAAACGTGTTCTTAAGATTTTTTTAAGAGAGGGAAGGGGATGGGATGGAAGGGAATGGACCGGCTTGGCCGTAACACTCTAATAGAGGTATGACGCACCACAGGTGAGAATATCTCATTATAATCGACTTCATGCTCTTGGCTGTAACCTCTAGCAAAACGAGCCTTGAATCTAACAGTTTCAGATCCGGCCTACCCTATTTTTCGCTTATAAATCCACTTACAATGACCACTTTTCTACCTTGAGGTAACTTTACCAATCCCAAGTTCGATTCTTATGGAGAGACTCCATCTCTTTACTCATGGCTGCAATCCACACATCAACATCTTTAGTTGTAATTGCTTCTCTATAAGTGGAGGGTTCAACAAAATCCATTTCTTCAGCAACTTGAAGAGCATATGCCACCATGTCATCAAAACCAAAACATCTTGGCTTATAAACTTCCCGTTGTGGCTTATCTAAGGCTATAGACCTAAACTCTTCATGATTACTTTGGTTCTCGGTCACAACATGTTCTGATCCAGGAGAGTTAACAGGTTGGTTAGGAGAATTTTCATCTTCACTAGGATCATTTACTTCAAACTCCACCTGTTGGGATCCCTTTTCTTCTTGACCAACCGTAGTAGATGAAAACTTCACGCCATGCAACGCTGTTCTCAAGAAATATTACATCTCTACTGTGAATAACCTTCCTTTTATCAAGACCAAACTCTATAGCCCTTTACTCCAACTCCATGTCCCATAAATAGCCCCTTCTTTAATCTTGGTTCTAGTTTTCTTTCACTAACATGGTAATATATACCAAAGGGCTTGTAGCTCAGCGGTACCGGTGTTGCCCTCCCTCCTTGAGGTTGAGGGTTCAAGCCTCGCTAGAGGCATAGGTGGAAATTTAGGAGTAGGTTAGATAGGATTATATTTGTCGTTCCAAAAAAAAAACATGGTAATATGTGGGACAACCAAACACCCTTAAGTTTGAGTAATTAGTTGGCTTACCGGACCACACTTCAAATGGAGTCTTGCAACCGATTGCAGTAGCAAGATCTGTTGATCAAATAACATAATATATTTAAAGCTTCTGACCAAAAATTCCTAGTTAACCCGACATTAGACAACACACATCTCACTCTCTCCAACAGTGTCCGATTCATCCTCTCGGGCACTCCATTTTGTCTGTGGAGTGTGCCTAACTGTGTGATGCCTTGCAATTCCTTCATCTTCACAAAAACGATCAAAATCACTAGAGCAAAACTCTAGTCCATTGTCAGTTCGCAACCTCTTAATCTTCTTTCCAACTTGGTTTTCGATGAGAACTTTCCAATCTTTAAAGTTCTCTAGTGACTTACTTTTGTGCTTCATGATGAAAACCCAAGTCATTCTAGAAAAGTCATCAATGATTGAGAGAAAATAACGTGCACCACCAAGCGAAGGAACAGGTGCAGGACCCCAACAATCAGCATACAAATAGTCTAAAGTTGACTTGGTTGTGTGAACGGCTTTAGCAAAGCTTAACCCTCTTGTGTTTTCCAAAGATGCAATGTTCATAAAACCCCATCTTGGCCACCTTATGACCTCGAAGAAGCCCCTCCTTGCTGAGAATCAGCATGCCTTTTTCACTGACGTGTCCCAGCCTCATGTGCCATAACTGAGTCAGTTTTGACTCATTTTCACCAGAATTCTGAACTAAAGCTGCTGTTCCAATCACTGTGCTTCCTTTAAGTACATACAACGTACCTTTCTTGACTCCTTTCATTACCACCAAAGCCCCCTTAGTGACCCTTATCACACCAGCTCTACCATTATACTTAAACCCTTTGGAATCAAGCACTCCCAAAGAGATTATGTTCTTTAAACCGGGTACATGACGAACATCAGTCAAAGTTCTAACAGTTCGATCCTTCATTCTAATAGTCACTGATCCTATTCCACCAACACTACGGAACATATCATTTCCTATTAGCACATTTCCAGTTGCAACTTTATCAGTCCCTTCGTGGTGTCATATGGTAAGAACATGCAGAATCAAGAACCCAAACATCTGATTGACTTCTACAATCAGCCACAGAAAGCACCAAATCAAATCAGCCTCTAATTCAGAATCGTCTTTTGCAACTGCAGCAACTCCTTTTCCCTTTATTCTCGGACACTCTCTTCGAGTGACCAGGTTCTTTACAGTAGTGATAAACATCATTAGAGTTACCATTTGAGACTCTATTCTTTGATCTTGAACGGCCCTTTCCCTTTCGGTTCCCTTTTCCCTTATCTCTCCCTCTATTCTTGCCTCTATCTAATAAGCCTACTGACTGACCATCAGAACTGTTACCAGAGGCCTTATGTCGAAGCTCTCTTGAGTGTAGACTTGACCGGACTTCTTCCATGGTAATTGTGTCTCTACCAACAACAAATGAATTGACAAAATTCTCAAAAGAGGTGGGCAAAGAAACCAGTAGGATGAGTGCAGCATCCTCATCTTCAATCTTGACATTGACATTCTTGAGGTCCATAAGAATGGAGTTCACCTCGTCTAGATGCTCCTTCAATGCCATTCCCTCCTTCATACGTAAAGAGAATAATCTCTGTTTCAACAACTTGTTAGTTAGAGACTTGGTCATGTGAAGACTCTCCAATTTCAACCATAAACTTGCAGCAGTTTCTTCATCTGCAACTTCATAAATGACTTCATCTGCCAGAGACAACAAGATAGTAGAGTGAACCTTCTCATCTTGCTGTGTGAAGTCTGATTCAGCCAGTCCTTCAGGTTTCTCTCCAGCCAAAGGAGTCCAAATGCCATGTTGCTTCAGTAGGGCTCTCATCTTGATTCTCCACAAGCTGAAGTTATTTTTCCCGGTAAACTTGTCTATCTTGATCATCTGTGAGGGCATCTTCTTTCAAATCTTGAGAGATTTGCGATTCTTGAACCAGCAATGAGTAATCAGCAACGATTGAACTCCAATTGAGCCAACGACTAAATTGATTTCTCACAAACAAGGAAATGGATCACGATAAAATCCTGAATTGATAAAGGATACTAAATGGATCACGATATTTGTATATGTATAATGTTGCTAATATATATATATATATATATATATATATATATATATATATATATATATATATATATATATATATATATATATTGTTTCTTTTTTGTACCGAATAAACTGTAAATGACTATTTTACCCTCATGTGTCTGTACCTAAACAGGGGCAACAGGGCAGAGTTGAGGAAAATGATTTTGAATTATTTTACATGAAGTCTCATGGACGTAAAGTGGCAAGACTCCACATGCATGACTGGCTCATATTAATACTTCTTGCCATCATTGAAATTATTCTAAACATCATACACCCTTTCTATCGCTTTGTGGGTAAAGACATGATGACAGACCTTAAATACCCAATGAAAGAAAATACCGTTCCCTTGTGGGCCGTTCCCGTAAGTTCCTTTTTCTTTTTTTCTTTTTTTTTTAAAACCATTAATTCCACATTACTAATATAATAATATTCTGTTTTACAGGTTTACGCCGTGTTGTTGCCTATACTTGTTTTTACCCTCATCTATTTCAAAAGGAGAGATGTTTATGATCTTCACCATGCCATTTTAGGTCTCTTGTTTTCTGTACTTATAACTGGCGTCCTCACAGATGCTATAAAAGACGCCACTGGCCGCCCTAGACCTGATTTTTTTTGGCGCTGCTTTCCTGACGGCATTGATGTACGTAACATTTACCATATTAATCAATAATTTTATCAAGTTTCTTATTTTCTTGCTATAATTTTACAGAATTATGATAAATGGGGCAATGTTATATGTCATGGTGAATCTAGTGACATAAGAGAAGGTCATAAGAGCTTCCCAAGCGGTCATTCTTCATGTATGGATAAAAAAACAAAACTACAAATCACTACCCTTTTCATAAACATATAGGGACTTAAATTGACAATGTTGGAATTTTAAATTGGCTTGCAGGGTCGTTCGCGGGTCTAGGGTTTTTAGCACTTTACTTAGCTGGCAAAATAAAAGTATTTGACCGTAGGGGCCACGTGGCAAAACTATGCATAGTTTTTCTCCCACTTCTTATGGCGTCTCTTGTAGCTGTTTCGCGTGTAGATGATTACTGGCACCATTGGCAAGATGTTTTTGCTGGTGGTATTTTAGGCCTCACTGTCGCCATGTTTTGCTACTTGCAGTTTTTTCCAGCCCCATATCACTCCGAAGGTACGTAAGTTTATATTTATCTGTATGCTTACTTTTTAGTAACATTATTTGTTGTTTTCAGGGTGGGGCCCGTATGCGTATTTTAGGGCTTTGGAAGAGACGCGCTCAAATAGGGCAGCAAACCATCCTGCAGATGAAGTTGGTATGCGTGCTGTTGGGAATTCGGATTATGAGCCGAATTCTGTTCAAAATGATGTGGAATCGGGAAAACTGTGAAGTGAAGTTCGAGGTTGTTATTTACTTCATTAAAAAACTCGTTTTTCTTGAAGTAAAACGTGAAGGGATTGTAAATATTATGAATCCTGGATGGATGTATGGAGTGAAATTTTGTTGTGGGTGTCATTGTTGATGGCCATAAAGGTAAAGGATTGCAACAAGGAAACGTGGAAACGTACAAATAGTAATACATACAACTTGATTAGGTGACGATTAATCTGATACAAACAAAATTAATCAACTACCTTATTATTTACGGTGTGTTCTTGAGTTCATTAATGGAGTGGAATGAAAGTATATCTAAGGAAATCACAGGGGAACTATGTTTTCAAGATTTTTTTAATAGATGGAATGAGATGGGATTGGATGGAGGGAAAGAGAGGTAAAATGAGTCTCCCTCAATTTCACCCTCCCACTTTGGGCCGGTTAGGAAGGGAAGCATTGTCAAATTACTTATTTGTCCTTATTATTCATCTTCTCCTTCATCAAACTTCAATTCTCACCAACTCAAAACGTAAATTCCCTTATTTCCCTTCTATTCCCTTCCAACTCAAGAATATGAATACTTACTTTTGTTTCCCTTACATTTACTTTCCTTCCATTTCTTTCCCTTCACTCCCATTTCTTTTCACTCATTTAAAACTCAAGAACATAGCGTTAATAATGACTAGAGGCTAAGTGTTAAACTTTATCGCATAGATACCAAATGCAATATTGTCGTATCCTAAGACCCAGGGACATTGTTATACATATATATGTATACTTAAAGGGTTAAACATCTTATAGAAATATTAAGGTTAATATGAAATTTATAAAAATGTAAAAATTACATATAATGTTAAGTTGTTTGTGTTGTATTCATTAGTTTTGAAAACAACGAAAAATAATTATATGTTATACTTAATTTATATCTATATCTATATAATTTCTATAATAAATATCATTTAATGATTACACAAACTGCCTGTATTTTGTTTTTTTTTTTTAATTGTTGGCATGATTAAAAGGAACATATAAACTCTAAGATATAACATAAAACTTTAAATTACTTCATACTTTATTTATTTATATTAATAGAAAAATAATATATATTAATTTTTTTAACAAAAATATATAAATTTTATTAAACATCATTATTTATAATTTAAGTTGTTATTGTTTTATAATTATGTGCATGATTAAAATGTATTACTAATTGCTCATATTAATCTTTTATTCAAATCGTCTACATGATTAAAATGAACATATACATTTTAAACTAAAACAATACAAAGAGAAAAAACATAAAGTACTAAAAGGAAGAAACTTACTACAAACACCAAATATATATTGGATGGTAGGTAAGTAACAAACTATCCTTGTTTTTATGCACTTTTATTAACGACTCATGATATTTTTCAATACGTCATTACCTCTATCAAACTTCCTTCCACAATCATCTCTATATGCAAGTCTTAATATCACGATTTAATATTTAAAGCCTAGGTGTCTTATAAGCTCTACGGGTCCTCTAGGTCATCATTCACCATTAAGGGATATATTAATTCAAGTCAATCTAATATCTTATTGCAAAATTCATATAACTTAACCACTAAGAAGTACAAGTCACGTTACTCTTACATATGCACTTAGCCTTTTACGTCTAGGGCAAAGATAGAAGGCTTAAAGATCAAGAAAATAAAATTCTATCCTATATAATTTTTCCTTAATAACTCAAGGTCTTCATTTGCTTTTACCATTTTCTAGATAATATGATCTATATGCTTCTTGTTTACTTATAGTTGACACCGCGAATTTCATTCGTCTCTCTTCATATCTTTATTTTCTAGGAGGCACTTTAAGGTCAAAACTATCTTATTTAATTCGGTACACTTGGATCATATCCATCATGGGTGATACAAATTGTATTCCATCATCATCTTCCATCAACTTTCGTCTTTTAGGAACACTTGCGGATATCACGTCAAATTCTTGGTAACTAATCCTGTTCTCGATTTCGACCCTCATGCTTGCGAGATGCTCCTCATTTTTAACTTCGCAAACTCCATTTCCATAGAAGTATCTTGTATTCAAGTCTTATCAACATGAAGCATTACACATGTTATTTCTAACTCACTAATTAAATGATTTGAAACTTAAACACGTATAAGTTCCACCACTAAGTTCTAAGGCCAACTACCTAAGGTTTCATGCATCCTTATGAGCTATATAGTTTAAGTCTAAGCATTACTCCTAGTTATAAGCTCTACGGGTCCTCTAGGTCATCATGATCTGATACCAAAATTTAACACCCCTCACTTAGGGTAATTATAAAACATCATTTTAAACCCACAACTTCTCATCATTGTTTATAAATCATCTCATGTGGAACTTTAATCCCAAAACATCTCAAACATAGTTAATTTGAAATTAAATACCCATTTTTAAAATCATTAAAATCTTTACTTTAAACATGTCAAGCTTTAGGTTGCGGAAAAATCATACGGTCCCAAGTTTCTAAAAAATCGAGTTTGTTTGTTGAAAAGCGAGATGGTTATAGTCTGATTACCATTACATAGTTCAAATGAAACCACACAAATTGTGGCCTTCTAAAATCCTCCAAAAACTCTAAGCTTCTCTCCTAGACTTTAACCTGAGCACACGTCAAAATAAGTTAAGCAATAGAAATACCCAGTGAGTTTACCAGAGGTTGACCCATTTAGAGTGGGCAATGTTAATCACCACACTCGGGACAAACCCTCAAAAACAGTTTAAAAACACTTTATAAGTTTAAAGTAAATTCTTCACAACAATTTTTCACATACTTATTTTCTCATGAATATAGTAGCAAAAGATGGATAATTATAAAATGATGTAATGCAATGCAATATACAACTATCCCCAAACCAAGTCAATCTCATAAAAGTCCAAACTCACTCGATGGCCACCCATTGGGTTATTGAATGATAAGCAAAAAGCACAAAGCACAAAGCACACAACATAATGTGAGCTAGTGGCCATCACACTAGTCCATATAAGGGTTAGCTACTCCCCTAATGCAAAATCTCAAATTCTCGGTTGTCGTAGCCTCATATTCCCTCTATCCGGGAACACTCTACCATTCCTCCCGAAAGATGCTTCCTTCCACCCAGGAAGACTTTTTAGATTCTCTTTATGTTCTCTTTGTGGGTTCTTTATGTTCTCTTTGTGGGTGCCTGGGTCTCTCAGTCAAACCCATCCTATGTGATATGCGCAAATAGGATGCCAAAATCTCTTTTCACAACATTGTACTATTTATAATAAAACCAACTTAAAAACAATTTTTCATGTCATGCACAATTAATACATATATTAGATACATTGCACGTATATGAGATGCATGAAAATAGATTACAACACTCACACAACAAAGTAGTAGTAAAGACATAAAAATAGATTACAACACTCACACAACAAAGTAGTAATGAAGACATGCACTCCTGGTAAATTCACCATATCTAAGTGGTTACACAAGTCCTTACCCACCATCAAGTTGCTACCACTCTACTTCCTTCCTACAAGTCAAGAAAATAAGGTATCACACTTAATTCACCCAATTTTGGGGACAAACTTCTTATTATTTTCAACTTCAAATCTCAATGTTATACACCCATCTAATAAGGTGTTACTAGGCTAAACAATTCCTAAACATAAGTTCTCAAAGTTGGAGAATCAATCATTAACGGTCAAGCTCATGATTTAATAATTAAGCACTTAATGCCTAAGGAACTATTCATTCATTCATTCATTAAGGACTTAATCAATTGTTCATCCAACACGGATTTATCCCATAAATTCTAATTCCAATATCCAAGAGAACCAAAAAATAGAATCCCTAATTCTATTCGATCCAACATGTTCTAACAAAGGTCCTAATCATTTCAAAATGGTTGGATTCACTAGGAAACAATCCAAATTGGGTCCCTTTATCCAAAACACATCAAAAGGTCAATCCCCCCTACAAGGTCTAATGACAAACCATCCTTATTCCATTCCAAGGGGATTATCCTCATGTAATCCCCAATTCCAAATGGTGAAAAAATCATGGAATTTCCGATTCCAATCATGGTTTCATTAAACTTTAAGGAGGTCCAGTTTTAGCACTAGCATTGGATCAATCCAACCAAAATTAGAATCAATCCAACCCAAACTAATGCATCAATAACATAAGATACAACTAGTCAAAGCCAATGTACAACACCTTCTTGGCTCTAGAATCTCAAACACCCAATTCCTCATTGAATTAGTGATTATAGAGTTGTTTCTTAACATAATTTGATTTGGGAAACTTAATGAAATCATTAGAAATGATTTCCATTCATCTAAAACTCATCAAAGAATCCATTTAATAACAAATGAACCAATATCTCATAAAAACCAACTTTTAGGGCTCGTAACACCCATTTCAATCAAATAATTAGATCTAGATCATCCATGGATTGGATGATGATCACAAAATGGTCTAGAATCATAAACTAACAATTGGGATCCTAGGAATTTCCTCCCCCAATTCAAAATTTTTAGATTTGAGACTAAACCCCATCCAAAAATGTGGTTTCAAGCTAGAAAATTATGAGATTATACCTTAGATTGCTAGGAGACTCAAGAACTTTGAGTAATCTTCCAAATCAAGCTCAAACCTCTAAGAACACCTTAGAAATCGCGATATTATTCCTCCCTTTTTCTGAATTAGTCCAAGGGCTGAAATAGGGAAAACCCCTCTATAAAACCTTTCGTCTTTCATGAATTATCACAAATGGTTCCTCAAGTTTCATATATCTTACCCTAAGGTGCAAAACCTTCTCATTTTAAATGAAAGTCTTGGTTTTTAGAGATTTTCCCCAAAATATCATTATTCTTCATCTATATCATTGACTAGGTCAACCTTAACCCATAGTTTGTTCATTAGGCGAAAATGGCCCTTCTCGCTAAAATGTCTACAAGTAGGTCTTTTTGTTGATATAGGAAAATGTCTAGCATTATATAAGTTTCTCACTTTGACCCTCCATCGTAATTTCTAAATCTTCTAAGTCCTAGACAAATCAAAGCTAGATATGGTAAGTTTGGCAAAACTGATAGTTTTGGTCCTACGTCTAAAATTCTCATTTTTGGTTCAAAATGAGTTTTAAATCTTCAAGTCGTTCATTAAAACTTTATTTTGGCTCACTGAACCACACTATAGATATATTGTAAAAGAATTTAATTTATTCTTACTTATTCATTTATATTTATTTATTTTCCACAAATAAAGTTTATTTTTATCGATTTAAGTCTAAAACTTCTAAGTCCAAAATACGAATGTTACAAATCGAGGCTTTCAACTTTTAGTTTTAGTAATTTTATTCAATTTGATAAAGGAGAGTCCCATATTTTTTTGCTCGACTTGTCAGTAGGATAAATATGTCCGACTTTCTTTTTTTTTCTTTGTAGATTCATTAATTTTGATGTAATTCATTCAAACAGTTCGACTTCCCCTTTTCTTAGTCGTAATAGCCCAAAAAATCATGGTGTTTTCTTTGATTATTTCTCACTTTTTCTTTGGGTTTATAAACCTAGAATCAAATTTCATTTATTTTCCAAGTTTTTTCATTTTCGTGCTTACGCTAAAAATTAGTTTGGTATTGACAATAAGTTTTTTTAGTGTAATAATGGTGGTAAATTTAACAATTCTCCTTTTTTATAACTTGTGTGATTCTAGTGACATTGCTATTAATTTTTCATATCCTTACTACACATGTAAAAAAAACTCGTACCCGACGAGTAACTCGATCGTTGAGCTCAATTTGACAGGGGAATCCCCGACTTAACCGGGGATGGGGATGGAGAACCCCTAAACTAAAAAATGGGAATCGAGATGCACTTGTCCCTGAACCAAACCCCAAACTCGATATATATAATATATAAAAATTATATAAAATATATTACACTATTATGGCAATGTGTAGTTATTAATACATTGTATCTATCTATAGATGATTATTAAGTTGAAAACAATGAATGTTTATTTATTGTTTCCCATATTATTTGTAGTATAATTTTCTTTAAATATGGTCGACTAAGATTTCTATGTATGTATTCTTATGACTTTAGGTGATAGTAGTAATATTTGACTGATGACCGTTTGTAATTTTCTTTAAATATGAAAGTTTGTACTTATATCGGTATAATACATAAAAGAGGGAACTTTGTAACAAGGGAAATCCCGAATTTTCCCGATAAGGATCATCGTTCCTCATTAGGGATATGGATGGGATGCATTTGTATTTTCCCGATAAGGATCAACGTTCCTCGTTAGGGATATGGATGGGGATGCCTTTGGTATCCCCATCTTTGTTGCCATCACTAGTTCTTACACTTTCCAACAATACGATAAACCTGAAATAATGCTTCACACAATTAACAATGCAATTCGTGCTCTCCTCTTTCATGCTCATTTCCACCCTCTTATTGGGTTGAAGCCCTTCATATAGCCCCTCATCTTCTTTTATCGTCAACCGTTATAAACATTGACACCTTGTTACCATAGATTTTTTTCCAACAACCCACTGACTACCATCTCTGTGTATTTGAGTGCCTATGTTACAATCATCTCAACACCACACAAATTCACCCCCACATACATCTTTGTCATCTCAACGCCACACAAATTCGCCCCACATACATTGGTATGGATATTTTTTGGTTTCCCTTCAACCACCTAGTTTTTGGTGTCTCAACCTTTACTCGAAAAAATTTATATCCCATCATATAGTAGTATTCGATGAAATTGTGTTCCCCTTGGGTCTATGGCGCCTACCTAACCCCCTAATATGATTTTCTAGACGGTTGTACAAATCATTTCCCTCTACTTCAATCATTCTTATGGTTCGGCCCACAACCACCCATGGCCCGTGACTTGCGAGGTGGGGCGGGTGATGCCTTCTCCGAGCAGGGATTGACCATAATTTGACCTGGGATGGGCATTTGAGACGACGAGGTGGGTTAGACTTGTGCACTTATATAAAGGAATGAAGATAAAACTAATATAAACATCTTGTGGTTAAAAATTGCAACCACAACTTACAAATAAGAAAGGTCTAGTGATCTCTTACATCAATGGTTATATACACACAAAATTTATGACATTGGAGTTCAATAATAACACAATCTTGCGTTAGTCACGTGTCAATCTAGCTGTCATCAATCAACGTATTCGAGTTTCATCACGATCGATCGTGTCCAATTAACCGATCACACGTCATGTATCACACGTCGTTATCGATTCATCAAATCGAACTCGGATTCAAGTATACGGTTCGGGTTTTAAAACATTAAACACATTATAATTTGGCCACCATCAAACCCTAATATGCACCTACAATATTCCTACATTTCAAACCCTAGAATTTCCCTTCAATCTGTACAAAAACAAAACTCACCATGTCTCTTGATAAGGCCATGGAAAGGGGAAGGGACTCATCGTTGGCCCCTATGTCGACGGCACTTGTCGCCGCGACCAACGGGAATGGTAACGGAACTGGAGCAGCGCCGTCTAACGCCAGCTACCGTCTCCGATTGAACCCTAATCAAGACCACAAGGCCGAAAACTATGACGATCTAGGGTTGGAGTTCACTCCCCTGCTTTTCAGCTCTCTGGAGCGATACTTGCCTCCAAACCTCTTGAATGTTTCTCGAGACACAAAGTATAAGTACATGCGGGACATTCTGCGTCGTTATTCGACTGAAGGAGAGCGTACTCGAGTAAGCATCTTCATTCTGCTATCCTGTTTTTAACTCATACACGTTAGATTACGAATCCTTTCTTGCTGCATTGTTTGCATAAATCTGAATATTGCGTGGGTGATGAGCGATCGGGAGGTAGGTAGTTCGAATTCTGGAAACATTGAATCGCTTTTAAGACTGAATTGCATATATGCTGCGTATTTTACACAAACTAGCTAGGTATTTAGCATGCTTGAGTTCTGGATTCTGTTTGAATTAAATGTTTCTCATAGCTGTTAATCATCTTCACCATTGCTTCGTTTCAACAGGACCAGAAGCACAGAGAGTACAGGCAAAAGATCATCTCCAATTATCAGGTAAATTTCAAGGTGATTCCTTAAGTGATAGGTTATTGATCATATCTAAAATTTGACACCTTTCTTTCTTTTCAGCCTCTGTACAGAGAACTTTATACATTGAATCCTTCAACCTTTTTCGTTCAATCATTTTCAAAGGCGTTTAATGCCAATGATAAGAACAGAGATGAAAGTATCAGAAGCATAATGTCTGAACCTGCTCCAGGAGTCTATACATTCGATATGCTTCAGCCACGTTTCTGTGAAATGTTGCTAAGTGAGGTATTAATTTTTCATCATAATCTTTTCATTCGGTAACTTATCGTGTAGTTTAGGGTTTACGTTTTCTTATCAGGTTCTGATTGCTTAGGTAGAAAATTTTGAAAAATGGGTCCATGAAACAAAATTCAGAATCATGCGACCAAATACCATGAACAAATATGGCGCTGTTCTTGATGACTTTGGCATGGAATCCATGCTTGAGAAGCTCATGGAAGACTTCATTCGCCATATCTCAAAAAGTAAGTTGTACTAAAAACAATTATAAATGTTTATTCAGGTGTCTTAATTTCTTTTTCCTTTTTTAAAATTATGCAGTTTTCTTCCTTGATGTTGGAGGGTATTCTCTTGATTCCCATCATGGATTTGTGGTTGAGTATGGAATGGATAGAGATGTTGAACTCGGTATGTGAGCTATTATTATTTTTTTGTAATGTTTTTTTATTTATTTAAAACTCTAATATATATTTATTTTCTAGGTTTCCATGTGGATGACTCTGAGGTTACTTTGAATGTATGCTTGGGCAAGCAGTTTACTGGTGGAGAGTTGTTTTTTAGAGGTGTGAGATGTGAGAAACATGTGAATACTGAAACACACCCAGAGGTATGTTATACGTTTTTTAGTTATAATATAATAATATAAATCAATGTGTAATTATTTTTTGTATAAAAATTTATAGGAAATTTATGATCATGCACATTTGCCTGGACGCGCGATTATTCACCGCGGGCGCCATCGACACGGTGCCAGAGCCACCACATCAGGCCATAGAATTAATTTACTGCTGTGGTGCAGAAGGTACATAAATTCTTCAATTTATTTAAAAATTTTAATGTGGCTTATTTTTTTAATTAAACTTTATTTTTCTTTTTGCAGTTCGGTGTTTAGAGAGCTGAAGAAACATCAAAAGGAGTTTTTGAATTGGTGTGGAGAGTGTAAAAGGGAGAAGCAAGCGAGGCTTCTTCAGTCCGTGGCTGCGAAGAAAATGGTAATATTCTTGTCTTGTTCCTTTCTAGAAGGTTCTAGAAATTGATGGAATGTTTGTTTGATTATTGTTGTTGTTATTTTAGGAGTTGCTTGTGGGGCAAGGAGATGGTGGTGCTTTTAATCTTCGTTAGAAGATGATGATGATGATGAATGTGGTTTGTGTTTTCAGCGTGTTGCAACATCGTTGTAAATTCAGGTTTCTTTCTCTTAAGTTGAAGCAGTTGGTTGGACCACATTTCTGCCATTTGGACTTTGATCTTGAAAAGGTCGTTGTGGTGGAATGTTGTTTGTTAGAACTTTTATAGATTATGTGTCTTTTGTGATTCTTGTTGTCATGGAATGTTGTTTGTTAGAATGTGAAATGTATGTTTTGTGCTTATGTTCTTGGTTTTAACTCTATTTTTGACTGGCATACATCCTAATTATTAATAACACAATTAATTAGTTAGTTAATTACCATCATAACTAATGTAATTCAATGATGTCAAACGTACCTCTTCTACATCAACAAATTGTAAACATACCTCCCATGGGATCATGTGAAATCCTCATCTAAGCAATAGCCCTAGTGACTGCATTCCTACAAAATGTACTTAAATTATGATGCAATATTTGCATTATATACTATGTGTATATGGATTACATGATATTATGTAGCACTCATGTGCTCTGGTTATATCATGTGCATGATGCATATACATCCAAGGGGCGTGGTGTGTTCGACTTTGGTGCACTCAAATCAAATGATATGAGATGTTTGGAGATTCGATGACAATGTTGGTATTATAGAAAACATCTTTGCTTACGAGGATCAGTTCGCTATCTTTATGTGGGTGCATGCAGCGCAGGGGTAAAGGGTCATGGATGGTCGTCCATGTCACCATTTGGTGGAACAAGGTTTAACATCACAAATGGAAAGATTAATGTGATTTGGACACGTCCTTATGTTTGCTACCCTTACGCGGGTGTATGCAGTGCATGTGTAGAGGGTCCTTATGAGTTGCCCTCATCACTGTTTAGTGAAACAAGGTTTAACATCACAAATGAAGAGATTACGGTGATTTGGACACGTCCATGGGAGACAAATAGGAGACAAACAACCGTTGTTAGGAGAGTGGAGACCTTCTCAATCGAGAGTGCAAGGATGAGAGGTCATCCGAAAGGAAGTAGGAAGATAGTGTGAGGTCAGACTTGAAGTAGTTATCTTTTTTCGAGGAAATGACCTCATATAAGAAACTGTGGAGACTTAGGATCAGGGTAGCAAAGTAGCATTTATGTAGTCTTTCTTGGATCCAGCTTCGATTTATGTAGTCTTTCTTGGATCCAGCTTCGATTTTGTTTCATTATTCTTATTTCAATCTTTATTTGTATTTGCATTTTTCTTTTTCTTTTGTCTGAGGTCTTCAATGGAAGTAGTTTCCTTACCCGGGTTGCCGACTATCCTACCTCCCCTTGATCCCATTCATATGAGATGAGACTCGGGTAGTGTTGTTATTTTGGAAGTCAAAAAGCTGATTAAACCGAACTGAACAAACTGATAATAGATTAAACAGAGCAAATAATGACCCCATAAATCGGTGGTAATTTTGACTTTTATAAAATTTATAAATATTTTGTTAAATATAATTTATGTGTATGACTATTTTTCCAATTTTTATGAGTAAATTACAAGAATGGTTCTTAGACTTTACCAAAACTTGCAAGATTGGTCCAACTTTTGAAAATTTCCTAAGGATGTCCCTACGTACGATTCCTATTTCATAGACGATTCCACTCCTTAGACGCCATTTAATTCTCATGTTAATTTCTCCCATGTACTAATCATATGAGGGCATTTTGTTATTTTTTTTCTCACTATAATTTAATAGCAAAACCGTTTTTAACTATGAGTTTTAGAGTTTATCTATCGAAACATTAACTAGGAGAGAACTTTTTAGACCATTTAATAGCTTTTACCTTTTAACTTTTAATAAAAAAGAAGAAGCTAGAACTAAAGAAAAAGCTTTGTTCGATAGAACAATGTTTTAGCTTTTATTTTAAACAAAAAACTCTTAATCAGAAACCACATCCTTTTAGGAGCTTTTAGCTTTTAGTTTTTGTACAATTTTGAACCTTTAAAACCTAACAATTAGTTATACTGAATACTTTTGTACACGTACAAGCTACAACTTCTAGCTATGAGCTAGTTTTGCTAAACATATCCCTATTTTTTGTTTTTGTGTTCCAAGATATTGCTTTCTTCTTCGGTCCGTCGATCTTTCATTCCTATTATAAAAAACCGTTATGAAAAACCTACTTATCTTAGGACTCGACAGTGTTCACAATTATATTGGATCAGGAGGGACAGTACATCAGGAGTGAAACCTTTGTTTTCAAATCTGCAACTAGTTGTAAACTGGACAAAGAGATGATGGGGTCGGATAACCAAAATTTTTATACTTAACCAAACTAAGTCGAATCTAAGTAACATATAAGCTTTCCCCTTCGGTACCAAATGTAACTAGGGGTGGCAATTGGGTCAGGTTCGAGATGTTGGGTCACCGGTTAGAGAGTTGGCGGGTCGGAAACTCCAACATGGACACGACCCGTATAAATAATCGTGTTAGCTTCTTCAACGCTAACCCGGATATGTCTAACCCGAACACGACCTACGTAACCCATTTAATTATATGGGTTCATGGGTCAGATTCGGGTTCATGGGTCAAATTCGGGTTTGTGGGTCATTAATGTTTAAACAGTGAAAATTCTAGAAAAAAACTTATTGACACATCCAAAGAAAACATATCCAAAGGAAAACTCTAAAGATTTATGCAAAGACATATCAAATAAACATATCCAAATTCAAGTACTAACAGATAAACATATTCAAAGACATAACCACATTTCCTATAAATGACTATGATATGATCACCGGAGGGAGTAGGGACTAAGGCGTAATTAGAGAAATACTCAAAGACCTAAATCTAATTAAGGGTAAACAAAAACTCGTAAATCAAAATCAATAGAAAATTTAATTAAAAATATTAAAATTTTGATTTATAAATGTAATATATTATACGGGTTGGAGGATTGACCCGTAAACCCACATACGAACCCTAACACAACCCATGTAATAAACGGGTTGATGGGTTGGTGGGTCGGCGGGTCAAGAAACTCAACCCAAACCGTTTATTTCCATGTCAAGTTTCGGTTCGTGTCGAGAATTGTCACCCCTAAATGTTACATCCGAGTAGACAAAAACTTGAGATTAGTTTCCGTTTTTCGTAAACCAAAATTTTTATTTGTAACTGCTTTCGTTGTTATGCGTGTAAGATACCATCTGAAGTCTAATTTTGTTTATTAGACTGTAGTGAAAATTTAAAGAAAATGGTTTGACTTCTGAGGTTTGTCATTCCTTTCCCTGTTTTTTATGTAAAGTCTCACCTAATGGATGCTCTTTTGTTGTACCTTTTCCCTATTTTTATGTGAAGTCCCATCAGAATAGGTTATTCCATACCTCATGACATTATGTGACTTCAACAAATAAACTAGTAGTGGTAGCGGCTAATTAAAAGAAACAAGCTAGCTAAAATAATAACACCGTTACGTGCATTTGGTTAAGAATAATCTTTAAGTGACTTCACGTGGTGTCAAAAGACTATAAAGGCTTTCACTCTCTATTGGCGAATGTGAAGGTGTTCAATAAATTATTTTTGATAATATGAGGAAGAGCACTATAGTCCCTGGATTTAATTCAAACTTGTACTAATTTCAAGGGAATAATCTATGCATGTCTAAAAAACAAATTTCTGTCATCACTAGAAGGTTGACAGATAAAGTTACATTCACATGGGACCTTTAAAACATGATGTTCATCAACAATCAAGAGAAGGCCTTTATGTGGCAAGGCGAGTTAAACATATGTCTATTTCTTATAGAGAATGAAATCACTACAAAATAGAGGGTTGGCGGTCAAGTAAACTACATTTACATTGTCGTAATATAAAATGATCGTTATTTCCTAGGTTTTTGTAAACCTCGAAGTATGTGACACCCCTCGCCAATGGTATTTGTGAAAAACACCATTTAAAACCAAAATTTTCAACCAATTTTAAATACCATCATTTGCGGAAGTTTAAGGTCCCAAACAAGTTTCAAAATAGTTAAGTCAATGGTAGCGAGGAAGTAGTAAATTATAGTTACAAAACATAGGTTTAAGTACCGCACAACCCGCGACCTTCTCAAAATTTCCTCGATCCAAGAATCATCCTAAGGCCTCAGCCTGATCACATGTCAAAATAAGTTAGACAATGAAATGCCTAATAAGAATACCCGATGTCAATTCTTTCAAAGGGAGTGATTTCAATCACCACCCGCACGTCAAACCCCCAAAATAGAGTAAAGAATATCAAATCATCATAACGCTTGTTAAGTAATTAAATCTCCATTTAACATAGTTAACTTAGCAACATGGGCATCGTTTGTTTCAAAACATCATTTCATCATAAAATGGGCAAGTCGTGTGTGTAATGAATGCACATGCAATCATTAGGTCCATCCTCACATTAGTGATTTGAAGGAATATTGCACCCTTCCATCTTAGCTAGGCACTTGCGAACCACCACACAAGCACCACACATGGGATAGCTAGCATCTCACGTGCAAGTGGTGATTATCTAGAAATCAAATAACTACATATTTCATATTTAGGTCAAATTCCATATGAATATCATGAGTGACCCCTCCGGCTCCCATCCTAGAGGCAATATATGCCAGATGCAATCTTAGTTTGAAGAAAAATTGTCCTTTCATTGTTTTAAACACATCTTTCCATAAAATAGATTTTTCATGAATGCATGAAGGTACTTAGAGCATCCACAATAGGAGTTTTTTCAAATCAAAAAAGCTCTTGAAAAATAAAATAGCTATAGTAAGAATTTTTTTAAATGCAAAGCTTTTTAGATTAACTTGTTAATCATCAAGCTCTAGCCAAGAGCCTTTTTATGTATTATGTGGGACCCATAATGTTTTTAGCCAATTGTAATTAGCCAACACTTACAAAGAACCATTAAAAAACTCATTGAAAAACTCTCCTATAGCTATTTTTAAGTATTTTCATGAAAAATATCTCCCAAAAGCTTTCCTATAGTGGATGTTTAGTATGACACATAACACATAGTTTAAATGTATCAAAACCTTTCAAAGCAATTGACACAAAAAATAGTTTTTAATGACATGTTTTCAGTGTTAACTTTCTTTTTATATCGTTATAAAGTACGTTATACATGTATAAATAATTCAACATGTTTGCTATAATTTTCTGTAATAAATTTTATTACGTAATCTTTGATATAAAACAAAATAAATGTCTTTTATATAAATATAAAATATGTTCCTTTTTGTTTTCAAGTTGTGAAAGTCGTGGACTGACACCTTCTAGTATACTCATGGTTGGGGCGACGGATGAAGTTGCAGAATTAGTCGGAGTTCTTAAAACAAATTTGGGGGTTATAAGAAAACTATTGTGGCAAATTCTTTTCCTGGATGAAGATGACGATGAAGAGAGAGGGAGACGTAAAGGTGGTGGTGGGGTGTATTTTCTTTTTATTTATTAATAAAATAAATAATAATATCAAAGAAAAATGAAAAAGAAATTAATAGTGGTATTTTAGTCTTTTTACCTGGTCAATGAACCACCACCGTAAACTTTATGCAACCTTAAAGACCTTAAACGTGAAAATTTTAAAAATTGGACTAAAAATAAAAAAAAGATAAACATCAGTGACGAAAACTGTAATTTACTCTATATTTCAAAACTAATTACGGTCGTCGTAATATTTTCTAGGGTTTTGCTGTGCAACTCCTTGGTTTCGTACTTTCGTTTTGCCCTAAATTAAACACCAGGGCTCACAGAGTGTATCGACATATTTATGTCCCGTTTCTCTTCGTGCGTTGCTAATCAACATAAACCCTAACCTCATAGCGTAGAAAGAATGGGGATGAAGCTATTCGACGACGGCGGCTCCGATTCTGATGGCGGAGCCGGTGACTTATCCAAAATCGAAATCAATGAAGAGTTCGCGCGCCGATACGAGCATAACAAGAAACGTGAAGAACTGCAGCGGTTTGAGGAGTTCAAGAAGAAAGGTGTGATCGATTCAGACCTGGATAGCGAGGAAGATGATGAGTCATCTGAAGACGAGGAAGACATTGTCAATTATCCGAACAAGCATGGTTCAAAATTCTTCGATGTGTTAATAAAGGTCAGAAATCAAGATCCATCACTTAAAAATAAAGATGCTAAGTTATTCGATGTGGATAATGAAGATGGCGAGGACGACGAGGCTGATGATAATAATAAGGAAAAGAAAAAGAAACCTATGTATTTGAAAGACGTGACTGCACAACATTTACTCGAGAAAGGACCTGAGTTTGACGATGAGGACGATGAAGAGGAAAACAAGGATAAGAAAAAGAGTTATTCGGAAGAGCAGGAGTTGTTGAGAAAGGAGTTTTTGGATGCTGTAGGTGATGAAGACGATGAAGGTGAGTTTCTGAAAGTAAAGAACGATAAAAGTGGAGTCGAAGATGAAGATGAAGATGGTGATGAACGTGAGTACGAAAAGAAGTTAAACGAGTATTTTCAGGAGGACGAAAAGTTAGATGAAAATGAGAAGTTTTTGAAGGATTACTTCAGGAAAAAGATGTGGTTAGATAAAGAAGCTGGTAGCAGTAAGCACTTGGATGATGATGGTGAATTAGATGTTTCAGAGGATGAAGAAGAGTTAGAAAGACAAGAAGAGTACGAAAGAGAGTTCAATTTCAGGTTTGAAGAAAATGCAGGTGATAGAGTGATGGGGTTTTCAAGAAAAGTTGATGGTTCAGTGAGGAAGAAGGACAATGCAAGAAAGCTACAAAGGAAAAACAAAGAGGAAAGAATGGCTCAAGCAGAATTTGAAAGGAAGGAAGAACTGAAACATATGAAGAACTTGAAGAAGAAAGAGTTGAATGAGAAACTTAAAAAGATCAGAGAAACAGCAGGAATTGGAGAAAATGAAGTTTGTGTATTAGATGAACATGACCTTGAAGAAGAATTCGATCCTGATGAGTATGATAAAAAGATGAAGAAAGCTTTCGATGATAACTTCTATGAAGCTGATGACGTGGACCCTGAATTTGGTAGTGATGAAGAAGATGGCGAATTGGAAAAACCAAACTTTGATGAAGAAGACGAGCTTCTTGGGCTCTCAAAAGGGTGGGATGACGAATACGGGTCTGGTGATGGGTTCTTGGCCACTAGAGAAAAAACCTTGAAGGGCAAAGTTGTCAATTCAGAAGAATTAGAAAAAGAAGATAAAAAGAAGAAAAGGAAAAGGTCTGAATTAGAGGAAGAGGTGATTAAGAAAGAGTTGGAAGAGTATTATAAATTGGATTATGAAGATACAATTGGGGATTTGAAGACAAGGTTTAAATACAGGCCTGTTAACAAGAACACATATGGATTAAAAGCAAAGGAGATTTTAGTAGTGGATGATAAGGAGTTGAATCAGTTAGTGCCATTGAAGAAGTTGGCTACTTATAGAGAAGATGAGTTTGTTGTTCCTAGAAAGAAGATAAAGGAACATAAAGAAAGGATTAAGTCTCTTCTTAAGGGGGAGACTTCTGATGGTGGAAAGAGGTCCAAATTAAGTCAACAAGTGGGTGATGTAGAAAAAGAGAAGATAGAAAACAAGGTACAAAGTGAAGAGCAAAAGGTACAATCCAGGAAACAGAGAAGAAAGGAGAAGCAGAAAGAATTTAAGCTGAAACCTTCAAGGCTTTTAGCATATCAGAATATTACAACTAAACCCAGTAAGAAAAGGAAGCACAAATGAAGTGCTTTATAGAAGGTATGTTTTAATGAAATTATATTTATGGTTCTTGCTGGTTTTGGTCAGAATAGTATTAGAGAGAGAGAGAGAGAGAGATTTTTGGAGCAACATCACATTGCCTTCTTTTAACTTTATGAAGGCTATGTATCCTTTGTTCAAGCATTTTTGTTACAAGTTATTTGTAGACTAAATTTCGTTCTTAGTTTTGGCTTCTGATGTGTTGTTGTTTTAAACCTGTTTTGAGCTGTGTTTAATTATTCACTAAATGGAAGTTTATAGAGAATTCTTATTTTATGATTTGTGTTGCAAGTCCCGAAGTGTCCAAAAACCCATATTACCTTTATTATGCATCGTCTTTTATTTTTGTGCAACCTGAATTTATTTGTTGTTGTGTTAAAAGTTATTGAAATTGGTTTGCTTTTTAAGTTTTATCGAGTTTATCTTATTAACACATGTTTAGGTATTTCGCATTAATAAAATGTAATCGTGCTAGAGGAGATGTACAATTTAGATGAAATTATTATTTTTTTATGGACAAATACAAGCATATACATGTAAAATAAATTGTTTAATATGTAAGATATAAATTGTGTTATCTTGGTTTTCATAACTTATAGTTGTGAAAACTGTGGTTAAAATCCAATCAGATAAATTCATGTGAACGTTGAGGAATGTCGGTAGTTTATTGTATAACTGATATATTTAAAAAATAAAATAAAATTACATATGAAGAATTGTGCTAAACAGTTGTGGCTTAAAATAGTTCGATGATGGGGAAGGTTTTGATCTCTCTTTCGATGGAGTTAACTTCTTTGTTTGATTCAGTGTACTCTTCAACATTGAAGGCTTCCTATAAAATTTTGCTGGATGTTGTGGTGCTCACCACGTTTTGTTGATTTGGTGGTATCTTAATTAAATCGTTTTGTAATTTGTAATTGGCGTACATTAGTACCTTGCTAGTGTTGTATTAAACTCTTGGCTGTTGAAATAACATATGACGACAATAAAAAATAATGTTATAAAATATAAGTTGGATGGAAATTGCGTACATTTATTCCTTCCAGTTTCATTTATATCTTAGAAACTAAAGATAACCAAACATTCCAAATTTTCTTAAACATAAGTTTTCAAAATTAAACATAATCAAAGATAAAAACTAAACGATGATGAAAGTTGACAAATTGACTTTTAAGGGATTGTTAGAATGTTTGTTTCAAAATAGTTATATGAATATAAAATATCGGAAACCAAATACTTAGGCTGTGTTTGGTAGCATCTGAACCATTCAGAGGTCTGAACCCATTCAGAGGCTCTTACTCATTCAGACTTGTCCTTAACCCTTGATGGTTCAGAGGCCATTAAGAGGCTCTTACTCATTCAGATATGATAAATTTACGAATCAAACGCTCTTATTCATTCAGAGCCTCTTAATCATTCAGATTAAGTGGCTATCAAACACAGCCTTAGTTGTAATAAAGCATACCGCTATCCATAGTCTATATATATGTTTATGTTACTTAAATATAGCAAGTGTTGATGATATCTAATTATCTGAAGAGTAATAGTGTAAGACCCTAATCACGAGAAGTCAAACATTCGGTTTTTAAAGAATCAAGATTCGCGAAATACGGAGCAAATTACGGAAAAAATGGAGTTGAGAGGACATTAGCGCTGCTAATGATCACATTAGCGACGCTAATGTTGGCTAGGGTCGTTATCCTTGTTTTTCGCGTCGTTAATTACCAGCTGTCAAGGTGGGTTCGCACGATCTTGGTTAGCGACGCTAACTTTAGGGTTAGCGGTGCTAATGGTCCTGTTTGGGCCAAAATCCTAGATTTTTCATGTTGGGCCATAGCTTAAAGATGGGGAACCCTAGGGTAGCCGTTTTTGGTCATTCTCTAGCCTCCAAGTCGTCTCTTTTCTCTCTCAAGTCATCTTGGTTGGGTTTTCGACATCTTTGGTTTCTTTGGAAGCATTTTTGGAGTTTGGATGATGCTAGAAGGAAGGTGTTGATGCTACAAGTTGTTTTTCTTGTGTGAAGCTTCAAAGATCTGCATGTTGCTGGACCTTTGTGAGTCAAGTTCTCACCTTTATGCAATTTTATGATTGTTCTTATGATTTAAGCTTGTTCTTATGGATTGAATAAGTGTAATGGTCCCTTGTAGTATTTGTCTATGGTTTGGAAGGATAAAGTTGGAAACTTTATGCCTTAAATCTTTGATTTGAACCTTTCGGATGGTTTAGAGAGTAAGCCAAACTCTATATGATGATTTTAGTTGGTTTTGGACCACTTTGGACTTGAATCTTGTTCATGATCTTGTTTGGTGATGTTTGAGAGGATAAAGTTAGGATCTTTATGGATTTTGGACTGTTTGGAAGGTCCTGGAAGGATTAAGACTTTGGCTGATTGTATTAAGAACTTAGTAGACTTTTGGACCTGTTCATAGTTAGCGACGCTAACTTGGGGAGTTAGCGGCGCTAACTGTGTCTGTTGACTTTTGTTGACTTTGACCGTTGACTTTTTGACCAGTTTGACTTTTGGTCAAACTTGAGAGTTTTGCACACCGGTCTTATAGAATAATCCTGTTTGGGATTTAGGAAGTTCTGAGTAGAGTTTATCTTGTTAGGGCGCTCGTGTTGTCGGATCCGTGGACGCGCGTGAGGAGTGCTGTTTAGCTCTGCGGATCAGGTGAGTCTTCTCACTATACTATGGGTGATGTTGCATGCGTAGGTAGCTTTATTACTTTTTGTAATAATGTGATGTATGTGCCTTACATGTTTATCGACAAGATGGGGCCAAGCTCGTGAGTCGAGGAATGAGCAAGATCGGGGCAAGCTCGTGAGCCAAGGAATGGACAAGATCGGGGCAAACTCGTGAGTCAACGAATGGGCAAGATCGGGGCAAGCTCGTGAGCCAATGAATGGACAAGATCGGGGCAAGCCCGTGAGTCAAGGAACGGACAAGATCGGGGCAAAACCGTGAGTCAGGTTCTTTGGGGCAAGCCCGAAGGCCTTTTGTGATTGTGTGTTATGAAATGGATTGGGTAGTATTTTGAGGAACTCACTAAGCTTTGTACTTACTCTTTCACCCTTATTGGTTTTCAGGTATTTGCTGGCTTGAGCTTGGAGCAAGGCGCGACTGTAACGCATCTGAGGTTTTGATAATTAAGTCTTCCGCTGGATAATGTTTGTAAATGTTTTGATAAATACAATTCTTAATGTTAAATACAAGTTTTAATTTAGATGGTTTTAATTGGTAACCCGTTTTATGTATTTGAACCGTTTTTAAAAGAAAACTTTTATTACTGGATTTGGGACGTTACAAATAGATGAGTTGATTGAGAAGAATACCGTTGTAAAAACATCTCTTGTAAATTACGAGTAAAAATCTTTAAAATCAGGCTTAAAATATGGAAAATTACTTATTATATCGATTGATAATCAATTCAATTGTAGTGATATGAAATGAATTATTTATAATTGATTATCAAACGTTTCAACAAGGTATAAAGTGGTCTCATTCTTTTGGGGTGTGGTCCTTGCTAACTAATCTGGTCTCCAATTCGAAGAGATAGTTGAATACATACTTTACTCTAAGGATGAGCAAAAATATCGATGGTACCAAACCGAATCAGTATTTTAACCGCAACCGATACCATACCAGTATCATACTTTATATTTTGATCTAGTATTTGGTTCTTATTTTTGTGCAATTTCCATTTCGGTACCGGTTCGGTTCTGTTCGGTTCGGTCCGGTTCTAATACTTTTTTCACTTCTAAGTTCAAACTAAGCCTATTTTTTTGAACGAAACCCGAACTATACCTTATATTTTTTTTACTTTTGTGTCACTTCAGTCTGGTACTGGTTCGTCCGTTTCTAGTATCAAGATCATCCCTTATTTTACTCATCATATGATATTTGTTTATGGTTGAAATGATTTCATCCGGTTCAAATTATAGAGATTAACAATTTTAAGTTGTTGGCTAAAAATCAATAATAAAATAATGAATTACAACACCTCTCCAACGTCTCCAAATTATAAAAATATAAAGAAATGGAGTATAAAAAGGTGTCTAGTTTCGTATGGGTAAAATCGTCATTTGAAGATCTTGAAATGTGGGCAAAAGTGTCAAATCGGAGAAAATGACACCTACTACAATCGGTAGTTCCGCACACCACCCTTGTCTTGTTATATACTACTTCGTTGCGTGCGGACTCCCCAAGAAAACAACTCCCATTCCTTCTTATAAACCCCCATTCGTCTCACTCCATCTAGAAACCTCTCTTTCCTTTCGATTTTTATACAGAGATCGAAAAGGAAATCTTCATTTGAATCTCGATGGCGTCTGCAAGCTTCGTGAAGCTAAATGCATCTTCGTCACCTTGGATCGGTCAACGATCCTTCAATCAACGTCCGGGATCTTCCTCCCGGTTACCCGCCTCTCGCGTCTCTGTCATCCGTGCGGGATCTTACTCCGAAGAACTTGTCAAAACCGCTGTGAGTTTGAGTTCCTATTTCTATTTCATTTTGGATTCAACTGTTGTGATTTTTTTATTTAGTTATAGATAGCTGATCTGATTTTGAGTTGTGTATGGACGATCTAATTAATCGATCGGCGGTGTTTGGTGTGTTAGGTAGTAGTTGATTTTAGGGTTTAGTTTAATTGCAACTGGATATATTATAAGTAGTTTGATCACTGTAGTGGTAGGCGGAGTGGCCATGCCCTTTTTACATCATTAGCAGTCAACTAACATTATATATATGTTTGAGTGTGGTCTTCTCTTTAATTATACGTTCAAACTGTTACTTACTTGACTTTTCCATGCACTGAACCTGATTGTTCATGGATTTGGCTTTCTCGGAAGTCACGTTCTTCTTGTTCTTCTTTCTTCTTGAAATATATTTACAGATTTGTGATCATTCACAGATACTAATCACTTTTTCTTCTTGTTCGAGTAGAAAACAATTGCATCACCTGGCCGTGGTATCCTTGCTATTGATGAATCAAATGCAACTTGTGGAAAGCGATTGGCATCAATCGGACTGGACAACACTGAAGCTAACAGACAAGCCTATAGACAACTTCTATTGACCACTCCAGGCTTAGGTCAATACATCTCTGGTTCCATCCTCTTCGAGGAAACCCTATACCAGTCAACCACAGATGGAAAGAAGATGGTTGACTGCTTACGTGAACAGAACATCGTTCCTGGCATCAAAGTTGACAAGGCATGATTTACATTACACCACTTCCATCCTCCTTTCTCTCTCCTTTCAAAATCCAAAACCTGCCACTTCTTTCAACTTTTTCATATTATTCTTACACATTTTGTTATCTTTCACAGGGTTTGGTTCCCCTTCCAGGATCCAACAATGAATCTTGGTGCCAAGGGTTAGACGGTTTAGCTTCAAGATCAGCTGAGTATTACAGTCAAGGCGCTCGTTTTGCTAAATGGTGAGATATAACATATAACATATAACATAAATAGTGTTGTCATTCTTGTATATTTTTATACTCAAGTTCAATGATAACATATTATGTTATTTTTCCAGGCGTACTGTTGTGAGCATTCCTTGTGGTCCATCTGCTTTGGCTGTGAAAGAAGCTGCATGGGGACTTGCACGTTATGCTGCCATTTCTCAGGTTTGTTGCTTATATTCACCCATGAAAAACATATACAGGTCAACAATGAAGGAGTTGACCTTTTGTGGTAATAACTTCATGTAGGACAACGGGTTGGTGCCAATAGTGGAACCTGAGATCCTTCTAGATGGAGACCATTCAATAGATACAACACTTGAAGTAGCTGAAAAAGTTTGGGCTGAAGTTTTTTACTACTTAGCAGAAAACAACGTTATGTTTGAAGGAATCTTGCTTAAACCCAGCATGGTCACCCCAGGAGCTGACCACAAGGAAAAAGCTTCACCCGAAACTGTTGCCAAATATACCCTCACCATGCTCAAAAGAAGAGTCCCACCTGCAGTCCCTGGAATCATGGTATGTATTATTGGAATCTTGATTATTTGTACTAATTTTCAAGAACTTGAACCACTTTGACTAAACTTGGTGAAATTGTGTAGTTTTTGTCAGGGGGACAATCTGAAATGGAAGCTACACTGAACCTACATGCAATGAACCAGAGCCCGAACCCATGGCACGTGTCGTTTTCATATGCACGGGCCCTACAAAACTCGGTGCTAAAGACATGGCAAGGGCGCCCTGAAAATGCGGAAGCTGGTCAGAAGGCACTTTTGGAACGTGCAAAAGCAAACTCAATGGCTCAGCTTGGAAAGTACTCTGCTGATGGTGAAAGTGATGATGCTAAAAAGGGAATGTTTGTTAAGGGCTACACCTACTAAGGTCTTGAGGTAGCTTATGTTTTTTTTTTCTTTTTGGTGTTTGTAATTTTGGATTTGGTTGAATAATATCCGGATACTAAAACCGACCCTTGAATATTGTGGGGTGGTGAAAGGTGAGGGTGGGTGTATGTAGCGTACATCTTAAAGGATATGAGTCTTAGAGATTTTATAAAAGATCCGTACGGTAAGTCTAGTTTTGTGCAAACGAGCTTTGACTTCTTTTTCATGTAGTTTAGATTGGAACAGTTTGTTTGGTTTGGGTTGCATTTTCTGATCTTTTGTTTGGTTGGCTTGGGTAGTTGTTTCTACTTGGCTGTGAACCTCAATTGTTTCTACTTGTCGAAAACTAAAAGTTACTTCAAAATGTTCATTAAATGGATGTTCGTTTAGGTGATACTTGTATTTGTTATTGTGAAGAAAATTTATGCTTGTGAGCTTGTCCTTCTGACTTTTGGTTAAAAAAATAAGAGGCCAAAAATTAAGCGTAATTTATGCTTGGTTTTATTTAGATATTCTACTTTTGAAACATATACTTGGAGTTTATTACAGTTTGGAAAACATATATATTTCGGGGTGGGAAAAACCGAAAACCATTTCCAAGAATGCCTCTTTTACAATGTGAGACATTAGCCGTAAAACCTTAACAATCAAACTAATTACAAAATGTTTTTTGATCGTAACTAGGCCAAAGTATAATATAGTGTCTTGGGTTCGGTTGTCTAGACTGTTTAAACTTGGCGTTCCTTGCTAAGTGGTGGTTAAAATTAAGGGGTGGATGTGATTCCCTTTGGTGTTCTTGTATAAAAGCTATTCATTGGAAGCCTTCTGCTAAAAAGTCAATTAAAGGTGTTTGTCTTGATATTTCTCAAATCCGTGTATAGTTGGAGAATCATCGTGGAATTTTGCTCGAGGGTCTTTTCCGAAAAGTAGTCCTTTTGGAAGGACATTTGGTGTAGCAACTTGACCTTGAAAGATTTGTTTCGAAACATTTATGCCGTGTGAAACTAATAAAAAATTTGCTTGATTATGAGTTAAAACAGCAACAGGGGCTGATTCTGTTTTGGAGCATTCTTGGGAGTAGGAGACAGTTGTGGGTTCTTTCCTTGTGGTGGGAAAACTTTGGTGCTAGCAGTTTGGAGTCTTTTAATTGGGTTAGTTGGGTGTGAATTGTTTGTGTGGCGTCTATTCAAGAATAGAATTCCTAGTTTCTCCAATTAAAACGTTGGCTCAACCTTATGCCCTTTAGATCTGCTAGATGAAGAGAGTCCGGACCATGTGTTCTTTACATGTTCTTTTGTTTTGAGATTTGTAGGTGGCTTGGCTCTTGGTCCACCTTTTTGAGTTTTTTTGTTTAATTCATGCATGGCGTTCTAAATAAATGATATTTAGTCTCAATCCTATCTATGTCAAAATCAACGTTAAAGCGGAGGCATGTTCTCTTTCCAATTATATATTGCTATATGTACCAGATGCCACTTTTTGCAAATACCTAGTAAATATAAACGTTTGTACAAGGGGTTATAATTTATTTACATGTTTTCATAAATTGCTTACCCAAGGACTTGTATGATTAATTGAACTATATAAACTTGTGAAGTCTTAACATTTTTATGTTCTCACGTTGTGGGACGTGTAATCCAGATACAAACCCTATGGAATTTTCTAGGGGCCAATTTAAAGGCCCGAGAGGATGTTGATTTCAAAACTTGTGAGTACACGATTGTAGATAACAACAATTATTAAGAGACGTGAACAAAAACATCAAACCTTGAAATCCCATTAATATGAGATAAGGGGAGGTAGATGTCAACAGTCATGACTGTGTCACATGGATGACATCTATCTAGCACAAGGATACTTGAAGTCATTAGTGGAGCACAGCACACAAGGGAAGGGTAAGTCAATTGTGAGCAATAGAACACATATAGGAATAAAGCAAATACAAGCATATAAGCAAGATGAATGTTTCCGTGTATTTACAAGATGAAATCTAAGGTAAATTTTGATATTAGAGGATTGTGCTCTCCAACAGCATGTCTTTAATAGCTTACCATTTGGTAGGGGTGTTACATAACTTGAGTGATGTCATTCAACTTCTTGCTAGTTACAAGTTACAACAATGTTACCATGTTTTTTTCAGCCATGATCCTGCATCAAGAAAACACATGATTCATAGTACTGTGTTAGAATTCACTGTAACATTTTGAAACAGGATACAATGTTCATGGTCCTATGCAACATGCAAAATAATGCAGAATCAAGTCCAACTTTGAAAACTTGAAACTAGAATTACCACAAGCAAAATAATATCAATCCATGTGAAACACAGAACTTGTACCTTTTTTTTATGATGTTTCACCCGCTTTCTGGAATAGTGATGTTGAATATCTGGAGCTGTTTCACATCGGTGCTAAAACCAAAAGTTATATATAAAATAATTTTGAACTCATTGGTCAATGAATGTGACCGACTTTTCAATAAGTGTACTTGACTTCTTATTGCAAACAAAGCATCATTCATGTAAAAAAACCAAAAAGAACACTACATTTAGGGGCTGTTTTTTTTCTTGTTAAGTGATGTATGGATAAATGCTGAATAGATAAACAATGTTTGGCTGGAGTAGGTGCTGTATACACAAAAGTTGTTTCTTTTATGGTTTGAATATGAGTAAACGACTATTTACCTTTTTGTTTAAAAATAGGGCCAAATAACATATGAATACTTATTTCAAAACTACTATTATAAATTAAAATAATAAGTACCTACTATTTTGATATCAATATAATTATACTTAACACAACATGGTTAGAAACTCAAAAATAATTTAAAGTCAACATAAACAAGGTTTCCCTCCTTTGTTCCGAATTCTAAACTAAAGAAGTAGAAAGATGACAGGTTTTTGGAAAATGAAAATGAAATTGTGGTGATAAACAAGGGTCCAAGTGGAATTTTTTTTTTTTTTTTTTTTTTTTTTTTGTGGGATTTCTTGTGAGGTTGCATTGCAAATTAAAAACAAAAACAAAGAAGGGCAATCTTGTAATATGGAGGGTCTTATTACATAAAGTGGTCAACCCTTTACTTAACCTGTTAAGTCATTTTGTTTGTGTTAAGTAAAAGAGAAACAACCTTATATATCTGTATGCAATAAGTTGTGTATCCATTAAGTAAAAAAACACCACCTTAGCAAGATTGAGCATTTATTAACGAAAAGTACCCAGATGGTTATTTTACATTTTATATTTTCTACAATTTCTCTCAGAATCAAGATTGAGCAATTTGATTAATAAAAAAATCCCGCGGATTATGCATTGAATTGAATATGAATAAATTGTACAAGTAGAGTGTCTGCATGGGAGAAAACAAGGTATGGCATTATGGTTTGGCATGATCATCATACATCTAGATTCATTTAGCAAAAAATGAAAGAATACAATTCTAATTTTCCCAACATTTTTCTCATCTACATACCTTTTATAACACCCCCGCCCTACATCATAAAAGATTCCTTTCTCATTGTCACCTCTAGTGTATCAAATCTATTTCTTGAATGTATAAACATCCCAATTAATGTAACTGCAAAAAAAGAAAAGATAAAAAACAATAATTAGGCGAACTCATAAAAAAAAATAACTTTTTCATAAAAACTAAAAAGAAAATCCGACCTGAATAACCGTCCAAGTGACTTGTCAACGTGTCCACCGTTGTCATTTCACAATCGATGAGCCACAAAACTTCAAAAAAATCTTGACTTTTTGACCATCACTATAAATACGAAACAGATTTTGCTTCACAAATCTCCTCATTACCAAGAACCACATTTTCAAGATAATGAACCGCATTAACTTTTGAATCCCACCCAACTTTCTTCAACAATGCGCCATGTGTACATAAATCAGGCTCAATCCCTCTTTCCACCATCTCTATATATAACCGTAAAGCCTCACTCCAATTTCCCAAATCACAGTTCCCATTTATTAAAATAGTGTAAGAATATTTATTAGGAACTAAACCTCTCGCTTCCATTTCAGAAAAATATCCATACGCTTGTTCCATGCTTTTTGATTTGCAATAACCATTAATCAAAGCATTGTATGTAATCACATTTGGAACAATACCCTTCTTTTGCATTTCCACGAAATACTTATTTGCCATTTCTACCCTCGCGGTAACCGCATGTGCGTGGATTAATACAGTGTACGTCACAACCGTAGGATTCACCCCTTTGCTTTGCATTTCATGAAACAAATCTTTACCTTTTTGAATATTTCCGGATTCCAAATGCGAACAAATCATGGTTGTATACGTGACATGATCAGGAACAAAACCACGACTAACCATTTCTTTTATCAACTTATTAGCTTCTTCAATATTTGCAGTCTTACAAAGACCATGAACACACACATTATATATGATTGAATTTTCCAGCATTTCTTCTTGTAAACTTGATGCTTTTGTCAAATCACGAAGCTTAAGTTCTCCCACTATTCGAGTGGTGTACGCATAATGATCAGGCTGCAAACCGTTTCTAATCATTTCTTGATACGTTTCTCTTGCCATTGTTGAATCACCAATCTTGTAACAACCGTTTACCAATATCGTGTAAGTGTAAACATCGGGAGGAAAACCAAGATTGACCATTTCGCCCTTGAGCTCCATCGCCTTTTTCATATTCCCGCTTCCGCATAACCCTTGCATAAGGGTATTATAGGTAATCATTGTAGGAAAAAGATTTCTACGCCTTAATTCAGATACCAACAAGAATGCTTCGGTTATACGCCCCAAAAGACTATACCCATAAATTAAAATATTATATGAAACAATATCTGGAATTAAGTTCTTTTTTAGCATATCAGAATGTTGTTGGCGAGCATAAACGACTCTTCCTTGTTTGCATAATCCATACATGAGAATATTGTATGTATATACAGTTGGTGAAGCCCCGAATGATGTCATTTCTTCAGCAAGATTAAATGCTTCAACAATTAATCCTTTTTCACAATACCCACGAATTAAGGGATTGTAACTATATGATGATACATTCAAACCCGCAACAGAAATCTTGGAAATCATCCCTTTTGCTTGATCAAAATTACCTTCTTTCACAAACCCACTAATCAATGTGTTATAAGTAACATCATTGGGTTCACAGCCTCTTGTTTGCATTTCTTCTAAAAGGCATAATGCTTGTTCCACTTCTCCCTCTTTGCAATAAGAATCCATCAAAGTATTGTATGTTATGATGTTTGGATTAATGTCATTCTCATTCATCCTGCTATACACTTCTTTTCTTTTGTGAACTAATTTCATATCTCTAAGCATTTTTAGAATCCTGTTGCAGTTCTTGACGTCTGGTAAGAACTTGCTTTTGACCATTTTATTGAAAACCCATAAGCATTGCTCGACCATTACTTTCTTAGCTAAGAAAAATAGCATAAAGTCGAGCAGTTTAGATGCAATATTTGTATTCATATTGCCGTCTATTATAGCATTCACAACGCCGTTCAAATTCCCACAAACCACCCTTTCCATTATTGGATACGCCCGATTCATCAGATTGTTGTCAGCGAGAATCTCAAGAATAGCAACAAATGAATTATCTGAAGCCGTAAACCCTGGTTGTTTTTCCACCCAATGAAAGAATCTAAGAGCGATCCTGGGGTGTTCTTTGATTGAACTAAGAACCCTAGTAAACAATTCGGGTTCAAAAATCACTGCTTGAAATCTAATTTGAAGCGGGTTAGGACCCGGTTTAGTATTGTAACGAAATGCCCGATAATTTCTTTCAATCGCTGAAAATATGAGGTTTTTGAAATGAAACTCGGAGCAATCGATACTAGAATTTGTACAGTTATGGCTATTGGTTTTGACAAATGGGTAGTTGTGAGATTGGTGAAAAGATTTCGATAAGAAAGTTAGACGAACCTTTATGAAATTGAAGCTGTGTTTTCCAGTGGTGACGATGGTTTTTGAAGATCTAACATGGAGGGACATTGAGCGTTGGTTGTAGTGATTAAAGATGAGAAGAGATTCATGTGATATGATGAACAAAAGTGACAGTATCTTGCTAAATCAAAGCAGGTTTAGGGTTTTGAAAAATATTGCACATGGTAAGTAGAACAGAAGAGGAGGATTCGATCGACGTAGATTCATCCATTGCCACCAGCTCTAGTGGACGGCGGCTGGTTAGAGAGTGCTTCACCCCCTCGCCCAATTACTTCTTTAAGTTGATGTTTTTATACTTTGGCCACTAAAATTTTGGGTTCTTTCAAAACTGGCTTCCCAAGTTATTTCATACATTAGCCACTAAACTTTGAAACTATTTCCATTTGGTCTTTGAATTGTTGTTGTTTTCAATTTGAGTTCCTAAGATATATGTACGAATATGATTTAGGTCGATTAAGAAAGAGCATGAGAGGAAAATGGAGAATGCAAAATAAGGATGCTACGGTGGACTTGTGGTAGAACATTGTTGGGCAGACTCTCAAACTCTGCATTCAGAAATTCATTGGGAGGGTCGTTGATCATCGAGAAATTAACGGAAGGAAATTTTTTAGACATGTACAGATGAGACAATCGACTGTCGATATCAGGGTGGTGAAGATAATCACTATTTCTGGTTGTACTAGGAGGATAGGACGATCGAGAAGGAAGTGAGAAGATAGTGTGATGTTAGATTTGAAGAAGTTAGCTCTTACTGGGAACACAACATCTTATAAGAGGGTTTGGAGGTCGATTATTATGGTGGTGGAGTGGTATAGATGTAGACTAGATATTAGATTCTTTTTAGATTTTTCTCTCATTGTTTGTGCTTAGTTCTCGGTTGGTATCGTCTTACATTTTATCATCTTTACTTCCGCTTACACTATTCTTGTGTTCATACAATGTTTATCTGTTTACACATGCCCCTATTTGATGCACGTTTAATTGTTTATATCTATTTTTCCTTTACCACCCAACATTGTCTATTTGTATCTATTTTCATGGTGGTCTACCATTTTATATGTAGGAAAACATCGAATGCGAGGTAACGTTATTTTATTTTATTTCTTATTGTTTTTTTTTTCATTTTGTTAGATGCATTCTATGGAAACAACCCATGTTGCCTACCATCTTACCTCCCCATCACCAAATTTTATGGGATGGAATATTATTATTGTTTATTGTATAACTAAATACAGTAGTATATTTTGTGTTTCCCCTAATTAGCTTGCTTTTATTTTTGTATAAAATGCCATTGTAATGTTATGTTTGTTTTCTACTCAATTAAAACATAGACGGGCTTTCAATATCTCAATCTCCAATCTTTATCAAATTGAATTCCATTCATGGATCCTAATATGGTATCAAAGCAGTAAGTGTTGTCTCATTTGTTTCTTGTTTGAATAAAACATATTACCCTAATACTCATGTAATGGCACATCATGACAAAATGATCATGCTAAACATAGTCATGGACACATCGTAGACATTATTTGTACACTTCTCATCTCATATAATGTTCAAGAATGATTCTAGGGTGAGGTAGTCTTCATAATTGTCTAAAACATAAATCCTTGTCCTACACATACACTTTAAAATACGCCACCATACGAACTTCTTGATAGTATCCTCCCTAAATGTGACCCTCTTCAAGTTTGGACATATGCATCTTTTGTTCCATTATAATCTCGCAAACATTTAAAAATTAGGTTATGTTCTCACATATGTTGTTTTATTGGTTTTAGTACTGAAGGCAAAGGATATCCATGATGTGATCATGTATCTAAATGACTTTGTACTTTCTGTCATTTCACCTTTTAGGAACACAAAATGTCCCCATTTTCATTTTTTTCATGTACAATTTCCATCGGTCTCTCTTTATCATTTATCTGACATATGCATCAACTTACTTGGACTCATTCACATCTGATTCAAACACGTATTATTCTAATATTTTCAAGTCGACACTTTAATGTTCGTTGTCTCTTTTTGTATCCCATAAATTTGACTCAATTTGAAAATATATTTATTCTTTAAAAGGATATAATGTTTACAGAAGATACAACAGAAAGTCCACAAATAATATAATACTTTAAAGACATAAATATGTTTAGAATGTCAATGAATGTCCAGTAGTCAATCATTGACACATTGATAAAGTATAAAATTACTAGGTTTTATATATAAGCCAAAACTATTAAAACATCTCAAATCAACCAAGCCAAAATATATGACTTTAACCACAAATATTTATGACATTGCTACCTAAGAAACACATTAAAATAATACATCAAACTAGACATCCACAATTATCATATATAATTATCATATGAATAACATTTATGAAATCATCACGTTAATCATTAAACAACAAATATCACATGAGATATCAAGAACATGTCATTTTAAATATCATCATGAATGAATCACATACTAATCCAATTTAATGAAATATATGGATGCCTCAATGTTAACTCCACAACTCATCTAAGTGTTATCCCAAATTCATTATTGAAAAAATAACAAACGGATCTTGTATGATTCCCAAGAAATTCTTGGATTCTGATTCATCCACACATGATAGTCAATATAGAGGGAGTTGTAAGCATCAAAATGAATCTATATGTTGCATCACATGCTTAGAAAATATCAGTAGCTAGACTAAAAGTGTCTACATACTTGTCCAGAATGCTTCATGGTCGTCACTGTACTTCAATGATGTAATATCCCTTACACAAGTAGCTTAAAATAGTCATCAAAATGTTAAAGAAATTTTAAATCACATGTAACTAGCAGAAGCCCTGATATCGTTTTATTGAATTTTCAATAAGACAATAACATAGTCCAAATGAACAATGGAATGTTAAAAGAACAAGTCTATGAGTAAAAGTCTATTGATATTTGAAATCCATAGGCAGCCTCATATCTCTTCTAGAACTTCTTATCTCAAATATTTATGCTTTACATAACACATGTCACAGAAAATAAAGCATTAGGCGGTGAAATGCCTAGTGAGATTTTTATAATTTATAACCATACATTTGATAACAAAACATAATATTAACATTAAAGACACAAAAATACGAGCATTATAATATCTTACACACACAAATTGTCTCTTAATAAAAATAGACAAAATGTGATCTTATACACATACATAATATGAAGTGATCTTACACACACTAAGTATCTATTACTAAAATAATTTGATCATGAATGAATATGAGTAAATTCACCAAATATGAGATCGTGTCTTGAAATAATCACTTGAAACTTCAAGGTACGACTCTGATACCAATGTTGAGAAATAATAAGTCCGAATTTGGCATGAATGTGAAATAAGAACATCATATACACTTAAGAACAATATCTAGGTGAATTACACAACTAATCAAAAGTATACTGCTACTCACATTGTCGGCTCTCAACCTAAAAAATGATAGGAAAATGACTATTTTTAGGTGAATTACACAACTAATCAAAAGCCCATTACCTAAATGTCATAATGAGAAATCTAAGCCCGTAAGTCATCATCTCATGTAGAGCTTTGCACACTAACACACACACACACAGACACACACACACACACACACACACACACACATATATATATATATATATATATATATATATATATATATATATATATATATACCCTAATTTTGTCCCAGTGGTTTTCAAAAAACTGTTCATGGCGTCCAAAAATATTTCAACTTGCAACAAGGATCTAAAAGCTAAGACTCTTTATGGTTTTGATCCCTAAAAAACTTGAAAGGTTTGTTTTGTCTTTTTACTTTTCTTTTTACATTATCTTAAAAAATTAATACTTAAATAGTAATAAAAAATAACCCGTCCCACCACTCCCAACTTCACCGTAGCCTGCACTTCTCTATTTCTCTCTCCACAGTACACCATTTATCGTCGCCATACCTTTGCCTCCTTTTATCGTTGTTACGTACTTATCGCTTCCCCTATTGTCTGTAAGTTCCTCCCCTCCCACCGCCTCCTTTCCCTCTCTCCTAAAACCATTTGCTCTTACGGGTGGTAAGAGGATTTATCAGGGGCGAATGAAGATCGAATATGTAACCTTAGGTTCTTGATTCAACTTCAGATGGGTAAGAACAGAATCGGTTACTGGTGCCAAAAACACCAAGCCTCAAACCCTTCTTTGTTTATTTGTATATTTCAACCTTCAAACCATTATTCATATACATACACAGTAGCGATTCAACTGTTAAACCACTAGTAGTTATAAGAGACATCGGTAAAGCAAATACCCTTTTTAACACTTTATAATTTTCATTTCAAAGAAATGTATTCAAGGAAGCTATTAACTAAAACTATACATACATTATAGATATACATGAAGACCTTTGTAATTTCCGCTCATACATGAGTTGTTCTACGACAGCTAGTTGGCAAATAGGATAATACAGTTATATAGAGAGAGATAGAGAGAGAGAAAGAGAGAGAGAGAGAGAGAGAGAGAGAGAGAGAGAGAGAAAGTAGGGGATGGTACGGTGGAGGTAAGGGTGGGAGTGGTGGGGAGGGTTATTTCTTTTTTTTAATCATCAAATATTAAGAAAGTTTTAAAATAATGTAGTAAAGAAAAATAAAATGGCAAAATGGATCTTTCAAGTTTTCTAAGGACCAAAACCACAAAAGTTTCGGTTTTTGGACCATCGGTGCAAATCGAAATGTTTTTCTCTCTAGGGTGAATTTCGTATATACCCTTGTTAAACATAAAAATATCATATTTGCCCAGTCTTAAACATAAATATCGTAAATGCCCGTCTTAAATTTGAAAATATCGTATTTACCCAAATTTTAATTTTACACATTTTTTAGATTTTCTAATCAAATTTTATATTTCATTATCATTTTAATTTAAGATAAAACACTAAATGACCTTATACCCCTCTTTTTTTATCTATAGGCATGCCATCCTTCAGGATCTGTAAATCTCCAACTGAATCTCCATCGTCTGAATCGTGGTTATCAATAACTGCATCCCACTCAGCCTCAGAATCCGCCTGTATGATTCCGACTTCATCGTCTTCATCATTACCACAGACATTCAGAGTCCAGAATTTCAAGTATTTAAACCACGTTCTCCAAGCATCAGTAGCACTGTTTTTGAAATCCAACGCAAGTTTGAGGCTCTCGAATTGTAACTGAATGAAGAGACAACCGATATATTTATTGAGAGTTTATAAAGATGCATGGTTAATCTCCATTACGAATGATACAGTACAACCAGGTTAAAGCATTCACTTAAGTGGTGTTTGTTTTTGGAGAGGTAAAATCTCTTTTGTCTTTTTCCATGTCTGCGGAAGAAGATGTGGACCAAAAGTCTTTTTCTATGTCTTCGCTCTTCATAAAAAAAAATTGTTTGTTTTTAATGTCTTTTCGAAATCATTCATTCTAACATCAATTTTAGTTAAAATAAACCCGGGTGGGATGAGAGTGGGGTGGGTAGGTAGTGGTGGGTGGGGGTTGGTGGTATGGGTAAGGGTGGGGTGGGTGAGGGTGGGGGTGGGGGTGGGTGGGCAGGCGTGGGGGTAGGGGTGTGTAGGGTGGGGTGGGTTGGGGTTAGAATGGGATGAGGTGAAGTATATTTGAAAAGTTTCGAAAAGAGGTTTGAAAAGCTAAAAAATTTGTCTTTTTGAAAAAGATGTGAAAAAGTCTTTTTTAGATCTTTTGTCTTCTAGAAAACAAACGGTCTTTTTAAAAAACGTCTACCCTCCCGCAGATGTTTTAGAGGAAAAAGACTTTTTGGGAAAAAACAAACACCCCCTTAAATTGTTCTTCGATCGTCAGCCCCAATCGTCAGCCCCATCAACCGGTAATCGATCAAGTGATAACCCACCAACATAAAAAACTGATACATGTTTGGCGATAATCTTTAACAATAAACGAGTTCTATTTCACTCGCATGTATATAAAGATAAACTTAAACCGATATAATCACGTATTCAAATGCGAGATGATGTTGTTCAAATTAAAAGAAAGAAAAAGGCGATGATGCTTGACGTTTGTGTTTTTCTTCATAGTCTATTTGGTTATGAATTGGTTGGTTTATTTTATATTAATTAAACTTGGCTTTTTAAATACAAACAAACCAATGGTATGATGCTTCCTATCTCCTTAGGCTAAAAGGAGTACCCCGTGAAAGGGGCCGTGATCGCCATGTGTGCAAGCCATCACGGCGTGCACATCGCCCCGTGTGTGCCGTGATGGCCGTGATCGTGAAGGATGGTGATGTTGGTCACAGTGTATCACGCAGGTTTTTTAAAAAAAAAAATTCCTAAAAGTCGTTCAACGACTATATTATGAAAAAAAAAAATTTTAACCAAATTTTTCCCTATATATACATACACCTCTCATCCACACAAACTCACACAATTCTCATATATACATATATTCACACAAATGGAATTTTTTCAACAATTCGATTCGGACGACGGCGAATTTATCAACACGTTTTTTAATGTTGTTGCGCACGGTGCCGCCGAAGGGTCTTCAAACGTTAGACACACCAGAACCTCTATCAACCGAGATCGGCAAGCTGCACACGATCTTTTGGTATGTGACTATTTTGCTGATCCTCCTCTGTATGGTGACAAACATTTTAGACGTCGTTTTCGTTTACCTAGAGAGTTATTTTTACGTATTAGCAACGCTTTAGAGGCGTGATATAATTATTTTAAGCAAAAACCCGATAGTAGAGGTAGAATGGGTTTTAGTTGTATACAAAAATGTTCGGCTGCACTTAGGTATTTAGCATTAGGCATAACAGTTGATGCTAGTGACGAGTATCTAAAATTGGCTGAGAGGACCGTAAGGGACACTGTGGATTGGTTTTGTGCATGTGTTATTGACGTGTTTGGCAAAGAATATTTGCGTAAACCTACAGCTCGTGATATCGAGAAGTTATATGCGGCACATGAAGCGAGACATGGTTTACCTGGTATGCTTGGTAGCCTTGATTGTACCCATTGGGCGTGGGAAAAATGTCCAACTACGTGGAAAGGACAATTTACCCGAGGTGACGTAGGTGAGCCCACTATGATATTGGAAGCCGTTGCATCATTCGATTTGTGGATTTGGCATGCGTACTTTGGGGTAGCCGGGTCCAACAATGACTGAAATGTTCTTAATCAATCTCCAATTTTCAATGATATTTGGACCGGGCGAGCTCCTAGTATGTCATTCACAGTGAACGGAAATCAATACAAACACGGCTACTATCTTTGTGATGAGATTTATCCAGATTAAGCCACATTTATGAAGGCGTATGCGGTACCTCAAATTGAAAAAGCAAAATTGTTTACACGAAGATAAGAATCGGCTAGGAAGGACATAGAAAGGGCATTTGGGGTACTCAAACAAAAATGGCATGTGATCAAACATGCCTCACAAATCCATGACGACGGTAGGATGAAGACAATTATGTATGAGTGCATCATTATGCATAATATGATTGTTGAATATAAAGGTAGAGCGATTTGCACATACGACGAGGCCGATGCGGTTAACACGGAAATGCAATTCATTCCTGTAACGCCCGAATACTTACAACAAGTACTCGATGTTCAAAATTCCGAAACGTGCCAATATCTTCGTGAAGATTTAGCCGAGCATGTTTATCAAAACAGATTTGATGACATCGAGTAGTTTTTTTTTTTAATGTCCATGTAATGTTTTTTTTAATTTCTATGTAATTTTTTTCATTTTTAAATTTCAATGTAATGTTTTTTAAATTAATGTAATTTTTATGTTTAATCTAATGTTATTTAAATTAAAAATTAGGTTTTTATTTATTTTTGAATTTTTTTAAATTAAAAAAGATGATGTGGTGTGATGGGTATAAAGGGGGTAATGTGATGGAGTGTGATAGAATGTGATAAATGTAAAATCTGACGTGGCGCTGATGTGGCACCCATCACATTTGTGCAATGTGATGGGTACTCTCAAAGGTCTTATCCTTTAATTTCTCGAAGTTTGTGGAATTAACTGAATGAAAAAGTAACCATTCCCGACCATGACTAGTAGAAAATAGGGGAGCCATCGTTGTGTAGTTATCCGTAGCCTCTGTGTGAGTTCTTCTCCGTCCTCTCCGTCCTCTACGAATGACATCAGTCCACATACCTTCCTCTCCGAGAGCCATCGTGACAATGAAGTTTATTGGTTAGAAAAAGGAGAACGGGGTAATACGGTCATTTAGTGTTTTATCTTAAACTAAAATGATAATGAAACATAAAAATTGATTATAAAATCTTAAAAAATATTTAAAATTAAAATTTGGGTAAATACGATATTTTAAAACTTAAGACAAGTATTTACGATATTTAAGTTTAAGACCGGACGAATATGATATTTTTATGTTTAACAATGGTATATATGAAATTCATCCTACTCTATATAATATAATGTTGGTCCTTTTTTAAATTGTACTTTGTATTCATCAGATAAAATTTTCACTCCCTACAACCATTATTGAAATATTACATAAAATAGTAAAAAACTATTACATTCGTGTCCTACAACCAAAACTTGCACCCATTTTTGAGCGAAGAAAGAGACACGTAACATGTAAAAATGAGGTTTCCACTTTCCATGCATTTGTAGTTTTGTACCTCACATCTCACGCCTCTTCCTCTTCATATTTATCATTCCCTCTCGTTGTAACCGAAACCAACAAAGAGACCGGAAAGTTTTCCGAAATGGCGCCGGACCCCAAAAAGCAATCGGTGTTCCCGACGGACAAGGAGGAAGTGAAGATCATTTTCAACCGTTTCGACACCAATGGTGACGGTAGGATCTCCGAGGAGGAGCTGATCGGCGTCCTGAAGTCACTCGGTTCCGATACATCTCCCGACGAGGTGAAGCGAATAATGTCCGAAATTGATACCGACTCCGACGGTTCTATTAGCCTCGATGAGTTTGTCGGTTTCTGCAAAGGAATCGCCGGAGACTCTGAGGGCGACGGGATCAACGACCTCCGAGAAACGTTCAAGCTCTACGATCAAGACAACAACGGAAAGATCTCGGCCTCCGAGTTGCATCAGATCTTGTGTCGGCTGGGGGAGAACTACACCGTCGAAAGTTGTGCGAATATGATCAAGTCCGTGGATGCCGACGGCGATGGTTTCGTCGATTTTGAAGAATTCAAGAAAATGATGTCGAGGGCTTAAGGTGACGGCGCACGGTAGAATAGTAGGTTGGGTTATACTCTGAACTCTGTTTCCGTGCAAAATATCGGTACACAAATGTTATCTTGATTTCAAACGTACAAAAATATTTTTTTTAATTAAATTTGTTTGTTGTATTTGTATCAAGTTTAGAGATAATATGATATAGCATATGTATGGGAACATTACGACTTCCATGTATGTTTACAAAATGTTGCAAATCATATACATCGAATTGTTCTACATAGTTTCATATGCTGCATATTTTTGTTACATCTAGTTTTTGTGCATAAATTCGATTGTTTTACATCTATAGGATTGAGAGCATGAAGATGAGTGGCACGATAATTGATATTTATTTGCTTGAACATACTATTTGCTCTTGGATTTAGCTTACGATTTAACTATTGCTTGAATTTGATTTTTTTTTTCTGAAATAAATATTATCCATCTTCTCGTATAATGATAAAAACGTGTACCTGATTAAATTCATGTATATTCATCAAAATGAAAATTTTTTCTCTGTTAAAGGCATTTTATTTCAATTTTGTTTAATTTTAAAAGGAAAGTATTTTACGTATTTGGTTATTAATCAACTACTTTTATTGAACACGCCCTAAACCGGTTATATTATTATCCGTTTGATTTATTATTTTCGTTTAGTATCTTCTATATCTCCTAAAATTTTATTGATGATTAACCATTTTTTTAAAAAGTTTGAAGAAACACATTTGAACTTTATAAGTATGTTAATTTATTCGGTGTATGATATTTGGGCTTTATGTGGGACTAACATCTTGTTGAAAGAGAGTAAGTTAATAAGCCCAATAAAGTTTATTAAGTGAATTTATTACATAAAAGATATTTTAGTGATTAGTAAAACATATGTAATGCATTTTTGGGATTTTATAACGGGGAAGGAAGTAAACAAAAATTGTGATATTTATGTCACTATTTGGGTTTAATGGGAAGAGGAAAATTTTGATTTATTTATTTATTTAATTATTGGGTATATAGTGTAAATGAGATAAAGTTTGAAGGGATTATAAATTTTGTCTAGATTCAAGGCAAAAAGGTCAAATTTTAATCCACTTAATATTGTCGATCGTGAAGAAAAAAGAACAATAACAAAGATCGTAAGCGTGTGTCTACACTGTGATCAGAAGGGAATCAAAGAAGAAACAATAGCCATTTTTATGCGCGTTATCGTGAATCAACAAGAGAGACAAAGAGATTACATAGACAGATGAAGATAGTGTTTGAGCGAGGAAGAGGAAATAGAGACCACACGATATCTCTATTTTGCTGTGCGCGAACCGAACCGAAAAAATGTTAGAATGTAGGTTTCGAATATCAATATAAATTAGTTGGATACTTTCAATGATCATATCAGACAAACACTTTGTAAAATATATGATTTCGACCCTATTGCTTGGGTATCGTGAAATCCGATTTTTGATAATCCAAGAAACACAATTCCAAATTACAAGCCTATTCCGAATCTAGAGATTGCTTGGGTATCGTGAAATCCGATTTTTGATAATCCAAGAAACACAATTCCAAATTACAAGCCTATTCCGAATCTAGAGCCATGATACCTTGTTTGTTTATGTTTTGATGAGACGAATTTTGCAGAGAGAAGAAAGTGGCTTTCTATGTTATGTAACTTATACAATGTGCTTATCCTCTTTATATGTGAAGACGATTGATCTCAACGAGGGTCCGCTAGGGGTTATGTTCCTTGCACCCCACTACGGATGTTGCCTTATCCCTTACTACACTAAAACGCATTGATGACACTAAAAGCACTAACAAAAATAGGAAAGAAAAATATATTGCTTCTACATGCTTGTGTGTTTGTACGAGATAGAGACAACGTCGAAAAAAAAAATGAAAGAGAAATCGAGGAGGGGAGAAAGAAGAATCATCAGTATTGGTGCAGCAATATCACTACTGACCAACGACTGTAACAACCTAGGTGTTGGCTTGAGGTGTTGTTTCAATTGTGGTCAACCTCGGTTTCATAAGAAAAATCTATTGCTTTGTTGGAATTAAGAGGTATATCTTCAAACCCTATAGGTGGTCACTAAATTGAAGCCTTGAATGTTAATGCATGTTGGGAAGTAAATGTGAATCTATTTAATAAACTATAAATTGAGTTTGAATGCATTAAAGGAAAGATAGAAGTGGGTATTAATAAAAAAATTCACATATTTGACTGTTTTATAGTCAAACGTTTAGTTTGAATTGAAATTAGATTGCTTATGATAAATGAACCATGATTTTTAGTATGTATCTATGCAAATTTAAGCACAAACAAAAGGGTACTTAGAATATACTTATTAGTACATATGATTGTAAATGAAGATAAAGCCTACCTAGTTGATTCAATATAATAAAGAAAGGAATGAAATTGAGAAAGGATTAAAGTCATGCCAAGTGATGATTTGAAAACTTGATAGCTTTGACTTTCTGTCGAAGTCAAACAATTAGTCTAAAAATATAATTACTTGGAGTAGCTTTAATATATGTTGAAGTTGAGTTTGCACTCATGAAATACTATTATCATAGCAATAAGTTATAAACACCAAAAGAATCAAGAAAATTGAGCTATTTTGCTTAATGATAACCATTTAGCTAAAAAAGGACATATTTGACTTCCGGTAAAACTCTAACTTAAGACAAGAATTTGAATGATATCAGAATGAATAGATATACATAGTACCTCCCTTTGCAGAGTAGTGACATGTCGCCGCGTGAGATTTCCATTGTGGGGAATGTTTCGAAACAAGAGGTTACCGGGGGAACAATCTTCCGGTAAGATCACTGTTAGTTCTATATGCCCAAGGATGATCATAAAATGATATTACTAATAATACATGATCCTATAGGGTCACACCAACAACAAGTTTGACACCAATTGATCATTTAGAACGTTAAATTTGATTTAACATCAAATGATACTAAACTTGCAATTTAATCTTATAGGTTATTATTATTTGAGGTAAATAATAATAACTACAAAATTAAAGGTTGATTAGTAATTCATATGTGATGAATTAATTAAGTAACAATTAAATTGTTTAAATTGTTAAACGATTTAATTGATTTATAAGTAAGCCTTTTATTTAATTTAATTAGTAAATTAAATAATATATATATATATATATATATATATATATATATATATATATATATATATATATATATATATATATATATATTGTTATATATATATGTATATATATAATTATACAATTAAGATTGTATATTTAGATGGTTTATTTATATATTTGATTATGGGTTAAATGTTATTCCATTAAAGAAATGAGAAGATGTATTATTTATAAACTTATAATTATCTAAGTTTTATAAATAATAACAACCCACTAGCACTTCATTAGTCATCATATAACTAGCCATATTGGAAGGAAAAGAATGCATTAAGAACTTAAAAGAAAAGGAAGATGCCTTGTGTCTTCTAGCTTTTGATTATAGAAATCAAATGGATCTTTCTTTTAAGCTAGTTGCATGTGCTTTTCTCTTGCCTTGGTGGGATATATGGTGGACGGTTTTGAGAGGGTTTGGGTGATTATTCTTGCTTCAAAAATCAGCCAAAAACTCTCCTTAAGTTCTTAGCAAAATTGGTTTTTGGTTTCATAAGAAAAGGAGTCATATTTTGCAAGTTGTGGAACTAGCATTCAAGGGTGTTCAAGCTTGTGGTGGATCAACTATAGAGGGATTCTAATTTGATTCCTAGCTATCAAAATCATCCAATCAAAACCCAAGAACAAAGGTTATGATCTTGAACTTAAACTATGTTTGTTCTTCATCTTATCTCTACATGCATGTAGCATGATCCTCTTGAAAATGGAATTTGTGTTCATGATTTTATGCTTCCGTTGCAAACTCATGTTTTTGAAACTAATTACATGAACCATGATTTCCAACAATTGGTATCAGAGCCATGGCTATATTGCATGTTTAGATAATAAGTTTATTTGGATAAACTTGGTTTTTGGAAGCCATGAATGTTCATCTTCTTGAATGAAAGTTTCATGCATGGCTTCTTTGGCAACATGCAAGTATATTATCTATGATTTTATGTAACCAACTATATCTTATGTATGCATGCTTTTGGTTACATAAATTGTTGCCTTAGAAAAACAAAGTGTTGGTTTTCTTATGATTTTATGTGATAAAATGGTGCATAAACAAGCCAAGGACCATATGATGCATGTTTTGTGTTTGTATTCGATATGGTTGTAATCTATTCATTTATTCAAATGGTTTGTAATAATAATTAGTTATTTCCTTCTTAATATTCATTTTGTAAATATTAGAATAGTTGTATTTTATTTATTTCACAAAATGTAACAAGAGAAGGAAGTAAAAGACCAAGAGAAGATTGCACCCAACAGCAGCACTTTCTGAAGAGCTGCTGTCCAGATTTCAAAATTGTTTTGGAAGTGTTTTATAAATTCATATCTTGGTCATTTGGTGATATACTTGTTGGTAACTTTAATATCTAGTATATACATTAATTTTCAACAAGTATTAGCATCAATATAGCCAAGAATGAATTGAAAAATGCAACAAAAACAACAAAAATTCCTTCCTGCTGCCCCTGATTTCGAAAATTTTGAGGGCTCCATAGAAAAATCACATGTTACTCAATGGTGTCAAGAAATGGTGGTTCAAGTATCATTTGGTGATATAAGAAGCTTGGCAAAATTGTAGCCAAATCGGAGATCATTTGGTTGAGTTTTTGTCACCTTTTTGTCCCTAGGTTTGGACTTGATATTTCATGTGTGGCTCACATGAAATATCAAACTAGTTGGCTTGTGTTTATGCACCCATGCATGCTTGTGATGTTTGAATGTTTTATTATGTTATGTTGTGGATGAAAATAAGATTTTGCATGCTAGACAACCTAGATAATTAAACATAATCATCAAGGAGTTTGTATTTTCAAAAGTTGACAATTAAAACATAAGATGTGAAAAATGGGTTTTATTAAAATGGGTTTTGTTTAAAACCTATTAAGTCAAGTTTTGAAAATGATTGAAACAAGAAATAAAATGGAGATTTTATAAACTCTTACAAACTCCAACCCTAAGTAATAATGGTAATTATTTAGGATAATAAATTGGTTCTAATATATATGTGATCAAACTCAAACTTAATATAGGATATTAATTGTTATCTTGACCACAAACAAAGAATCAATAAAATGGAGATTTTATGATTAAGGAACCAATTAACTAAACAAGATTTAATGGTACCATGTTTATTGGATGCATGCAATATACATGATACCATATGTTTTTCAAAAATTAGAATTGTAAAACATTCAAATCCCTTATGAAATACGAATCTATGCCGTCCTTCTTAAAGACACTCATGTATCACTTGTATTTCCTTGTGGGATAAAGGATACCTAACCACTTGGAGTCTTCTTGTGATACAAGAAGTAGTTTTGCAATATTGATGGGATAAAGGACACCTAACCATTAATAGTTGTCAAAACTACACGTCCGTTTAAGTAGGATGATTCGTTTGGAAATCTCTTGTGATAAAGGTCACCTAAGCATTAGAAATCCAAGGCATAGATGGGATCAAACATGCCAAACTTATAAATGTTATAATGGGATCCCATAACTCTAGAAATTATATTTGGATATAATTGGTAAACCGTTACCTACCTTGTTGATTCGAATAGGTGGGATAAAGGATACCTAACCACTTATTCGTAATGCAACTTGGATTCTAGACCTTAATTAATTAAAGTTTATGAAACAAGAAAGGGTATTAATTATTAAGGACTTAATATCATAATTTACTAAATAGAACATTGTTAAAATTTTGTAGATGGCACCAAACAACACACACTCGGCTCCTAACAAAACCTCACTACGGTCTCTCCTTGAAGGAGAAAAACTTAACCATACCAACTTCTTGGATTGGTACCGTAGTGTGAGAATTGTTCTCAAACAAGAAAAGAAAGAATATGTTCTCAATGAACCACTTACAGAAGAGCCCCCTGCCACTCCTAAGCCCGCACACGATGCATGGCTTAAAAAGATGGATGATTCCATCGATGCATCATGCCTCATGTTGGCAACCATGATTCCCGACCTTCAGAAGGATTTGGAGAATCATTCAGCCTATGACATGATTAATCAACTAAAGGAAATGTTCCAACAACTTGCAAGAACGGAAAGGTTCGAAACTGTTCGGGCTTTCCATGCTTGCAAGATGGAGGATGGGCAGACGGTAAGCTCTTATGTGCTCAAAATGAAGAGTCACATTGATCATTTGGCACGTCTTGGAGTTGTGATGCCCGAAGAGCTAGCAACGGATATGATCCTTAACTCCTTGACAAAGTCCTTTGATCCTTTTGTCATGAATTTTAACATGAATGGTTTAAACAAGACTATCCCGGAATTACATGGGATGCTAATTACCGTGGAAAAGAATCTGCCTAAGAAAACCACTCAAGTTCTCATGATCAAGGAAGGTGGCACAAAGAGAACTAGACCAGAACACCCCACCAACTCCAAGGGCAAGGGGAAAGCAAAAGCTTTCAAAGGTAAGGGCAAGAAAGTTGTCCAACCTTCCCATCCGCCCAAGAAGAAGGCAAAGGTTGCCAAAGATGAAACATGCTTTGAATGTGGCAAAGCTGGGCATTGGAAAAGAAATTGCCCTACCTATCTTGCGGAGTTGAAGAAGAAGAAGGCCGGTGAAGGCACTTCAGGTATCTATGTGATAGACCTAGAACTTTATAATTTATCTCCTAACACATGGGTATTTGATACTGGTTGTGGAACTCACATATGTAATATGTTGCAGGGGTTCAAAAGGAGTAGGCGACTGAAGGCAAATGAGGTAGTACTTCGAGTTGGAAACAATGCAAGGGTTGCGGTGGATTCAATTGGAAGTTTTAATTTATTACTACCTAATGGCTTGTGTGTGACATTGTTGAATGTTTACTATGTTCCTAGCTTGACTAGGAATATTATTTCGGTTGCTAAATTAAGACAATGTGGATTTGATATTTCCTTTAATAATGATGATATTTGTGTTTACAAAAATAATGTATTCTATTTTGAGGCTAGACCTTTAAATAGAATTTATGAAGTAAACCTTGATGAAAAGACTAACAATGGCTCTTTATACCACACTTTCACCAAGAAACCCAAATTTTATTTGAGTCAAACCTATCTATGGCATTGTCGCCTTGGGCATATAAACAAGAATCGCATATCCCAACTTCAAAAGAGTGGACTTTTGAAGGCAAATGAGAATGACTCATTTGATATATGTGAATCTTGTTTACATGGCAAGATGACTAAAGCTCCTTTCTCTGGAACCAATGAGAGAGCAAAGGACTTGTTAGGAATCATACATACGGATGTATGTGGTCCTTTCAAGCCAATGACTAGATATGGTGAAAGATATTTCATCACCTTCACTGATGACTTTAGTCGTTTTGGATATGTTTATTTAATTAAACATAAACATGAGGCGTTTGAAATGTTCAAAACGTTTCAAAGTGAAGTGGAAAATCAACTCAACAAAACAATTAAAGTTCTTCGTTCTGATAGAGGAGGTGAGTACTTAAGTACAAACTTTATGGATCATCTTAAGACTTGTGGAATTGTTTCACAACTTACTCCACCTGGAACACCACAACATAATGGTGTGTCTGAGAGGCGGAACCGAACATTATTGGATATGGTTCGATCCATGATGAGTAAAAGTACTCTACCTTTATCATTTTGGGGTTATGCTATACAAACAGCTGCTCGTCTCCTAAACATGGCACCTACTAAGAAGGTAGATAAAACGCCTTATGAGATATGGCATGGAAGGGTTCCATCTTTATCCTATCTAAAGGTATGGGGTTGTGAAGCTTATGTTAGACAAGAAGCTTCAAACAAATTAGAACCCCGTTCAACTAAATGTATCTTTGTAGGGTATCCGAAAGATTGTCTTGGATACTATTTCTACAATCCCATCGAGAATAAGATATTTATTTCTCGAAAAGCTGAATTCCTAGAAAACAAGTTTCTGACGGAAGAGGCTAGTGGGAGGTTTGTGGAACTTGAGGAACTTCAGGAACCACAACCTGATACACAAGAAGTTGAATCTAGCATTCAACAAGAAATTGTTGAACCTGAACAAACGGTTGATCAGGAACAAGTTGTAACACAAGGTGTTCGCAAATCTGGTAGGGTTCGAATTGAACCAGAAAGGTATGGTTACCTTTTGATGGAAGAGGAATGTTATACGATAGATTCTGATGAACCCATCAACTATCAGAGTGCAATATCAGATCCTGAATCTGATAAATGGCTTGAGGCCATGAACACTGAGATGCAATCCATGCACGATAATCAAGTTTGGAACTTGGTTAATCTTTCCACCAATTGTAAGACTGTTGGGAACAAATGGGTTTTCAAGAAGAAAATCGACGTGGATGGAAATGTTCACACTTTTAAGGCTAGACTTGTCGCTAAAGGATACTCACAGACTCATGGTATTGACTATGATGAGACCTTTTCTCCAGTGGCAATGATCAAGTCGATTAGGATACTTTTTGCCATAGCCGCATACTATGATTATGAGATATGGCAAATGGATGTCAAGACCGCTTTCCTTAATGGATACTTATTGGAAGATGTCTATATGGAACAACCTGAAGGTTTTGTCGATCCCAAGCATCCAAACAAAGTGTGCAAGCTTAAAAGATCTATCTATGGATTAAAGCAAGCGTCTCGAACATGGAACATCCGTTTTGATGAAAAGATTACGAGTTTTGGATTCATCAAAAATGAGGATGACTCCTGTGTTTACAAGAAAGCTAGTGGGAGCATTGTCATAATCCTAGTATTGTATGTAGATGACATACTTTTATTTGGAAATGACATCCCAACTTTAAAAGGTGTCAAAGCGTTCCTTGAGAGTTGTTTCTCAATGAAGGATCTAGGGGAAGCTGCTTATGTATTAGGCATAAAGATCTATAGAGATAGATCTAAGAGACTTATTGGTCTTAGCCAAAGTGTATATATTGATAAAATCTTGAAAAGGTTCAAGATGCAAGACTCCAAAAGAGGATTCTTGCCAATGCCTCATGGCACCATCCTAAGCAAGTCTCAGTGCCCAAACTCTAGGACTGAACTTGAAAGGATGAAACATGTTCCATATGCTTCGGCAATTGGGTCCATCATGTATGCCATGTTATGCACTAGGCCCGACGTCTCATGTGCCTTAAGTATGACTAGTAGGTATCAACAGAACCCAGGTGAAGCCCACTGGACTGCTGTAAAGAACATTCTTAAGTACTTGAGAAGAACTAAAGATATGTTCTTAGTTTACGGCGGTTTGGAAGAAAGCTTAAAGGTAAAGGGTTACACTGACGCAAGCTTCCAAACAGATAGGGATGATTCGAAATCTCAATCTGGGTATGTCTTTATTTTAAATGGAGGAGCCGTGTCTTGGAAGAGTTCCAAACAAGAAGTGATTGCACAATCCACTACAGAATCAGAATATGTTGCTGCTTCAGAAGCTGCTCAAGAAGCTGTCTGGATGAGAAAGTTCATAGAAGATCTAGGGGTTGTTCCTTCCATTCGGGACCCTATAGAAATCTTCTGTGACAATCTAGGTGCTATAGCTCAAGCAAAGGAACCTAGATTGCATCAAAAAACCAAACACATTCACCGAAGATATAACTACATTAGACATGAAGTTAAGAATGGTGAAATTAGTATTCACAAGGTTCATACAGATCAAAATTTGGCAGACCCATTCACGAAACCTTTACCCCAAACTAAGCATGAAAGTCATGCTAAGGGTATAGGACTCCGTTTTTCTAATGAATGGATTTGATTTGTGTTTAATGTTTTATGAATATGAACTTATGTAAACGACAATAATTATGTAATATATGTGACGTGATGTTTCATTCATAATTATTGTGTTTTATTAGCATGTTTAATCCTTGAATAATTTAGTTATTCTAAACGTCCATAGTCGATCATAGTTGTGGGAGCAATTATGAAGTAAGACTAATATGAATTGGATTGGTTGACTTTTATGGGTAAAAGTAGCAAAAGGTTGCAACCAAATTCATAGGTACTTGTCAGTGAACAAGTATTGGACTTGACCCGTTTCAAGATCACTCCATGGATCATCATCATAAGTGATTCTTGAATAAAGGTATTATCATTGTATCCTTTGACCTGAGATACATATTTGGAACTCAAGTGTAGAGTGTACTATGCTTTGATATGGTTTACTGTTGTTCTTGAAATACAGACAACCATAAAGGCCATACTCATGCATAGTACTAACTATATGAGGGGCGTATGTAGTCAAGACGGGATTTGTTCCTCTTATGTGTTGAGAGTTAGACATCTAAGGCGCCTGTTTGAAAGTTGAACATAAAATGAGAATGATTAAGATCCATGTCTCATGTTCAACATGATGTCTGTGACAAAGGGATAATTGATAGATAACCTTATACATCAATTAGAGCCTCGTGTTTTCTGAAGAATTGAATGTTGTTGAATGGCACAATGTCATGTGTTATTGGGGGCAGTGAAATGTTGCTAGACGTTTACCACTGTCGATATCATTCTATGATGCAACCTTGTGCAAGTGGGAGATTGTTAGTTCTATATGCCCAAGGATGATCATAAAATGATATTACTAATAATACATGATCCTATAGGGTCACACCAACAACAAGTTTGACACCAATTGATCATTTAGAACGTTAAATTTGATTTAACATCAAATGATACTAAACTTGCAATTTAATCTTGTAGGTTATTATTATTTGAGGTAAATAATAATAACTACAAAATTAAAGGTTGATTAGTAATTCATATGTGATGAATTAATTAAGTAACAATTAAATTGTTTAAATTGTTAAACGATTTAATTGATTTATAAGTAAGCCTTTTATTTAATTTAATTAGTAAATTAAATAATATATATATATATATATATATATATTGTTATATATATATATATATATATATATATATATATATATATATATATGTATATATATATATAATTATACAATTAAGATTGTATATTTAGATGGTTTATTTATATATTTGATTATGGGTTAAATGTTATTCCATTAAAGAAATGAGAAGATGTATTATTTATAAACTTATAATTATCTAAGTTTTATAAATAATAACAACCCACTAGCACTTCATTAGTCATCATATAACTAGCCATATTGGAAGGAAAAGAATGCATTAAGAACTTAAAAGAAAAGGAAGATGCCTTGTGTCTTCTAGCTTTTGATTATAGAAATCAAATGGATCTTTCTTTTAAGCTAGTTGCATGTGCTTTTCTCTTGCCTTGGTGGGATATATGGTGGACGGTTTTGAGAGGGTTTGGGTGATTATTCTTGCTTCAAAAATCAGCCAAAAACTCTCCTTAAGTTCTTAGCAAAATTGGTTTTTGGTTTCATAAGAAAAGGAGTCATATTTTGCAAGTTGTGGAACTAGCATTCAAGGGTGTTCAAGCTTGTGGTGGATCAACTATAGAGGGATTCTAATTTGATTCCTAGCTATCAAAATCATCCAATCCAAACCCAAGAACAAAGGTTATGATCTTGAACTTAAACTATGTTTGTTCTTCATCTTATCTCTACATGCATGTAGCATGATCCTCTTGAAAATGGAATTTGTGTTCATGATTTTATGCTTCCGTTGCAAACTCATGTTTTTGAAACTAATTACATGAACCATGATTTCCAACAATCACAACCTTAGAAGCAAAGTATCGGTTCAATTGATGAAACATATTCTACATTGAGTTACATTACGGTCCTTCGGCAGGATCATACAAAAAATCAGTGTTGACCAATTTTCTTGATTTTCAATTGAATTGCAAGTTTAGCTTGAAATTGTTTTGTATTGGCATTTGATATTGTATTTGTTTTGTTGAAAAACAAATTAGTTTTGGTAATATGATTTGCTCTTTGTGTCTTGAAATTGTTAGAAATCAGTTAGGGTTTGAGTGGAGATCTGGATACCCCTTGGATCGTGTGAACACTTTCCGAACTGATATTTCTACCTTATGCTCGGGTTACAAGAAATTCATCCTAGGATAATCCTAAGGGGACACTTACGAATCTAGGCATAAAAAACGTAAGCCAAATTGCTATGAAATCTGAGTTCGTATGAGAAAACAATAGCTAAAAGGTGTGTCTGACCTCAAAGAAGAGAGCCGTATTTATAATAAACGAGTGATAGGGTTTTGTCTAAGGTTAGCCGTCATGGGCTTTAGGGTTGCCGTCATCGGTTTCTTTGGGAACAAGTCACGAATTAATGAGAAATCGATGGTTTCCAAAACTGACGAAATTAGTCAGTTTTACCATAATCACCCTCAAGAAATACGATTTTCCACTATGTACCCACTTGGAAATTCCGAAGACCTTTTGGGGCGCTGCCCCAGACCCCGCGAGGGACGCTGCCCCTCGACCCCAGCCAAGGGTTCTGCCCCTGGAACCCCGCTAGGGGCGCTGCCCCTAGACCCCGCCAAAGGGGCGTTGCCCCTTTGGAACCCTGAACCGGGGGCGCTGCGCCCGGACCCCCGACTTGTCGTCGAATCGGCTATTTATTCGATTTTATACATGCGTACACTCTGCACATACCATGAACATATATTAGAGTACAAACTAAATAGCCTCTTAGCTAACATGTTAGTTTCAATTACATAAAATGACTTGATGACACTAAAGTTACCAACAGAAACTCATATACTCAACATATTACTTTTATTGGCATATGTTCAACATGTGCAACTGAGAAGTGATGTAGTTGATTAGAAGATGAACATATAAACGTATGTATGAAATATAAAAGTAATGTCTAAGACTAATGTCATTATTTTTTAGTTATTCTCGATACATTAAGAAAATGAGTTGTTACCGTGTTAATCTTAGAGCTAGTTCGCCTCACATAGGACTATTTACCCTTTCTTTTCGGACACAATAAAATAGTTAAGGTAGTTGGATGTAATTCAGCAAAACATAGGGGGGTGTATACACATTTTCCTTAAAAAAGAACATTGAGCGCAAGATTGGAAGCTGGAGTAGTTTTGCTAACAGGCACCGCGCCTTCTACAGCAAACCAGAAAATCAAAGTTCGAATTTCACCGGAAAACATCAAGACAATATGGGAAGTTCAAATGCTCTCGCCAATCTTCAGCTCAACTCAAGCAATTGCTTCAACTGTGCGAGTTCGACAACAAATCATACAAATTCTTTGCAGATCAATCAAAAGAAGAACTATTTGAGTGTCTCAAATAAGAGGCCAAATAAGGTAAATAGACTAGTTTGCTTTGCTCTTGAAGATATAAGGGATATGCAAAGAAAGCTCGGTATTGGGGGCGGAGGAGGAATTGTTGAAGACAAACCTAGTATGTGAAAAACCTAACTTAATTTCTTGTTGTTCAATCGATTAGAACTAGGGTTTTTTGGTTTGGTGTTACATACTTGAAGAATTTTCTAATGAGTTCATGTATTATACTTCTGGTAGACTAATTTACTAGTAATTTGATGGATCTTGTTGGGTGACTACCTTAATTTTGTTGTTTTTTGGGGCTTAATGAAATAAGTTGCATTCTTTGTTATAGAGGTGGTTGATGAGATAAAAGAAGATACACAGCCAGAAAACGGAGGCGCAATATATAATTTTCTCTATCCGGATAAAGAACTCCTCCCGGAAGACAAAGAAATGAGCATCTTCGATCATCTGGAAGAGCTACGAGAACGACTTTTCATATCGGTTTTGGCTGTTGGAGCCGCCATTTTAGGATGCTTCGTGTACTCAAAAGAACTCATAATGCTTCTAGAAGCTCCTGTTAGCAGTCAAGGTGTTAGATTCCTGCAATTAGCCCCCGGAGAGTTTTTCTTCACAACCATTAAGGTCAGCATCAATTTATAACTTTTATCAAAAGTTCAAGTTTATAACAAAACTAAATCAGTGTTTTTACAGGTATCTGGGTACTGTGGCATTTTGTTAGGAAGCCCTGTGATTCTATATGAAATCATAGCGTTTGTTCTTCCAGGATTAACAAAATCAGAAAGAAAATTCCTGGCCCCGATCGTTCTTGGATCCTCGATTCTATTTTACGCTGGAATCGCGTTTTCCTATTCCGTCCTCACTCCAGCTGCTTTGAATTTTTTCGTTACTTACGCAGAAGGGGTTGTGGAATCATTGTGGTCAATCGATCAATACTTTGAGTTTGTTCTCGTACTTATGTTCAGCACCGGATTGTCTTTCCAGGTACTTATTTAAATCGGAATGGAATATGGTTGGCGGGAACGGAATGGAATCGAATATTGTTAATTATTTTTGTTTATTGTTATACAGGTTCCGGTGATACAACTGTTACTAGGGCAAGTTGGTTTGGTGTCTGGAGATCAAATGTTGTCAATATGGAGGTATGTGGTTGTTGGTGCGGTTATTGCTGCAGCTATTGTGACACCATCAACTGATCCGTTGACTCAGTTGCTTCTGGCTGGACCTCTTTTGGGTCTTTATTTTGGTGGTGCGTGGACCGTTAAGTTTATCGGGCGGTAACTGGTTTTGTGTTTGAAATGTTGTTGTTGTAGAATCTTTTTAGATAAATTTGGTTGTAATGTAGAGGGTATTTTGAGTATTTGTTATTGGATTTGAGGCATATTGGTTACACTTTATGAATAAAGGTCTGTTACTTTTTATTCCCATTTAGCTCCAGTATAGTTTCTAAATGTATCGAAGCTGTTTGTCTAGCAAATGTATTCGAATCTCCAGTGGTAATAAAGGTCTGTTACTTTTTATTCCCATTTGAGTTGTGATAGTTCTGATTTTTAACCGGGAACTGTATCTTCCTGATTTATGAAATATTATTAGTTTGGCTTGAACCAATTAGAAAATTAAAATCAGTTTTTTCTTTTCGAACATTTAAATAGATGATTGGTAAGTGGTAATAATCATTTCACATGCATATTTTACGAGTAGATCATTTCTCGAAGTTGATAAATGGGTTAAGATACTATTACAGCAAAAGCTGGAATAGCTCAGTTGGTTAGAGCGTGTGGCTGTTAACCACAAGGTCGGAGGTTCAAGCCCTCCTTCTAGCGCTTTCTGTAATTTTTTTCCCTTCTTTTAAGAACATGTAACCAAATATTACTCTTCTTTTAAGAACATGTAACCAAATACTACTAAAATAATATGTATTTCTAGTTGGAAACAAAATATACAACATTTCTCTCACATAAAACAGTAAAATACAGCTAAACAAGTTTTACTTTTTATATTTTCACTTCACATTAACCTCTCCACCGCCGATTCTTCCTCAAATAACCTCTCCCTCACCTTTATTGCCTGAATTGTTAAACACAAAGAAAACTATCATCAATGCAAACTTGAAAAAAAAATACCATTTTTTGCTAGAATAAACGATTACATACAAATATTGAAAAAAAAAAATAAAATGAAAGGTGTGAGAGGTAGAGCAAACCTGTTTTTCATAATTTGTGCAAATGGTTACAGTGGTAAGTAGAATAAGTTGTATAGCAGCACCCACGAGTATTCCAATCCATAGACCCACTCCTCTTAGTGACGTACAAAACCCTAAAAGAGCAGCCACCGGAATTCCAGCAAGATAAAACGCAGCAAGATTAATATAAGCCCCAAGATGTTGCCACCCAACACCCCTCGCAACACCTATTTAAGAATATAACCAACAATTATTTATATATACTTTTTTTATAAAAGAAAACTTTGTAAGTTGTAATAAGTAATAACCTGAAAGAGTTCCCTGAAGACTATCCATGATAATGTTTAAGCAAAGAAGAGGGGCTATTTTTGTAACATAGTCAATAACTTCTTTCTCATTGGTGAAAATGTACCCGAAAACACGCCTACTAAAAAAAACACTTGTGCTCAGGACACTTGTCTCGATAATCGCAATGATAAGGACAACGTAGACCGCCACGCGGGCGCCACGTGGGTTTCCGGCCCCTAGTTCATTCGACACCCTAGTACTGTTGCAAAAAAAATTATATATTAATGATGGAAATGAATTAACAAAACACACAAAAATTTAAAAAACCTGATTCCGGCCCCGAATCCGAATGCTATAGAGTAGAGTGTCGCAATAGTGTTGAGACTGTTGAAGAAAATATCAAAATCACAACCTTTTTTTTTAACTATTAACCCTGAAAAAAATTAAGGGAACAAATACGTACCATACAGAAAGAACCGAAGTTTCAAGCTCGGGATTTGGTAAAAGACCGGATAGCAATATTATTATCTCATATGACCACCATTCAAGACTGAAAAAAAAAAAAATTTAAACCACATTAAAAAAAAGTTAAAAGAGTTATAATTAGGAAAGAGAGGGGAGTACCAAATCATGACTGCGGATGGGATAGCATAGCTAAAAAATAGTTTCATCCCACGTACCACCTCGATCGATATTGACGCACGTGTTTTTTCACATGAAGGAGAATATTTCATGTAAAAGAAGAGAAAGATAACATTTAGCCACATTGTAATACCCATGGAAATTGCGGCCCCAATGTTTGCTAATGTGGTTTTATAAACAAGGGCCCAACAAAGAGGGATATGCAAAAATAAAGCAACAGTTGAGCTAAAGAGCATGGGCCAAAGCATGCTTTGCATTTGGAAATAACGAACGAGTGGTTGAAGTGCCGCGTAGGCAAAGATCGCCGGAATAAGCCACGCTATGAATTTTCCTGCTTCGTGTGAAATTGAAGGGTTTTGGCCGATAAGAATGAGTATCGCTCCTGTGTTTTTCCATATGATAGAAAGAGGAATGCAAACGATTAAGAGAGAAAAAATGGCGGTGTAAGTTTGAGTTCCGAATATTTTGTATTGTTGAGCTCCGTACGCTTGTCCACATAAAGTTTCCAGTGCACTTGCCATTCCCATCTGTTGAAAAAATCCAAAATCAAACCAAATAACCTTCAAATTGTTAGTGATTAACAAATTGAATAGTTATTGATCATCTCTAATGGAAATCAGAGCAATAATAGAATTCAAAGTTACACGAAGAAACCATGTTTCTCTGTACCACCGTTAGAAGCGTGAAATTAAGGGATCGGTTTACATCTTTATGATTCAAATAAGTTATAGAAGACAGAGAACTACACTTTTAATTATTTATAACAATTTACTTTCAGAACGCTTCGACTGCAAAAATGGATATGGACTCTGTTAGAAATTCAACATCAACTTTAGTCTGTCGTGGTGTCGTGATAGAATTTGTCGCAAATCTGGATAGAATCGGGCTAGTTTTTCCCCAAAAGTTCATCGTGATAAATTTGAAGTTAGAAAAGTAAACCATGACATCAAAAGTATTGATATAGCAAGTTTATGGAGAATTTTAGCATGTTACTGCATCGGTAATTCGAATTCAACGTCATCTAATGTAAAAGTTATGGTAGCGAGCAATACATACATACACGGAGAGAGAGAGAGAGAGAGAGAGAGAGAGAGAGAGAGAGAGAGAGAGAGATGGAGAACTGACGATTAAGCTGAAACCGGTGACGCTAGAAATGGAGATGGCAATGGCGGCGCTAGAAAGAGCAAGCTCACCGAGGTGACCGACCATCATGACCGAGATAACCTGCAATAAATACTGTGACAGAGTTACCGCCACCATTGGCCCGGCTATGTATCCGAATTTCTTAGCCTCTTCCCCAAATACGCTCCATGTTAATCCACGGTTATCTCTATTATCATCTCTTCCTGTCAACAGCAATCCTCTTTCCATCCTCTCTCTCTCTCTCTCTCTCTCTCTCTCTCTCTCTCTCTCTCTCTCTCTCTCTCTCTCTCTCTCACACACACCGCCTCCTCAGACTTGCCCACCGTCGCACCGGCCTCAAACGGAAACTGGATTATTTTCGCTTATTGTTCCTGTCAGATAGTGTTATGGGGGCGATCAGCATTTATGGCCTCGCTCGGCAGCTTTACTCTGGGTTCCCGAGTCTCGTTTAACGAGAGAAAGGAAAATAAATGGATGGAACCGAAAGGAAAATAGAAGTTTTATGTTCGTTTTTTTTTTGGAAGGAAATGGAAAGGAGGGTTAACATTTTCTTCTAACTTTCCTTCCGATTTGGAAGGAAAAGAAATTACTGGTAAAAATAACACTTAATTATAACTTTCATTTCCCTTCCTTTCCACTCGGGAACACATAAAACGTTTCTTTCCTTTAATTTTCTTTCGACTCGGGAACACGAAAATATAACTTTTATTTCCTTTCCTTTCCCTTCTTTTCTCTCATTCTTTTCTTTTCTTTTCTTTTCTCTCCATGCTAAAACTCGGAAACTAACACTGTGTTCCCGAGTTTTAGCATGGAGAGAAAAGAAAAGAAAAGAAAAGAAAAAAAAGAAGAGAAAAGAAGAGAAAGGAAAGGAAATGAAAGTTATATTTTCGTGTTCCCTAGTCGAAAGAAAATTAAATGAAAGAAACGTTTTATGTGTTCCCGAGTGGAAATGAAGGGAAAGGAAAGTTATAATTAAGTGTTATTTTTACCAGTAATTTCATTTCCTTCCAAATCCTTCCAAATCGGAAGGAAAGTTAGGAGAGAATATTAACCCTCCAATTCCTTTCTTTTCTTTCCACTTCCTTCCGTAAAAAAAACTCGGGAACATAAAAACTTTTCTTTTCCTCCCAGTTCCACTCAATTCTCTCCCTTTCCACTTCCTTCCGTAAAAAAAACTCGGGAACATAAAAACTTACAATTGTCATTTGTCCCGCTATAAAATTTGTTACTTTTTGGTACTTCCTTGATTTAAATTTCTTGTTTTATTGTTATTATTATTTATTGTTTTTTTCTTTTTTATTAATAGTATTTAAATTATTATTATTATTATTATTATTATTATTAGAAAAATATAATAATAAATTTAGCATTTATAATTTTTACGTTTTAGTAACAATAATCAATGGTTTCTTTTAAGTAATGGTCATTCTATACATACCCTCTTATACTCTGTTTATACCCTGATGTAAAATTTTGTTTTTTGTTGTGTTTTTTTTGTTTTTTTTAGTTATTTTGTCTTTTTGTTGTTTTTTTTCTTTTTACAAATAATATTTGATTTGTTTTATTATTATTATTATTATTATTATTATTATTATTATTAGAAAAACAATAATAATAAATTTACCTTTTATAATTTTTATGTTTTAATAACAATAAAACAATAGTTTTTTATTAATTACGACACAACGAACGACGTTTATAAATTTATAAAATTATATCAAAACGGTTATGTCAAATTCGAACGATTGTATAAAAAAATACAAAATAAATAATAATACTAAAGCAAAGTTTGTCTTATTAATCAGAGATAGTAAATGGTACAGTATTACAATTGCGTGGTGCGTTATCTGAAAAACGAGCATAAGCATTTATTCGAGCAGCATACAATGTTTCTCATTCAACAGAATATTCTGATCTGTACGCACGCACAAGTCTGGACAAAATAGGAGGCATTGGATACGCTCCTTGTAAATCAACCATCACATAATGGTTACCGTAAACGTGGGCGATAACGACATATGTAGGATTTGGGATGTCTTGCGGGCCATACCGAAGTGGGAACCACGTTGAAGAACCACTATTGCTTAGGAAAATAACGATAACACGATATCTATTAGCGATGAGAATAGTAGTGTCGGGCATTTGCAACCAATATTCACGTACTGCAAAACCCGATCCAGAGAAACTCAACGAGTGACTTATGCGGTTTAAAAGATCACCGTAAATCATGGCATACTCTTGATGGTGTGTTATTAATTCGTTGCGTAGCTCATACCTAATTTGTTCCCAAGAATGTTCATTACCACTTAGAGAAACTGATATAGCCCGAAATCCACAATTTCCATCTCCATCCATGTCTGTAATATGCCTGACGTATGGACGAAATTCGTTTGGAATTTCATTCATAAGCGGGTTTGAAGTATAAATTTGTGGTTCTTGGTTGAAGAATGAGTTGGACATCGGAGGTTCTCGAAATGAATACGTGCTATACATCTCTGATTCTTGATTTATGTCATGCCAATTAGTATCCATATTATCCGATGTATACGTTGGTAGATCTTGGTTGAAGAATGAGTTGGACATCGGAGGTTCTCGAAATGAATACGTGTTATGCCTATCTGGTTCCCGATTTATGTCATGCCAATTAGTATCCATATTATCTGATGTATACGTAGAAAAACTACGTCTACGAGGATACTGAGTTGGTAGGGTTTGGGTGTTGGTAGGTGTGTGTGTTGGTAAGGGTGGGGTGTTGTGGGCTACATTTTTTGACTTTTGCTTGCTCAACCGTGGACGTCCACGGGTATTTTTGTGAACATCTGGATCAGCAACTGTTGTTGTTGATGGCATAAATATGTTCCACATTGTCCTCATATAACTTCGTTTCCCTTCATCTGATTGTTTAACGTAGCTTTCTTTGAACAATCCTATGCCCTCTTCCAAACTAAAATCAACATCTTCATTGGTAACCACAACATTAACTAAATCGAGCTTTTTCCAAAATTTGTCAATAGACGCTAGTTGTATCGGTTGGTGCACAGCCAAGTAAATAGCAATTTCATGCGCATAAGGTAACCCACAACTACGTACGCAATTCACACATCAAAACTATTCTCGACACATAGCCACTTGGTTTTTTCTTTGTTCTTTTAGTAACAATCACATACCCGAGAGACCGTGCCACATTTTGCACCCAATCCACTAAATTTTCACAACTACTAAACACCTAACGAATACAAAATTGAACATTTATATAATTACAACATTATTAGTTTAACAAGAATTATAATTATACTTCAACAACAATAATAAATATAAACATAAACCATATAAATATTAGTTTATATATATATATATATATATATATATATATATATATATATATATATATATATATATATATATATATATATATATATATATATATATATATATGTATGTATTCAAAAGGCATATAATGATTTTGTCTCAACTTTAATGATTCTCCAAAGTTATGCAAATCCAAGGGACGCAAAAGCATATGTGTATCTGTGACTATTACTATTACACAGTGCGTGCATGTGATAGGGAGCCAAATAAAGAAGGAAAGCAAGAGTGGTCAGTAGAGATGAACTGATCTCTATACAAAAATCGTTCTTTGACTATATTATAGAGATGAATGTGATAGGGAGCCAAATAAAGAAGGAAAGCAAGAGTAGTCAGTAGAGATGAACTGATCTCTACACAAAAAAGACAGAGATTCAACGGACTACGTCACCGGCGATGGACAAAGTCATTGAAACAACTGATGAGTCGGTGACCCAATTTTTTTATAACTTCTATTTTTAGGGTTTTGCATTTTTCAATCCTCCTTTTATTTACTTTTTCATATGTTATATTATTTTCTACTATCTTTATTCATGTTACGATTTTTCACGATTACATGATATATATAGAAAATATTTGTTTTCCTTATTTATCCTAACCTCTTAATATATCATCAACTGCATAAAAGTTTTGTTAATAAATTTCTATTTTAGATTTACTTAACCACATGTGTCCATTTTTAGTCATATAGCAAAAATATCTATCAAAAATAACACAAATGCAAAAGACAATAAAAGACGAAAAACGGGTAAAACAAAACAACTAGTCAAATCAGGGGTATAAAATTTACGGCAAATCGAACGACGTTTATAACTTTATAAAATTATGTCAAATTATAACAAAACGGTTATGTCAAATTTGAACGAATTTCAAATTAATAAATTTAGCTTTTATAAATTTTATGTTTTAGTAGCAATAAACAATAGTTTTTTTTGAAGTAACTACGACACAACGAACGACGTTTATAATTTTATAAAATTATGACAAATTATATCAAAACGGTTATGTCAAATTCAAACGAATGTATAATAACATGAATTTCGATTACTTACATATGGTATAACCCGAAGGATTTTATAAAAAATAAGTTCTAATTCAACCACTTGATTTATAAACGACCGAATAAATTCGAACAAATAAAAAAGAGGCATTAGATTATCAATAAACACGAACGGTTATATACTTTATAAAGTTAATAATAATAATTTTAATTTAATAATAATAATAATAATAATAATAATAATAAAGAAAAATACAATAAAAGAGGAAATTGAGATAAAACAAATCAGTTAGTCAAATAATTGGGTATAATAAGAAATGGGGGTACCTATAGCACAACCCTTAAGTAATTACTACACAATGAACGACGTTTGTAATTTTATAAAATTGTGTCAAATTATATCAAAACAATTATGTCAAATTCGAACGAATGTATAAAAATAACAATATAAATAATAATTGTAAAGCAAAGTTTGTATTTATTAATCAGGGATAATAAATTGTCTAATATTACAATTATGTGGTGCGTTATCTGGATAACGAACATAAGCATTTTGTCAAAGACTATACAATGTTTATCATTTAGCAAAATGTTCTAATATGTACGTACGCACAAGCCTAGACAAAAGAGGAGGCATGGATATTCTCATTGTAAATCAACTATCACATAATGGTTGCCGTAAACGTGGACGATAACGGCATATTTAGGATTTGGGATGTCTTACGAGTTAAATACCGAAGTGGGAACCACGTTAAAGAACCACTATTGCTTGGAAAAATAACGATTACACCATATCTATTAGCAATGAGAATAGCAGTGTCTGACATTTGCAACCATTGCAGTGAATCAAAAGGGATATAGATGTTATAACCCAAAAACCCGCCATACATTCACTACAATGAACTGTGACTTTCTTGAAACAGAATACTACTATACCTCCCAACATAGTGGTCAGGGGGAGAAAGAAGATACAAACGCACTAAGTTGGTTAGAGTATGTTCAGATAACACCAGAAGAAAATCACAACACTCAAGAAGAGTCCACTCAAGAAGAATCACATGACACCTCCACACAATCCACACAATCAAACAATCCTAACTCTAGTGCCATCCCAGATCAATCTCTGAACCTGACATCCAAGGTAAGTAATACTGAATCTCCCTATATTCCTGATCCTCCAGATATTATCATTGACCATGAAACTGACACAGAACAAGAAGAACCAGTACAGGAACAATCAAAAGGGAGATATGAATTACCACCAAGAAGTAACAGAGGGATCCCTCCAAAAAGATACTCTCCAGAAAGAGAACCTTGAAGTTCTAGATATCCTATGGCTAATATAGCAAAAGGAAACTTAACTTAAGAAGCAAGGGACTTTGTTGCCTCATTATACTCTGAAGAAACTCCAACTAGCATAGATCAAGCCTTGAAGATGAAGAACTGGAAAGATGCAATGGAAAGTGAAATGAAAGCACTAGTTAAAAATGACACATGGAAAAAATATGTTATTCCAGTTGGAAAGAGACCTGTAGGATGTCGATGGGTCTTTACAGTAAAACATAAGCCCGATGGTACTGTTGAGAGATATAAAGCAAGATTGGTAGCTAAAGGTTACACTCAAACCTATGGTATTGATTATGCTGAAACTTTCTCTCCGGTTGCAAATATTGATACAATTAGGGTCCTTTTTTCCATTGCTGCAAATGAAGGTTGGCCATTACACCAGTTTGACGTAAAAAATGCCTTTTTACATGGATAACTAAAAGAAGAAGTTTATATGGAAGCCCCCTGGTTTCACGAAGAACTTTAAACCAGGAGAAGTTTGTCGCCTTAAAAAATCTCTCTACGGATTAAAACAATCTCCCAGAGCTTGGTTTGGGAGGTTCACTTTAGCCATGAGAAAATATGGTTTCAAACAAAGTAACTCTGATCATACTTTGTTTCTTAAACGAAGAAATAACCTCATAACCTGTTTAATTATATATGTTGATGATATGATAATTACAGGGAACGATGAGGAGGAAATGACAAAACTAAGGAAGAATTTATTTCAAGAGTTCGAAATGAAAGACCTAGGGAGACTAAAATACTTCCTTGGAATTGAAGTTTTAAGATCAAAACAAGGGATTTTTATCTGCCAGAAGAAATATGTTTTAGACCTATTAGCAGAAACTGGAATGATTGATTGCAAACCAGCAGAGACTCCCATGATGATAAATCAAAAGCTATGTATAGAAACCAAGGCGAAATCAGCAGACAAGGAAAGATATCAACGAATTGTGGGGAAATTGATATATCTCTCACATACTCGTCCTGATATATAATATGCTGTGGGGGTGGTTAGCCAATTCATGCATCAACCCCAAGTTTCTCATATGGAGGCAGTCTGGAGCAGTGTTGCAAATGTCGCTAGGCGCTACCAGGTTGGTGGACTAGCGAGTAGCGAGTAATCGGCTAGGCGGGGAGTACTCGGCGAGTACTCGGTGAACACTATTCACGATTATATATATATATATATATATATATATATATATATATATATATATATATATATATATATATATATTAAAAAATTTCTTTTAAGCATTTGATCGAGCATCTCAAATGCATACACAAGTCCCATATAATTCTTATATTTTCTTATCATTTCATCACCCAATCCCACATACATATATATTTCTTATTATTCTTAATAATTTGAACTCAATTGCATATACAATTTGCAATTTGAACAAATGTGAACACAATTGGAAATCGGTTGTTGTGTGGCTTCACGTACAATTCATGGAATAGAACAAAAACATCAGTCGTATCAGATTGCCAATAAATAGCAAATCGGGCTGCCACTACTGTAGACAACAAATAGATTCGAACATTATTAGGAATCCGACTGCATCTCAAATTGAACAAAAATATACAAACACATACAAACTGATTGGAATCGATGAGATAGTGAATCGGTTAAAACCGATTGCAACCGATACACACATAATACATCCAATCGAAATCGATTTTAAGCTGTGATACATCCACAACTGGACACGAGATCAAAACAACTTGGAATTAAGGAGGTAACGACTGGAAACGGGATGGATTTGTTGCTGAATTCGTGAACGATTGGAAACGGCGGGATGGATTCTGAAATCGATTTCCGTATTTGAATTCGAATTTGAAACTGAAATAGACCGATGAAGCTGCTTGATGACGTGTTGCTTATAGAGGTGTTGTTCGAATTCGATTGGAACGATTACATTTGAAACTGAAATACACCGACTGACGTTTGAATTCGTATTGATTGGAACGATTGTTATCCCACATCGCTGAAAGCAGAAAAAGACGAGGGTTCTTGTAGTTATAAATAGCCGGCTATGGTTCACTGATTTCTCACACATTAAGCCGCCTACAACTTGAACCGGGTTTATTCCTGGATCGAATTTGGGCCTAATTTTGGCTTAAAATGGACCGAGTTGGCTACTATAGGGCCGATTTTGTCCGATTTGGGCCGAGTTTATCGGAGGTTGACCGAGGTTGACCGATTCCGATTTTTAAGAGCGAGTTGGCAAAACTCGCCAAGGTATTGGACCGATTCCGAGTCTAAGGCCGAGTACTCGGCCGAGTTGGCCGAGTTTTGCAACACTGGTCTGGAGAATTCTCAGATATCTCAAAGGAACAGCCAACCATGGAGTTTTGTTTAAAACAAACGGGCATCTAAAAATCCAACTCTACACTGATGCAGACTGGGCAGGAGACAAAGGAAATCGAAGGTCAACCTCTGGATATTTTACATTAGTTGGAGGAAATCTGGTTACATGGAAAAGTAAAAAACAAAAGGTAGTTTCTTTATCCAGCGTCGAAGCAGAGTTCAGGGGAATAGCACGAGGAGTAGCTTAAGTTCTATGGGTACGAAAACTATTAACTGAAATTGGTTTTATCCAAAAAGACACAAGTAAAATTATGTGTGATAACAAAGCTGCTATTCAAATATCAGAAAATCCTGTACAACATGACCGAACGAAACATGTAGAAGTTGACAGACACTTCATCAAGGAAAAATTGGAAGCTGGAATCATTGAATTACCTTTTGTTCGATCAGAAGACCGAGTAGCTGACATTCTGACAAAAGCTGTCAACGGAAAAATCCTAAAAAATTGTTTGATCAAGTTGAATTTTGGAAATCTCATTATTCAACTTGAGGGGGAGTGTTAAAAGAAATATTTGTTTATATGAGTGGTACTTTAATTATATCCCATTAAGAATGTTTTGAGGCTTTCATAATTGATGTTTCTCACTAGTCAATTGGGGATCTTTTTCTATTCATTGTAAAAGCTATATAAAGCATACTCTACTTATGTTGAAATATAAGAAACAAATTCAGTCTTTATACTCTTCCCTGTACATTTACATTTTACAACAGAATATGCTTTCAAGAACAGAACAACAGGTCTGAGAATTGAATTTAGATCTAAGAATGAAATCCAATAAGAATTCCCCCAATAGATGAGCGATTCCTGCTTTGATACCAACGTAAATAAAACGGTTTCGCTCATAGATTGATCTCAGACATATTACAAAGAAACCTCAAATAACATAGTTATAAGCTATAAGAAGTGTAGAATCGCGTACTCTATCCAAACATCTAACATCTATATATATACAGACACAAAGACGATGCTTGATAGACCAATCATCACATTACACATGGACATACACACGTGAAAGTCCAAACTAACCGCTCACAATAACCTACACATTCGGTTATGAGCAAGATAGTCCACGTGATACATTACAATCCGAATATAATCTAAAAGCCTGCTTCGGATATACAAAAAAAAAAACTATTCTTCGGGTCCTCACTACTTCTGACTCTTGACAATTTCAGAATTTTTCAAACTGTTTCGAAATTCTTCACAACAAAACTTATTCCAACAAACTTAAAATAAAATATTTTGTAAACGAATCATGCAAAATTTTATAAATTTATTTATGAAATATAAAACTTATGAGCTTTTCTAACAAAATTTCCATCTTCTAGAGATACTTTATATTAGGTTTATTCATCGGTTTGAGGTAGACCTGGCAAACGTGTCGTGTCGTGTCGATTTCGTGTCGTGTCAAAACATTAAACGGGTTGAAAGTGCTCGACCCTAACCCAACCCGTTTAATAATCGTGTCGTGTCGTGTCAACCCGTTTATTTTCGTGTCGAGTTTCGGGTTTGGGGTGTAGACCTTGTAAATATATCATATCACTTTTCGAGTTGAAACACTAAGTATGTTGAAAGAATAGGAGTTTGAGGCGAAAAGGAAAACATGAAAAACTAGTAGTAGAAGCATTCACACTAAGTTTATAAAGCAACGTTAAAAGATTAGGAGTCGGGGAGATGAATGACGAGGTTGCGAGGAGGAGAGAGAGGCCGACTGAAACTGTGGAGTATGAGTGAGAAAGTAGAAAAGTGAAAATGAATTCATGACCTAGGTGGCTAAGCGACTTCCACATTATAAAACACGTCAATTAGAAGTTTTTCTTTTAAATATGATGTTGGTTATTGACATGTCCAATTTACATAAGAATTAGAAAAACTTGAATATAAATAAATGGGTAATTTTCGAGTCATTTTCGAGTTGAAAGTTTCAACCCTGACCTTACCCGTTTAATTATCGTGTCGTGTCGTGTCAACCCGTTTAATTAAACGGGTTGAAATCTCTTACCCAAACCCGTTTATTTCGTGTCGAGTTCGTGTCGGGTTGTCGTGTCGTGTCAGGTTTTGCCACCTCTAGTTTGAGGGTTGTTTTTCCTTTCGATATTATCCAACGATAATATATAGCGAAAAGAATATACAAAATGGTGTTCCATTTGACAGCTTTCTTAGTACGTGTTGGTTTCTAATAAATCCTGCAGAGACGAAGGTGCGGCAATTTTATCCTATCTCAAACATATTAGTTGATTTATAAATAATTTTTTTAGAAGATAAAAACTGATCTTTTTGACCATTTTAATCTTCTGTTTTTTCAAAGAAAGATGCACCACCACTTATCAACACAGGTGATCTCTAAATAAAAATGTTAATGTATAACGTTTGTCAAATTAATTGATGCTAAAAAGTATAACTAAATTTAAAATAGCAAATAAATGTCATTTTAAAAATAAGCACCTATCTTTTTTATCACCAACTAAGGTTGACAAGATTGAGATTTTACATGATGACCATTTTATGTTTTGCAAAATCGTGATCATAAGATTGGATCGGGATCACAATGTTCTGTTTAATTCGGATGAACGGATAAAGTTGTGATGTTCTATAATGCTTTCTGTGATCCGCATTGCTCGAGTTTGAATTGAATTGACAACTTGTTGAGACTTGATTTCAAGTTGAATGGACAATTTTTGTAGGCTCTGCATGAAATTGTTTTTGGGCTGAAAATGGATTTTCGAGGGTTTAGAATACTAAAAGCTTGACGGTAGAAAAAAGATTTAAGATGTGAATACTATTTAGGTACGATCTTATGATCCTAATGGGGATCCTACGATCCTGCTATAAATCTTACTTCAGAATCATTCTTAATGTGATCGTGGTTGTTTTTCCTTGTAGGATTTTAGAATATTTAGATCATAATCGAATATGAACTGTTGCATACAATTGTTTTCTTTATTTTTATAAGGAAATCTTCAGAAATGTCATTACATTTGAGTTTTTATATAGAAAATCATTATATGTTTTTTAAATAAAAACCATTGATAATTTAAAAGGTATATATTTAAACACTATTTGCTCACTAAAATCGGTTATGAGGTTAGTCTATCCGGTATGCGTCCCACAGCAGTGTCGTGGGTGTGATATGGCAAGCTTCCACGTCGTGGAACACCGCCCTGGGTTAGTATGGACCATGCCGCCGTGGATGGAGCGACGACGAGCAACGGAAATTTTTTGAACGTTGGAGTTAGCCGTTGGAGGAGAAATTTGTTAGAAAGACGGGTAGGTTTAGAGAAGATCCGGATTGCCCTATGGATCGTGTGATCACTTTCCGAACTGATATTTCCACCCTATGTCTGGGTTACAGGAAATCCAGTCTAGGATAATCCAAAGGGAACACCTACGAATTTAGGCACAAACTCGTAAGCCAAATTGCCAGAAGTTATATGTTCGTGAGGAACGATTGAGAGCTAATGATTTTCGTGTGTCTCTCTTCTGATTAGAAGAGGCGTTTATATAACCCACGAATTAGGGTTATGGGATCATGGGCCGACTTAAGATTTCCTTAGGGTTAGGGTTTAATTGATGGTTTCCATAATTAACGATAATCAGTTAATTATACCATATTAACCCTTAAGAATTCGGATTTTCCACTAAGTGACCAATCCAAAAATCCGAAGACCTTTTGGGGCGCTGCCCCTTGGACCCCTTAAGAATTCGGATTTTCCACTAAGTGACCAGTTAATTATACCATATTAACCCTTAAGAATTCGGATTTTCCACTAAGTGACCAATCCAAAAATCCGAAGAATTCGGTTTAATTGATGGTTTCCATAATTAACGATAATCAGTTAATTATACCGCCAGGGGCGCTGCCCCTTGGACCCCGCTAGGGGCGCTGCCCCTAGGACCCCGCCAAAGGGGCGCTGCCCCTTTGGAATCCCCGAGCCCAGGGGCGCTGCCCCCGGACCCCCGACCAGTCGTTGTACCGGCTACTTATTCGATCTTATACATGCGTGCACTCCGCACATTACCCGAACATGTATTAGAGTACAAACTAAGTAGCCCCTTAGCTCACATGTTAGTTCCAATTACATAAAATGACTTGGTGACACTAAAATCACCAACAAAATTGACTGTTAACAAAAATGAAAAAAAATCATATATATATATATATATATATATATATATATATATATATATATATATATATATATATATATATATATATATATATATATATATATATATATATATATATATATATATATATATATATATATATATATATATATATATATATATATATATATATATATATATATATATATATAGACAGACAGACAGACACACACACACACACACACACACCACATTTTAAACAATTACACACACAATTCTATCACATTCTCACTTTTAAAAATATGGCGCACAACTCAAACACACCATCATCCAACTCGAACCAAAATGCTTCATGACAATATCCGTCACTCGATTCACCGACGAGTTTATGAACTTGTTACAAGGATCCCTGGTTCCGCAACAAATTTATTCCATCAACCGTTTCAACAAAAAAAAATTAGGTTTCGTAATACGCACGCAATTAGGAACTTGCTACAAGGACATCCGACATCGAACCCGCCGACCTCGAAACGATACTCGCGATAAAGAGAGAAATTCACGAAAAATACGCACGCAATTAGGAATTTTTAGGTTTCATAATTTTAATTTTTCGGATTCGTAATTTTAATTTTTAGTTTTATTAATGTAATTTTTTATTTTTAGGTTTGATAATTTAATTTGTTATTAATAAAAATTTTATTTGAAAATTTGCAATTTCATTTTATATATTTGTATTAAATTAAATCAAAAAAGAAATAAATTTGTATTAAATTAAATAAAAATAAATAAATTAAGATTATGTGATATTTTATTGGTGGTGTGATAGAAATATAAAAATGATGTGGCAATGATGTAACTGTCATTTTTATACGGTAAAAGTGGACCATACAACGTATCGCATACATGATACATATAATAATTTATAACCTAACATAAGTTATATGGCGTTAGGTCGTTTTAGACTCTTTTGGATAGACCTGGCAAAATCAGACACGACACGACAACCCGACACGAACCCAACACGAAATTTGCGGGTTTGGGTAAGAGGTGTCGACCCGTTTAAGTAAACGGGTTGACACGACACGACACGAAATTTAAACAGGTTGGGTTAGGGTCAAGACTTTCAACTTGAAAATGACCCGAATGACCCGTTTAATTATATATATTATAAAATTTATATTTTTATGTATATTATATATATATATATATATATATATTAATGTTATAGATTAATAGTTGTAGTGTGCAAAATAAAAAAGAGTAGTGTAAATTGTATCAAAATTTGTAAAAGAAAAACCTAAAGGAATGTATGGTGATTTACCATTGAAATATAAAATATATAAATTAGCTGTGAAATAAAGACACAAACAACAACTTGGTTCGATGGGTAACGCTTAGTGTATTCAACATGGATGATCCAGGTTCGATTCTTGTTCAATACAACAGATTTATATTTTTCCAGCATTTGAAGTACATCCCACATCGCTGTCGGGAGGAAACTGACGCCACTTTCATCTCCTTTATAAGGAGATAACTCTCCTTTCATTTTCAGAGCCTTAGAATGTCATTCCACATCGCCTTGGGTAAGAAAATCGAGTTGATTTCAGCACTTATATAAGAGTGGGGGGTGACTCTAGACTCTTAAAAAGTGGCTTGGTCCCGACTTTGGTTTGGTGAACGAGCTACCGAGTTGGTTTCAACTTAACCATCTTGGGTTAAACCTCTGTGAGTTGGACCCGGTTGATTGAGTTGCGATTTCTTTGGCCGAGTAGCCAAGACTCGCCACAGTTGAGCGCCGAGTTCGGGTTACACGGGTCATGAGTTATTCGGGTCATGGATTGACCCGATATTTTAAACGGGTCTATGGGTTGTGTCGGGTTGACATGATATAATCGTGTCGAGTTCGAGTTACGGTATTCAAACTGTTTATGTAAACAGGTCGTGTCGTGTTCGGGTTCACCCTTCTCAACCCGTTTAGTGTCATGACCGGACACGACCCGACCCATTTGCCACCTCTACTTTTGGATTTGTTTTGGCCTACTGTAGGGTGGATAATGGTCTGTTTCCAGTATATTTTTTCTGGATTAGGCTCTTATTCATAAATCATAAGAGTCGAAATTGTGCATCAAGGCGTTGAAGGTTGAATTTTGAATGTTGAAGCAGGTGCAGGTTGAAGGTTGAAAGGAGCAAAATCCGGCCATTAAAACCTTCATTGTTGAAAAACCCATTATGAACTAATATAGTCTCGTCGAGTCCAATCTCATATTATTCAGTCCAGTCTCATGACGTCCCATCATATTCATTTCGTCCCAGTCCCAATAGGACTACAAACACTGCCTTAAAAGTACTGAATTGTGCATCAAGGCGTTTTTCTGCCGCCTAACGAGACTTAAGCCTCGAGGTGAACAGAGGCGTAAAGCTCGAGGCAGAATAAAAAGTAATTCTAAATTATTATATTTATAAAAAAGCAACACAAAATTCCATAAGAAAATCACTGTGCTTTTAAGAATAATTATTTCTATACTGATTTAGTATCAGTTTTATTAAATATCAATAATAATATTTTTTTATTTTTTATAAAAATTAAGATTATTATTAGTATTTTTATTATAACTTTTATTATTTATAACAAAATAAAAATTAGATTATAGAAATCTCAATAGTCTATTTTCTCCACCACCGACTACATACTCTATTTTCCTATAATTTGCATTTACTTCTTTATTTTTCCATATTGCTCTCCAGGTCTAACTCCTCCGTCTGTATATCAGATTATCAGTCATATACTCATCTTGTCTCAACCCACTCTTTTGGCATATACCTATGTCACCCATGTTACACCCTTACATTTTTGGGGTCTTTTTATTGCAATGTAATTAATTTATGGCTTTGAAGTCATCCATGTTACACCTTTACATTTTCTAGGACTTTTTATTGCAATGTTATCAACTTAATAGCTTTGAAACAATGACAACATGTTTTAAGGAAGAGATCAGGTATGTTTTTGGTATGTTCTATATTACGGTTCTTCTTTTTAAACGATTTTAAAAACCATGCTTACATATACTACAATTTAACAATTCAACACACCCCGCTCTACAATGTAGAAAAAGGCATCGAAAAGCAAGTAGAATACCATAACCAAATGAGAAAAATATACAAATCCAAAAACTGTTCCCCTTTATTATCTGACCAATAAAACACAAGGGGGTAATTTTCGCTTAAGAGGTTCAACCCCATCTCCACATCTCTATCACAAAAACAAAACTTAACAAAACAGTCAATCCCAGTACAAATCAGTTTTCCGGACCCACCACCAAAATCAACAGATTATTTCATTTTTATCCAAATCAAAACAACAAAAAGAAAACCATCAGTTTCATCTAAGCATTTTCCCTTGCAATCTTCTCAGCCTTGGCAATAACCTCATCAATTCCACCAACCATGTAAAACGATTGTTCCGACAAGTCATCATACTTCCCATCCAACACTCCCTGTATATTTCAAAAAAATAAATAAATAAATAAATAAGATTCACGGATTCAATTATATAATGATTAAAAGAAAAAGAAACCGACCTGGAAACTAGCAATGCTTTCCTTCAACTCAACATATTTACCAGGGGCACCAGTGAAAACTTCAGCAACATGGAAGGGCTGACTCAAAAACCTCTGAATCTTACGAGCACGTGCAACAGTCAACTTATCATCTTCACTAAGCTCATCCATTCCAAGAATAGCAATAATATCTTGAAGATTCTTGTAGTTCTGAAGAACCTTCTGTACACCACGAGCCGTATTGTAATGATCCTCTCCCAAAATATGCGGTGACAACATACGCGATGTGGAATCAAGCGGGTCCACAGCAGGGTAAATACCCAACTCAGAAATCTGTAAAATTAATAAACATTAACAAAATTCTAAAACAAACAGAGATTGTAAAATTATAAATACTTACCTGTCTGGATAACACAGTGGTGGCATCCAAGTGAGCAAAAGTTGTAGCAGGGGCAGGATCGGTCAAATCATCAGCGGGAACATAAATAGCTTGGACAGATGTAATGGAACCCTTTTTAGTGGTTGTGATACGTTCTTGAAGACCTCCAAGATCGGTAGCTAAAGTTGGTTGGTACCCCACAGCAGATGGGATACGTCCAAGTAAAGCAGACACTTCAGAGTTAGCCTGTTGTAAAAGTCAAACATTAGTCGATGCCACTTTCATCAAGAAACAAGAGTTGTAAATTGTAATTTGTAAGTAAAGTAATAAGATACCCATGAAGTTATATACCTGTGTGAAACGGAAGATGTTGTCGATGAAAAGAAGCACGTCTTGGCCTTCAGCATCTCTGAAGTGTTCGGCTACGGTCAGTCCGGTCAGCCCGACACGGGCACGGGCACCTGGGGGTTCGTTCATTTGACCGTACACAAGAGCACATTTGCTCTCGCTCTAGAAATGAAGAAGAAGGTGGAAGTGAGTAATTTTGGTGAATAATAAATGGGAATGGAGAATGTGTATATAAGTTTACCTGCTTGTCACCTAGCTTGATAACACCACTTTCCATCATTTCACGGTACAGATCATTACCCTCACGGGTACGTTCTCCTACACCAGCAAAGACTGAGAAACCACCATGGGCTTTGGCGACATTGTTGATAAGCTCCATGATAAGGACAGTTTTTCCAACACCAGCACCACCAAAGAGACCAATCTTTCCTCCTCTTTGATATGGTGCAAGAAGATCGACAACCTATAAGATCATAATGAGAAATTGATGATTCAACATTTAGGTTAAAAGAAATTCCAAAGATACTAGTGAAATGGAACTCTTCTGTTTGAGAATTACCTTGATACCAGTGACGAGGATTTGTTGTTCAGTTGCCTGTTCAACAAAAGCTGGGGCTTCTCTATGAATAGGCAAGTAGTGATCGGTTTCTGTTGAAATGAAGTGAGGAAAGATAAGATGCTTTTTGTAGGATAAGAGATGAAGGTGATAACAGGACGCTTACTGATATCGCCTCTGTGGTCAATAGGCTCTCCGATAACATTAATGATACGGCCAAGAGTGGCTCTGCCAACAGGTACCTACAATCAAACGAACACAAAAAATAAGATCGTTGTGTGCAGATGATAAGATATATAAGAGCGTCGATGAAGGGATTCCAATAAGACCGGAAAATGACATTTTTAAAATTTGCAGTAGATGTAATGTAGTATATAGATCTTAACCATGAAAATGAAAGGGCACACGTACAAGTTTTTAATTGGATCTCACACATTCTGATACAAAAATATTTCAAAACCCTAAATCTTCGGTTTCCATACAGAATAAGTCATTTTGAAATGAAAGGATGCTTACAGTGATTGGAGATCCGGTGTTGAGAACTCGTTGACCTCTCACAAGACCTTCAGTACCATCCATAGCAATAGTCCTCACCATATTCTCCCCCAAATGCTGCGCCACTTCCAAGACTAGCCTGATCGAATTATCCAAAACTTCCAAAGCCGTAAGGATCGGAGGCAATCCCTCGCTGAACCTCACATCTACGACAGCACCAATAACCTGACACACCTGTCCGATGGAACCGGCACCGGTGAACTCGTCAGTGATCTTTCCATCAGTAGATCCTTGAACAGAATAAGTGGCTGGTGGCTGAGATGGAGCAGCGCCGGCAGAAGTAGCATAGTTGACTGCTCGGTTGAGGAAGTAACCAGTAGGAGATGGGTGAGACTGGGAGCGCGTGCGTGCGGCTCTACTAGCGTGAGTAAATGGAGATCTTGGAGATCGGTGGAGAGAGGAACGGAGGAGAGAGGCCGCTAGCCTCCGTGAAGCCATGTCGGAGAAAAGTCGGAGAGAAAGAGAGACTGCTAGGGTTTGAAATGTGTGGATGGATTCGTCTCACGAGAGACCCTGATCTAAAGTGGCCGAAATTTGGGGGTTTTCAACTTTTTACATTCCGGGATTCCTACATCGTACATCCAAAACAATCCCTAAATTTTGGCCCGTAGAAATTGCGACAAAATACATTTCTATTTACTTATTTTGAAATAACAATTAGATGAAGTCATGAAACCATGATAATTCTTCGATCAAAGTATAAATATTGTTAAGAGTTAAAGAAACTACTCTTATTTACAAGTTGATCACCAATTTGCGGGTCATAAACTCAACTTTCTAATACCATTTTTACCGATATTTATTTCGCATCGAGTAGGTATTTTTAATTGATATGAAATATGAAACCGATAGAATAAAATCTCTTCTCATCATTCTAGTCAATTGAAAATTGATAAGAATGTGGACATCAAACCTGGACCCAGGGATGCAAGGTGTACGACTGTATAAAGTCCCAAAAATATATAGGGCATGAGTTTTAGTCAGATTATCTAATAAATATGGTAATATATATCATTTTATTCAAGTGTGTATGCAAAATTGTTATAGTTTAGTTGGCTAAGGGTCTTTACTCTTTCATTTCCAACTCAGAGGTAGGCGTGGCGATTCTCGATACGATCCGAAACACGACACGCACCTGACACAAAAAAACGGGTTTGGGTTGAGTTTCCTAACCCGCCAACCCACCAACCCGTTTATTATATGGGTCGGTTTTTGATGCTCTAGTGGATTGAAATGTGGTTTTTAGATTTTTTTGGATGTGTTTTCAGAAATTTGGATGTGTTAACAAGTTTTTTTTTTTAATTTTCTGTTTAAACTTTCATTACCAACGAACCCGGTTTTGACTCATGAACCCGAATCTGACCCACAAACTCATATAATTAAATGGGTTACACGGATCGTGTCCGAGTTAGACATATCCGGGTTTGGGTTGAAGAAGCTGACACGATTATGATTACTTTATGGATATTAACGCTCATTTGTCTACACATCATTTTGCTACATGCAAAACCATGTTTCATGAGACAAGCTCATCTAAAAATCACATATATGCTTACATATATGATTTGAAAATATTTCCCAAGTTTGAATTAAAATGAATAATCGTCGTATTCTAATAATTTTGAAAATAATTCCAAAAGCACGCGGTGACAGTTTCTTTAACATCATATTTGTGTTATATTATTTCGAGTTGTCAACCGACCTTTTGCTTCCAAAGACTGTCCTCTCTCAGAAAGATGATTGGTTTCAGATTATAGAATTTCTCATGCCACTAAAATGGTAGAAATTTTCAAAAAGGTCCTCAAACCGACCATGTCCACAACAAAAGTTTAAGCAAGCAAAGTGTTGTTTGTTCTATTTTTTTCTAAACTGATCAAATATGTTTAAATAAACTGAATGAGTCTTAAGTTCCAATCGCATGTCGGATCAAGATAGCAATTGGTCAGTAAGCATGTATCATTCTCGAGTAACCATGTATCATTCTCTCCTTTTATCTCAAAAAGGTCTTCAAACCGACATGCATCTATTTCTTCTAGCTCCCGGAGTAAGCATGTATCATTCTCTCCTTCTATCTCTCTCGGTAGTCGTCAATACTCTAAACTTTGGTTATGAATATCTTAAATGTTGATTCACCTATTCGGTGCTTCACCCTTCTAACATCTACATTTTGTCATTCTTTGTAAAATCATGTCTAAAAGTATAGAACAATAGAACATATTGGTTTTCTTGGTTCTCTTATTAGCTAGGTAGTATAGGGAAAAGTAAAAAAAAAAATTTGAATGCATTACTCAATAATCCAACATATGTAATTGGTATATTATATAATTAGTTTATTGTAATTTGAAATAGTACTCTGTTGGAAATAGTGTCTAAGGTCATTAACTGTTTGTGATATTTCTAATAATAGCAGGGTACTTTTGGGTTGCCCTTATGACCCAGAAAAACAAACAGTGACAAAATAAATAAAGAGAAATTAGTTTATTAAACTATCATGTTATTATAAATTAATTAGAAACTAATTGGTAATTAATTAAGTAACTAATTTAAAAGAAATTAATTACACATACGAGATGTTGATTAATTAAATAGTTTAATTAATTATAACGATCAAAGGGGCTAAGTGAGGAGGCACCTTAAGTTTGAAACCCTAAAGTGTGTCCACTGTAAACAGATACATAGGGATCAAACCCTAATCATCCTTTGTCTCCTCTTGAGCCGGCAACTCCACTTCATCCCCTTCTTTTGGTGAAAATCTCATCACTCTTTAGGGTTTGAGATATTTTGCCTCCTCCCCAATGGAATCTTTGTCTACCTGGTTTCTGGAATTCCAGGGTGTAAATCAAGAAAGAGATTCTAATTTGGAGCATACTTGTCTAATTCAAGGTGGCAATAACTAGATCTCAAACAATGAGATTAATTGCAAACAGAGAGGTACAATTTTGTGTTCATCCATTAGTTGGTATAATTGTTATGAACTATATGATCCTAAATTATGTTTTTACACAAACTTATGATTTGATATTGTTAAGTCTTATATTGTGCAAATGTTTTGTTTATCATGATCAAATTTATTCAGTGGTATCAGAGCCTGTGTTCATAGGTTGTATGCACTTTAGATCTAAATTGAATAGAATTGTGTTTGCATGCTTTTAGTTTTTCGAAAATTATAAGGTTTGTGCTAGAATATCTTTTTTATTTGCATGATATTATTATCAATATAGGGTTTATGCTAGAAACCTTATTGAAACTGCATGCTGTGATTTTCGCTTGTTTAGGGTTTGCTAGAATGCCTTTTTTTAATATGCAGATCTAGCGGGACATGCAGTAACTCAACAAACACTAAAGTTATGTTTCATCTTCGAATGTAAGAAGAATTGACTTATCTTGCATACGTTTAGTTAAAGGTAAAAGAATGTCTATAAACTAATAATGTTATAAATAACATATTACATGATATGATTTTTTTAATATTTTAATATTAATAATTATAGTGGTACGAGTTGATTTTTTGAGGATCGGTTCCTAAAGTAAAACTGCACCGAACCAAGTTTGATCGTTTTTTGCGAAATTAAAAATTGTGTTTTTATATCGATTTTGGTTTTTCATTTTCAAATCGTTACAATTTGGTTTATTTTAATTATTGTGTAAAGGTGAAGACGACCAATGAAGGGATGTTAACTACTGGTAAAGTGCTAACGATCACATAAGGAGACGAATTTTCAATTATGGCGACATTTTAGTAACAAAATCCGATTTAGGGTTAATTTAGAATAATTATTTAAAACTGATGGTTTTAATGGTAAGATTTTTCATTTAAAAAATACAAAACTTCATAAATGGTCAATGTGGTTTTACAGGATATCAACTTTAGTCTCTAACTTTCAAAAACCTAAAGGATAGTCCTTTGGTTTGAAAACTTTTCATAAATCGTCCATCCGTCAGTTTTTGGCTGTTAAGTAGATAACTGAGAACGGCAAAATAGTCTTTTCCATAACAGGGACTATTTATGAAGATTTCTCTTTTATCGTTTCTTTTATATATATATATATATATATATATATATATATATATATATATATATATATATATATATATATATATATATATATATATATATATATATATATATATATATATAGAGAGAGAGAGAGAGAGAGAGAGGTAGGTTCAATATAGTCCCTTTAAAAGGTAGAGAACTGGAGGCCAGATCTTAGCCATCTATTATTCTAGATCTAGGGCTCTGATTAATTGTCAAAATTATAATTATTAATATATTTAAATTCAAATAACTTAAATTAAATACAACAAAAGGGTATTTTGGTAAGAAAATATTAACATATTTTTACCAACTCCTATTTTTTCTCTAACCATTCTCTCTCTTACGCTCTCTGCCTCTCTTTATTAGGGCATCCGATTTGGCTTTGTGGTTTGCGATTTCTGGCTGAGAGACGACGGCTAGGGTTTATACAAAAAAAAAACCTTGTGTGTGGCTTTAATCGGACAATATGGAAAACATCAACAGGTAACGTATGAAAAGTTTTTTTTTTTGTTACTTCCAATCGGTTTGTTAATTGGTTGCAGGTCTGATGTGTGTCTCACTTTGTGTCCTACTGTCCTTACCTCTCTCCTTCTTATCTGAATCAAAAGTCAATAAACATGGTGATGTCGATTCTTTCTGGTCAAATGGGTCGAGGTCTTATTGTGAAGAAGGGTATTGTCGGTAGCGATATGATGGTGATGGTGTCGTGATGGTGGTTGGCATGATGGTGTGTTATGGTAGATACCAAAGAATTCAAGGTCCATAACGTTTGTCTTTCTCTGTTTTCGTCCTTCATATTTCTACCCGTAATCTAAACTGAAGTGCTAATCTCTTCCCCAATTCTTATGTGTTTCTCACTTTGTATCCCTTGCCTCTCTCATCTTAATCTTAATCGAAGGTCAATAGAGATGGTGATGGCAGGTCTTTATGGCTAAAAGGGTGGAGGTTGCTGCAAAAAAGGTATTGGCGATGGTGATGTTGAAGGTGGTTGGCGAAAAGGTAAGCGTTAGAAAAAGATAATATCATACATGTACACACCTATCTGCACAATTTTGGTTGGAACTAACATTGTTTTATGCATCTAACATTTTTCTACAAAGTCAATGATAAGTCTTTTTTATCCATTATCCAATTTAGGTTGTCATTTCTTACCCACTTCCCCAATTTCATTTATTTCTTGACAAATTTTAAAAAAGCTTAAAGTGAATCAGATATGATTGAAGGTAATTCATTTGTGATTGATATTATTTAATCATATATGATAAAAAACGCATGCAATGTATTAATCATTGATGATTAACACTGTATATTCATTGATGATTACATGCATTGTTCATTGATGATTACATGCAATGCTCATTGATGATTACAATACCTTATTCATTGATGATCACAATGTTTTATTCATTGATGATTACACCCATTGTTCATTGATGATTACAATACCTTATTCATTTATGATTACAATGTTTTATTCATTGATGATTACATGATTTGTACTAGTTAATGTCAATGAGTCTTTTCAATTTACTTTTGATTTAGTGACTGTTATTGATATATTTATTTTATGTTTGACAATGTACATAAAAAATCAAGAATCTCGATCATTTTGGAATGAAGTTTTGGAATGCTAATGTACAACCAAAAGTGGAGAAGATCATGACTTATTCATTGATGATTATATGATTTTCATTAACAGATAGAACTTTAATGTTATATCATTGTTTTATTCATTTATGAATATAATGTTATTTTCATGTTTTTAATTATGATTATAAGAAAATTAGTAAATTTCTACATTGTAATTTTTTTCTTTTTGTATTATACATTTCAGAATAGTGGTTTATTCAATTACGATTATAATTTTATTGAAATTATCTTCAATTTATGCTTTATTCATTTACGATTACAACCATATTGATATATGAATACCAAATACGTTTATTCATACATGATTAAAAAATTTATGATAAAATTATAAAATTTTCAATATCATTGATACTTTCATTTATAAATAAAAACGTTTTTTGGAAGAAAAAAATAATATTAAATGACAATTACTTTTTTTAGGTAACAATTAATCAAATCCCTATATTTTAGGAAATTATCAATTAATTTATTATATTATAATTTAACTAAAATACACAATTACTAATATGCCCTTATAAAATGATTGGTCCACGTTTGGCCTCTAGTTTTCCACCTTTTATTGGTCTCTATATAACCCCTCTCTCTCTCTATATATATATATATATATATATATATATATATATATATATATATATATATATATATATATATATATATATATATATATATATATATATATATATATATATATATATATATATATATATATATATATATATATATATATATATATATATATATATATATATATATATATATATATATATATATATATATATATATATATATATATATATATATATATATATATATATATATATATATATATATATATATATATATATATATATATATATATAGTTTCGATCCAATTTGATTTTATGTATAACTCGTATTTTAACCTAGAGCATATAAACCATATGTTTTTACCCAGACGCCGACCAAAATTGACCACCGAGCTCCTTTCTTGGAATCGTCTTCACCCTCATGGTGGCTCTCTCCCACGAAAACACAAAAGTGAAGCAAAGAGATTGAATTGTAAAGATGAAATTTCAAAATCTACAAAAAGTCGACATCGATGAAACAATCCGGTTTACAATCCGTCTTCCTACCCACCCGCCGTTGGGACCACCCTAAACCGCCGTAAAACACTAGCCACCACCCTCTTAATTTGCAAAAATGCCATCCCTCGGTTTAAAGACCCATCGTCCTGAAATATCCTTCTCCAACCACCACTCAGGCCGAAAGTCCGCCTAGTCGAACCACCACAACTTCTTACAAGTTCGAACCACCGAAGGAGATAACTTACAAGGAAATTCTTTCCGCCACCGACAGTTAAACATAGAAGTTTGAGGTTTGAGAGCCGGAGGGTGGGGTGGGGTTATCCTTGGCCACCTGCCGCTATTGGAGCCCTTCCACCCTACGATACAATTGAGACGTTGATGAGATCGGAGTCCACTGCCGCCCCCAAATACCTTCACGCCGCCGGTCAGTGCCATGGTTGGACTCTAGCAACGAAATTGCTACTTCTGTCCTTCTTTGTCTCGCTTTCCGTCTCCGGATCTTGAAATCCTGAGATGGCTTTGTCATCGTCTCGCTTCATTCCCTCTATCCTGTAATATCTCTATCTCGCTATCTCGATTCTTTATCAGACTTCGGCAGACAATCGATCAAATCCAGTGCCATGAAAGACTCGGCTGATCGAGCTGTCTGACTTGGGATTTCTGCCAATCAAATCTAGCGAGGGTTAAAGGTAGAATCGAAGAAGTCAATACATGGTAATAAAAGTCAACCAGCGGCAGGTCGGGGCTGCATGCGCGGTTGCCTCCAAGCGAGGTGAAGGTGACGGGTGATAGGCAACAATTGCATGATGTGAGTGCGAATCTTTTGAGCTTTATGGCGGATCTTGCAATAAGAAAGGGTCATATTGAAGGTTCTTGAGAGCTGTTTGAGATTGGAGAATAATGGAAGTTTGATTTGTGGGTGTTTTTGTTTTTGGATTTGGAGATTGGGTTTACATTTATGGTTGGTTATTGTGATATGATTGTTCTCATTTTTGTTAGTTTGGGATGACATTTGTTGTTTTATTGGATTTGAAGTTTGGGTGTTTATTTGATTACTTTTCACTAATTAATTAGAATAATCAAATAATTTGTTATTAAACCAAGAAAAAATAGTTTGATGGACAAAATGTTAGGTTTATAACCATTGATAATGATTCGTATTAAATAATTTGATTGAAGGTTTAAATGTGGTGTGAAGTTAATTGTCTTTTTAAATATAAAAAGAAAAAGGACTAAAACATCTCTAGATTCCAATATGGTGAAGATCGATTAAGCACCACACGAAGGAACACCTTAACACGAAAAAATGTATATTTTACAACACTTGCTAAGAATAAATTCAAGTGACACCCTAATAATAAAAAAACACCAAACCCACACATAGTTTATTCCTTACATTGCACCAAACATCCACACCCTTTTGTGTTCGATTTCTGACCCCTAAACAACCGAACCATTTTTTATTTGCATTCTGACCCCATTAAGGTTGTGTTTGGTAGAATCTTAATTTTAAGATTTGAATGTTTAAGAGGTTTGGATTTTGAAGAGACTCTGAATTTTTAAGATCTGAATTTTTAACATGCTGCTTGGTTGGAACCTTTTAATTGTAATGCTAGATGATAAAAATGACAATTTTACACAAGTTGTTTACACATGATTTTTCTATCAACAAATCAACAACTTTCCATCATAAAACATTTCAACATTTCTGCAAATCAGAAAATTAACAACTTGTTTACATCAGATTCTGATTTAATAAAAAAAATCACATTTCAGATTGTAATATTATATTCTAATTTCAGGAAAACACATGAACATCACATCACATTTCAGTTTGTAATCTCAGATTATGATTTCATGAAAACACATGAACATCATCAGATTTGTAATCTCTTATTCTGATATCAGAAAACACATGAACATCACATATTAACACCAAATTCTGATTTCGTACAAGTGCATTATCATTTAAGCAAATTAACATCAGAAAACGTCTTATTAGGGGAAAAAACGGCAGCAGATGAACAACAGCAACACAGTAACCACCAGATGCTGATTTCGAAAAAAAAGGGTTTTTTAGGGAAAAAACATACCAAATCCAAACACAACATCACAGAAGGAGAGAGAGACGGGTTGAATGAGGTCGCTTGACGACAAGAATAACAGTAGAAAGGAGAACGGCGACGACGAAGTCAGAGGTGAGAGAATTGGCCGGTCAGACGAGTTGAGATCGACGGGTTTGAGGCGAGAACGTAAGAAAAAAAGGAGGCAAGCTTTTCCGATTGTTTTGGTTGGGGCGGGTTTGAGGCGAGAACGTAAGAGAAGAAGGAGACACGTCAGATGTCGGAAAGCAGACAACGACAATGTGGTCTCCCTTTCTTACGACGATGGAGGATGTCAGAGATGAGAGGGATGTAGCGATGTGGTCTCCCTGTGTCGCGATTGTAAGAGAGGAGGGAGAAAGGAGCCGATGTGTGTGAGGCGGGATTAGGGCATTTGCGTATATTTCCCTTCTATTTTTTTAATTAGACATGCTTTTATCCCTTAACCATACTGATGTAACTTTTTAATTAAAAGGTAAAAAATAAGTTGTAATCAAATAGTCTTAAAATTAAAAATTAAGTGGTTGCCTCTTAATTTTGCAATTAAGAGGTAAACAAACATAGCAAAAGTGAAACCCAAAAACGAAGAATGTTGTGATGTTTAATCATTTAGTCAAATTATTTGTGCTAAATAGGTTGGTGACAGTAAAAAATTTCATTAATAGTATCATATTTTTAAAATAAAATATTATTTGTGGTATTTCTTATTTGCCAAACCCTGATTTGTAACCTAAGTTGATAAAATAAATATCTCGACTCAGCGATAAGTTGTTTAGAAAATTCGCAAATAGTGGCACCTAAGGCTGAAGGGTGTGCAAGACTCCCATGACAACCCAAGACTCCCGCCACGTCAGCGCCATGTCACCAAGACTCCCAAGACTTCCACTAGAGGTGTGCAAGACTCCCATGACTACCCTTTTAATTTCCACGTCACATTTATATTTTACGTTTTTTTAATTAAAACCAAACATTAAAAGTTAATTAAAACCAAACCTTAAAAATTAAATAAAAAACATTACATAAAAATAAAAATAAAAAAAACGATATTGCATGAAATTAAAAAAAACATAAAAAACGACAATTCCTAAATTTAAAAAAAAAACTACTTATTCAAATATTTCTTCCGTGTCTTTGCTTTAGACGTGGAGGACGCATGGGGTCTGCGTGTGGCACACCGTCCAGCCTAAGTAAAGGACGAGTTCGTGTATACATAAATTATACATGGACATTTCCGTAATAAAAGTCCAATAAACCGTGTCCCGAGTTCCCTTTCCAACCAAGAAAAACCAAGACGACTAGATCAGAACCCACACCCAGTTGCAGTAATCTGTGTGAGATCAATCATCGAATTGACCCGGTAATCAGCGTTATCTTCCGATCCGTCATCGATTATGGCTGCTCCGGCGTCGTCGTCGTCGGCGACGAACATCATGCTCGCAATTTACGAGAAGAAAACCGTTGCGGTCGATCTTTATCGTCCTCTCCGCAACTACATAGTCTTTAATTACTCCGAGCGCGAGGCTCAAAACCTCGAAGACGACCTTGAAACCCTAAAAGAGATGCGCAACAATATAGAACGTTCATCAGCTGCTGATTCCCTCCCCGCCCGCCGTGATCTTCTACAGAACTACTTCAAAGCCCTAACAGCCGTCGAATCGAGGTTTCCAATCTCCCCCGACAAGGACCATGTCAACTCCGTGACATTCACATGGCACGATGCGTTTAAGAACAAGAACAAGGCGTCGCAACAAAACATTCACTTGGAGAAGGCGGCGATTTTGTTTAATTTGGGTGCGGTGCATAGTCAGATTGGGTTGACTTTTGATAGGTCAACAGTGGAAGGGAGACGGCAGGCTTCACACTCGTTTATTGCTGCGGCGGGTGCTTTTGCGTTTTTGAGGGATAATGCCGCTACAAAGGCGTCAATCGGGAGTTCAACGACGGTGGATGTTTCCGTTGAGTGTGCAGGGATGTTGGAGAGGTTGATGCTGGCTCAAGCGCAGGAATGTGTGTTTGAGAATACCATTGCTAAAGGGAGCACTCCCGGGGTTTGTTCCAAGATCTCCAGACAGGTCATCTCTTGTTTAAATCTTTAATCATTATAAGCTACCATGTCAGAATTAAGTAGTGATCAATGCCTGTTATTTAGAGTACTGTTAGGAATGTTCAACCTTAATCATCTTATTAAAGATAGCTAAATCATTTGTTCAAATATAGGTGGGTCTCTACTACGAAGAAGCCCTAGCTGCACTAAACATTGCACCTCTCACTCAACACTTTGACAAGACATGGCTGTCCCATGTTCAGCTCAAGGCAGCATTGTTTTATGCAGAAGCTTGTTACAGATACAGTCTCGAGCTCCATGAAAAAGAAGAAATCGCAGAAGAAATCGCGCGGTTAAAGAGCGGTATCGGAGCTTTAACAGATGCCAAAAAATCATCTCCAAAAGGTGCTGCACAACAAATACTCGATGCCATCAACAAACTAGAAACTAATCTCAACCGCAATCTAGAACGAGCCATGAAGGAAAACGACAGAGTCTACCTAATGCGGGTCCCACAAGCCAGCTCACTACAACCCCTTCCTGCATTCGCAATGGTCAAGCCTTTAAACATGACCGAAGTGCTGGACGCCAGCAAGGACAAGATGTTTGCAAGTCTCGTCCCTGACAGCAGTGCAAAGGCTCTCTCACGGTACACAGAAATGGTGGATGACATCATCAGAACTCAAGCTGAGAAATTACAACAAGGGAGTGAACTCGCGCGTGTCAGCCTCAAAGAAATGAACTTACCTGATTCCATTCTTGCATTGGAAGGACATTCTGTTTTACCAACTGCTTTATGGGAAGACGTGGAGGCGGTTCAAATTAGTGGGGGCCCAGCGGGCTTAGAAAGTGAACTTCAACAGCTTCGTGACTTAAAAAGGGTTAACCATGAATTACTTGTGCAAACAGAGGAGCTTTTACAAAAAGAATCAGCAGAAGATGCACAGTTTAGAACCCAATTCGGGACACGGTGGACCCGGCCTCAGTCAACTACTTTGACCAAAAATTTACAGGATCGGTTGAATAGATTTGCGGGAAATTTAAAGCAAGCTGCTGAGAGTGATGTTAAAATTGAACGCTCGGTGAGAGAGAATATGGCGCTCATGTCTATTCTAGATCGCCGTCCGGTAAATAAAATAAAATGTTTGTTTACTTAATTTTATTGTATTGATACATTTAGTTATTTATTATTTATTATTTATTTGGTAGATTGAATCCGCCCTTCCAACTTTGGCTAAGCCAATCATGTCATTGGATGCCAATGAAGATGCTGTAGTTGGGACCCTGAAACAGAGCTTGGTAATACTACTTATAAAATGCTTATCATTACATTTTATTATGAATTATTATTATTGTTATTTTTTATAATTTTGCAGAGGCAATTAGAGACACTGGGAGCGCAAAGGGCAGGATTGGAAGACATGCTGAAAGATATGAAGCGAAAGGTGTGTTTAGTTGTAGAGTTGTAGAGTTTTAGTTGTCCTTGCCATTTTTTTCATTTTTGTTTCTGGAATTAGTGTTTTTAATGTTTTATTTTGGAATTGTGTTGGTTGAATATAGGATGATATACTCCCAAAGTTGATGACATCGACCGGTTCGTATGAAGATCTTTTCAGAAAGGAGATAGCTAAATATAATCATATATGTGAAGAAATATCTCAAAACCTTCAAGCTCAGGAACAGTTATTGATACATATTCAGGGTCAAAATCGCCAATTTGCAGGCACCTTCAACATCGAGGATTACAAAGGTAATGTATTTTCTATTATATATAATAACTCATGGATTTATTATTAGTATTATATGCTAGGTTTTTACATTTTATGTGCTACTTACAGCTGCTTGTGAAAAATGCTATAAGCATATCGAAGCTGCAGTAGCCAAGTATCGAGAAATTAAAGAGAATATTAATGAAGGACTAAAGTTTTATGTCACTCTTCAGGTTTGGACTTTTTCTTGTTTTTTTTTTTAAATTATTTTCTGGACATGGATTATATCGTTTATAAAATTTTGAAACAGGATGCAATCACAAGTGTAAAGCAGCAGTGCAGTGACTTTGTGATGACACGAAGCATGCAATGCCGGGAAATGATCGAAGATGTACAAAGACAAATGTCAGGTCTCAGTTTTCAAGATGGAAAAAATTCAGGTAATAATAATAATAATAATAATTACAGTTACCCTGCGGCGGCACCGCCACAAAGGACGTCGTCCCAGCCGGAATCCGGCCCTCAGCCACCTTATTATCATCACCAACAGCCACCACCGGCTTATGCTCAGGCTCAGCACCACCAGCCACCACCCCAGCAGCCTCCATATGGTCAGCAGCAGCCGCCACCGCCTTACCATGGTGGATCACCATACCCGCCACCTCAGCAGGGCCAACAGCCGCCAGGTAGCGGCTACGAGTACGGTCAGCCTGCTTATCCAGGTTGGCAGGGGTCGTATTACAATGCGCGGGGTCCGCAACCTGGAACGTTTCCGAGGCCACCGTATACGGTTTCTAATCCGTACCCTCCTAATCAAAGTGGCTACTATAAACAATGATTTCATCTGTTTTTTTTTTTTTTTGTTTGAGTTTTTTGTCTTAAAACTAATAATATTGGTTAACTTGATTTACATAGCTTTATATTGCGGTTGCTTTGTGTATTTTACTATAGGAATTGTTTGTAAATGAATTGCATACTATTTAGACAATCAAGTTCGTGTATAAAATATGCATCATTTGGAGAGAAGATGCTCGCATCATCGTATGCTCACCTGTTCACGTTCAATTGTTGTTGCTTGTCATGCCAATGAAACTGTTTTTCTGTTGGGAGTGTTGGGGAATTTGGAGAGAAGGGTGTGTCGTAGATCAAAAAAACGATATTGCATGTATAGGGATCAAATCGTGTTCGACTTTCCTTGAAAATTACTCGTGCCATATATCCTAGTTGTTAGGATGTTTGTTCGTTATTTGCACTCATGAAATCCATAAAATGGATAAGGATGACAAAAATGCGGTATTCAGAAGTTATTTTGCGGTTACACAGAAGTTTAACTGTTTTCTAACATTTACATACCACTTTGGCCATACAACAGCTATTACACACAACTTTGACCATACAACATACAATGACTTGCCAGGTCAAAATCGATCTTTCTACATTAATTAGCTACTTTTGAAAGGTTCAGAGCGCGCTGTCCCTCGACACCACTCGCTGATCTGTTAATGGACCATTGCAAGGGGTTCTGCCCCTTCGACCTTGCAATGAGACGCGACCCCTTTGGCTGATCGGTTACCGACCATTGCAAGGGATTCTGCCCCTTGAACCATTGCGGGCGGGTATTATGTGTTTGGCGACCCGAATTCCAATTATTTATTTTGGTTTGCTGGTAAGGACAAATATCAATTGAGTTGATACTTGGAAGAGTGTTTCGGAGAAGTTCAACATTTCTAAATGGAAGGCTAAGACTTTATCTATGGATGGTAGACTCATTATTATAAAGTCGGTTTTGGGAAGCTTAGACATTTATTTTATATCATTTTTTAAAGTGTCGGATACGGTGTTGAAATTAATGGGATTTTTTGGAAGATAGAACGATGAGTTGAGATAGTTGGGAGAAAGTGAGGATCAGAAACTGGTGGTCTTGGAATTGACAGCGTTTGTTTTCTACCAGACTTTATTATTCGAATGGGTATGACGATTCCGTGAAGATGATAATGGTGAGGGTGGTCATATGGATCAAAATTCGAGTGAGGCTATCCAAAATAGTCATTGGTCTGATATTATTCGAGCCTTTATTCGATTCCAACATAAATGTCTCGATTTGCAAATTCAAAGTTGAAAATGGAAATCAAAGTTGAAAATGGTCAACGAGATAAGTTTTGGGAGGAAGTTTGGTTAGGGGACACTTCGTTAAGGCTTGGGAGAGTGGCCTCGCCATCCCCCTCGCCAACTCCTTCGCTCAGCATCGCCAAGCCACCCCGCCTTCCTTCGCCCTCGCTCTCGCTATCGTTTCCTCGCCATTTCTCCAGCGAGCTCGCCAAAGCTTTGGCAACGGTCATGTGACCGTTGAACGGTCACAAATACAAAAAAAAAAAAAAATTAATTTAAAAAAATCCAATTATTCTCTTATATAAACCAAACCCTCAAATCATTTTTACCACACAACTTCAATATCAAACCCCTTCTACAATTTATATCCTCTTTCCCCCAATTTTAATTTCTAAAATTATGTCATCCGACTCGTTAATTTCGATATCATCGTCAGATGATGATGAATTGGAAGAACAAATAGGCGAGCAAATAGAGCGTATTACGGCTCATATACAACAAGGATTACAAAATCCATCGCCAAGCAGCGGGCCTCGTCTACACAGAAGATTTATTGATCGGGGAAGAGCGGAAGCCGAACAACGTCTCTTTCGGGATTATTTTGCTGAAAATCCCACATATCCAGAGTATAAATTCCGGCGTCGGTTTCGCATGCGCAAATCGTTGTTTTTGAAGATTGTTAGCGACATTGAAGCGGCGAGTGATTACTTTAAGCAACGACCGAGCGCATCAGGTATGTTAGGATTCCACCCTATTCAAAGATGTACTGCTGTACTTCGCATGTTAGCATATGGCACACACCCTGATGCACTAGACGAGACAACGAGGATGTCCGCACGTGTCGCACGAGACTCTCTAGACATATTTTGTGACATGGCCCTAATTATGTACAAGCCACGATATGGGCGTGAACCTACTCCCAATGACATCCGACAATTGTACGCCCATCATGCACAAGTGCATGGCTTCCCTGGTATGTTAGGAAGTTTAGACTGTATGCATTGGAGGTGGAATGGTTGTCCTTCTGCTTGGCATGGCCAATACACGAAGGGTCAGTACGGATACCCGACGGTCGTGCTTCAGGCTGCAGCGTCACAAGATATGTGGATTTGGCATTCATATTTTGGTGCTCCCGGGTCGCATAATGACCTCAACATACTCAATAGTTCGGATTTTTACACAAAGTTACATAACGGCACTGCTCCGGACTCTTCGTTTACACTCCGAGGAACGCAATATCGATTTGGGTATTATCTTGTGGATGGAATCTATCCAGAGCATTCTATTTTCGTCAAGACTTTGGCTTTCCCAGATGACCCACAAAGGCGAAAGTTTAAAAGAGCTCAAGAAAGAGCTCGAAAGGACATCGAGAGAGCATTTGGTGTATTGAAGAAACGTTTTGCCATACTAGCTAAACCTTCACTGTTTACAAAAAAATCTACTATGGCAAAGGTCATGTTTACATGTATTATTTTACATAACATGATTCTAGAAGACGAAGGACATACTATATGTCAATACGAAGAAAATGAAGTCATTCCCAATCCACAGCCAATTCCAGTTGCGAGTCCTGAGTACCTTGAGCGAGTGCAAGTGGTGCGCAGTCGACAAATTCATGGCGATCTTCGTCGTCATCTTATCGATCATCTTTGGACGGTAGACCATATTGATCTAAATATGGATCCGGTGAACGAGTACGACGGTGAATATTCAGATGAAGACAATATATGAGGTCGTGTTTAGTTGGTTTTTAAGTTTAATTTAGTTTGTTTTGAGTTGTTTATTTATGTTTTTAATTTTAATGTAATGTATTTTAAGTTTAATGAAATGGTTGTTTTTAGTTTTATTATTGTTTTTAATAATATAAATAATTTAAAAAAAATATTTAATAAAATAGTTTAGCATGAAGTTCAGCATGTGCTGACTACTACCACCATTTTTGGTCAGCATGTGCTAAACTTGCTGAATGCTGACGTGGCATAGTTTAGCACATGCTGAACATGCTAACCACTCCCTCCAGCCTAAAAAAATAGGTTTCCTAAAGTTCATTCTCTTGAGTAGGAGTGTAGGACATGCTTTGCTTGGTGTCACGGCTTGAGTGGAACGATTAAACCTCATAAGTCGGAGATATTTGACAACACGGTCTTGCAGCCGTTTATTTCTTTGAGATTTTAAATAAGAGCAAAAAGTATAAGACGAAGTGAGTTGATTGGTTTCACAATCCTACTTTTGCTTTTTTTTGGTTTTGTAATGTTATTTTTTCTAACACCTTGCTAGTCTCTTCATAAAATTTTTGTGTTCCAAAAAAATATTCATATTTTTAACAATGGCCTCTTAGTGATTGTTTAAGTTGTGAATGGATTTTAAATATAGTTACTATTTGAATCATCAAGATTTAGTGTTTAGTTAATTTTTTAGAAGACTAGTCCTTTTGATCAAGTGCAAAAATTACTACTTATAAAAGATTTAAAAGATTGACCTTGTAGTGGGGCAAATGGGTAGGTGAGCACAATAGTCTTTAAAGACCGTCGACTTACGTGTGTATGTTTCATAAACATATAAAAAACTAACATTTGATTCAAAGCAATCGTATGTATCAGTTTATTTATCTTAGTGAGTTAGTGGTTATGTTTCATTCGGTTTCTTTAAGAGGAAATTTTTTAGTGGATTGATTATTGGTTCCGGTCCATGTAACTTAGAACCAAGTCAAACCAAACCAAACCAAACTGTGCTTATTTTTATATTTATGTAGTATACACATGTAACATCTGTAATTTTAAAATATAATGTATTTATTTATTAATCATATCAATTTTATTCAGACAATAATGGAAAGGATAAATTTGAGATGTAGTAAAATAGTATTTCGAAAAAGATATTGAGTGGAGATAGCTGGATTTAAATGCAAATGTATTATGATAACTGTATTTAGAAGCGTTAGACACTCCAAAGTTTTCACGTTGAGAATTGTATTTTATTAAAGGTAATAAGGTATGCTCTTTCTTCTTGTATTCCAGAATTCTTCCTGAAAAATTGGTTTTAACCAATTTTATAAAATGATTTTTTTTCATTTCTAATACAAAATACGATTCATAAAACAATTTAAAATAAATAAAATGTTATATGTTTGTACAGTTTTCGAACTTTTCGACCAGAAAAATTCAATGACCTTTTGTAAGTTACAGTGTTGTATCCTGGGAAACAAATACGTTTTAAGAAGACCGTGTCGCATACAAATATGTACATGCAAACACCTACTTCAAACTCTGACAAGACATTTCGAACATGGTCACAAAATATTTTATTGCCCCATCATTAAATGAAGCATTGCCTAATTTCTCTATAGTCTCACCTACATGTTTTGCTAATAATTTTTTTTTTCAAAAGCGAATCATTGTCGATCCATTGTGCCGTAATATTAACATATATGGTTATAATTTGGCATAAATGATCGAGTAACACACTTGTATTATTCTTTTTGTATTTGCAACCATCTTCTTTTTACAATATGAGCATTTTAATTCGGTTGCTCTCTTCATGAAAGCAATATGTTCTTACAAGTAGGATCATATTCCACCACCATCCTTCATTTCTATGTCAATGTTTTGGCTGTCAACATCATAATTGGTTGCTTCATATTCCTACTTTCAGCCACATCACTGTTCGTGAGTTGGTTCTATCTAGAGGTGGCAAAACCTGACACGACACGACAACCCGACACGAACTCGACACGAAATAAACGGGTTTGGGTAAGAGATTTCAACCCGTTTAATTAAACGGGTTGACACGACACGACACGACACGATAATTAAACGGGTAAGGTCAGGGTTGAAACTTTCAACTCAAAAATGACTCGAAAATGACCCGTTTATTTATATTCAAGTTTTTCTAATTCTTATGTAAATTGGATAGGTCAAAAACCAATACCATATTTAAAAGAAAAACTTCTGATTAACGTGTTTTATAATGTGGAAGTCGTTTAGCCACCTAGGTCATGAATTCATTTTCACTTTTCTACTTTCTCACTCATACTCCACAGTTTCATTCGGTCTCTCTCTCCTCGCAACCTCGTCATTCATCTCCCCGACTCTTAATCTTTTAATGTTGCTCTATAAACTTAGTGTGAATGCTTCTACTACTAGTTTTTCATGTTTTCCTTTTCGACCTATTCTTTCAACATACTTAGTGTTTCAACTCGAAAAGTAACATGATATATTTACAAGGTCTAAACCCCAAACCCGAAACTCGACACGAACTCGACACGAAAATAAACGGGTTGACACGACACGACACAATTATTAAACGGGTTGGGTTAGGGTCGAGCACTTTCAACCCGTTTAATGTTTTGACACGACACGAAATCGACACGACACGACACGTTTGCCAGGTCTAGTTCTATCTACGAAACACACAATGCTACATATATAATTAAAAATATGGTTATACTATAACATCTAATTTCGGTTTGATTTGGATACTATACCCATTATAAATTGCTACTGCATTCTACCCCAAAACTATAATTTACACATTCTAATGTTATGATGAATAAAGGAAGTTTTGAAGAAGGGATGCGCCTACAACGACTTTAGTGGGTGTCAACCTTCAAGTTATAACAAAACCCTCGATCCAATTGTGATGTAAGATTGGATAATAGAACTGCAGATGACATTTTACGCATTCTAATGTTATGCACCACCCGATGATGCACCTTATAGAACTACACAAAGGGTTGCAAATCTCTTGTACAAGTGAGTTCTCCTAGGACTTTTACCGAAACGAATCTCTCAACTTGTTTTGTCTATTTTCTAGTTTAATAAATAATTACCATATTAAATATAGTTAAAATATTATAGTATGAAAAAGCTAGGAATTTATACATAATAAAAAATATATTTGAGGAATTTAAAAATAAATAAATTAAAAAGCTCGTTGAAACTCATATATATCTATGCAACTTAAAAAAAGGTTGTTTATAAGCTATTTTTAAGCTTGTAAAACATGACAATTTAAAAGGTTGGAATAATAAGCTAACTGTCTCGTGCTAAATACAGTCTTATCAAAAATATAAATATATGCAAATAAACACATAATACTAAAAAAACATATCTAAATATATATTTGTTACAAAATAACCATTAAAACTTGAGCAAATTCTATTATTTTTTGTTTATTTATTCATGTTTTAACTTGTCTTATGGTAAACATTTTTTATGTTTAAAGGGAGTGTGCCGTCTGACAGGTCATGTTTTTTGAACTTAAACAAACTCTTGTAGCATGGTTTCACACATATAAGACAGGTAGAAGGTACTAAAAGACCGGCTAATCAAGGAAAGCGATTTTGATGATAATTACTTGTTTTAGTAAGTTATCTTGTTGTTGGATGAACTAGATACTATATTATTAAAGATGCATAACACGATTGAAGTTTTGAAATGGTTCTTCCTTTCATATTTGTTGGTCTTAATCGTGTTTAACCATCTAAAATTAAGAGTCGTTAGGCCTTCAAAAAAAATTTCTTGGTGTTTTAATTAATTTATTCATTCATGGGATTAAGGGTAGATGACATTGATCGAGATGGGCTCGGGAAGAGTTGTACTGACGGCAACACCACCCTGGATGTTATGATAACGAAAGTATTGAGGCATTTTTGGGAAGTAGAACCTGAGCTTTCCGAACCACTTTATCTTCTTGATCGTTAGCCAACATCTATTACAACACCCTCCCCCCCCCCCCCCCCCCCCAACACTCCTGCTCCTTCAATGATTACTATTTTATTTTTATTATTAAAATAACCCTCTATAAATATCATATTCTTCTTAACACTCTTATTCAAAATGGATTCAAGTTGTAGGAAAACTAAAGTTATAGGTTCAAACCGAAAGAAAAGCCATGCTACGGGTTCATAAGATCCACCAACTTCCGACACTCAATTCCTACAATATCAAACCCAATATTCGTAACTTCCAATACAACATTCATATAATGAGTTCTGAAGCCCACAAGATCAACTAAATTTTTATACCTTTACAAACACAAAACCCTCACTTAGCCTACTAACAACCCCAAATCCAAGATTTTGATGAATATGCGACGAATTCCAATTCAACACCCAAGACGAAAAAGAATTTGACAAGTCATTGGAAGAAACTACCCTACCTCCCCAAAAACAAAATCTCAAAAAGAATTCAATGAGTTAGCAAAAGAATACAACAACACAAAAGCCAAAATCATGAAGTATAGAAGAACTCACATTAGCAAGGGCTTGGATCGATGTTTTAGAAGATGGGAAAAGTACAAATCACCAATGAGCCAAGTAATTTTGGAAGCTGGTTTTTGATAGCTTTTCACAAAAATAGGATGTTAGACCATTCCTGGAAGAGCATTAGAAACATGACAAATGCTAACTTGTTGTAGTTAATTAATAGCTAGAGAAGGGCTGGACTGCATAGATTCCGACAAATCATCCTCTCGTGGATCACAAAAATAAAGACATCCAACACCGACTATAGAGTCATGATGCCCAAAAGGCACAAGAGAAAATTTGTTTTCCAAATTGAGCATGAAGGGAAATATAAATGTTTCATGAGTCGTTGATCTCGCTAAGTCTTTTAATACATGGTAGGGTTGTCTCCATCAGGTGGATATTGAATAAGACCATCCTCATTAAACCCTCGAAATGAAACATGTTCCATTGATTTTGCTAACTTCGTCGAATCCGAGTAGGTTTATCTTCATCTTTAAACAACTAGATTTGGATTTCGTGTTGAAATAAGCTGATTCCGATTTCATGTTGAACAAGTTGATTGATTTAATTTCCAACCAAATGAAAATTGGTAGGGTTTGGTGTTTTTTAGGGGATTTCATCAAATGTTACCACGAGATATAGAAATTCCCTCTAAATTGCTTTGTAAGAGATGATTCTCTTTAGACATAAATCTTGTCTCGCGATAAATGTTTGTGATCTTCATTGATTGTTTGTGATCTTCATTGATTTTTATGAAATTTGATTTAAATTGTTGTTTAAAATAAATAAATAGATAGTATATACAATAGAAGTTTGGATATTGATTCTCTCATTTGTCCTGTTTGCGATCTTAATTCGGGGTAAATGATCATCTTTTTTTCATTGCTGTTTGGCTATGATGATTTGGAAACAGGTCCAGCCATGGTGGAATTTTGATCTTTCAAATCATCAAATGGTGTAAAGGGTGTTTTATCGATCGAATCTTATCATGTGGGTGGTATTCAAATGAAATGTTGTGAAGTTACTATTCTCACCATTATGTGGTTGTCTTTGGCGATTTCACAATGCCACTTTGTTTCAACCTATCAAGCTGAAAAAAGTCTTGATATTTGAGAAAAATTGTTACTCTGTCATATTTCTGAAATTTTAATAGAAGCAAAAACCTGAAAGTGAATTGGGTTGGTCGGCTCGAAAAGCCAATTCTAGGTTTATCCTCCGTGTAATATCTTGTTAAGGCTTATTGGTGGTGGTTTAATATAATGTTTTGCCGTTAAAAAAAGCATCCTCTCTTAGAAAGAACTATTGGGAATTTGCTCAAAATTAATACCTATTTTGTAACAAAAACAAAATCATGTAATATTTTAAAGGGCAAAATACAAAAAAACACAACTATTTATCCATCTATTTACAGAAAAACCCTTAAATTTTACTTATATGCAAAATAACCATTGTTTTTTCATATACCATTTAGATTAACCCAAATTACCGGTTTCTTTAAAGAAATGACCGGTTATGAGTGACATGGCATATTTATTTTCTTTTTCACGATGACATGGCATGTCTTTTTCTTCATTTATTAATTTGGGCAAATCGAGCAACACAAATCGTTCCCAAATTTAAGATCGACACATAGGGAATCGAACATACTAGACACAAAAGAAAAGAATCCAATGAAGAAGACATAAATACGATCGAGGAAGGAAGCCAGGAAGAACACGATATTTAGGTTTGTTGACCAGGGGTCCATGAAGCGATACAGTCGGTGCAGAACACGATTCCATCCATTGCTTCTTCGTCTTCTTTTTTTTCCTCAAAATCGAGATGTGGGTTGTGAAGTTGTAGATTATTGTAAATGTTAACAGGTTTCAATGGCTAGATCTGGCAATGGAATTGCTTTCGTGACTCTCATCTTCTTCGAAAATATCTAAGATCTCCTTCTCTGATCTCGACAATGAGTCAACTGGGTCTTTCTTCCATGACCGGAGCATAGGCTTAGGTACTATGGTGGGCATCGCCTCCACGTTTTTCACCATCACATCACATTCAGAGTTCCCTCCCAGCGTCATGAAAACATACCCACTGTCACTCTCAGATTGGCAATGAATCATAGTAATTTTGTCGGATTTGGTGGGCGAATGAGGAGGATGAACAATGCGGTGGATTTGGTGTCTGAACGACGGCAGAATTGGTTGAGGAGGCGGTGGTGGTGGTTTGCTTCAAAAAAATATATGCTTTCTTGAACATCTACATCCCCATCAATCCACTTTCCAAGTTTATTGCTCCTGCTACCAACCACGTCGGAGTTCATGGTGACTTGATCAATCAAGCCGGCAAATTTAGGCTCGACAATGTAGGTTTCCACACTTGAGCTCTACCCCTTGGCCGGACGCCACAGAAATCTATCTTCTTGCGACGAAGTATGAAATTAGGAAAGGAAAAGCAGCTAACAAAAACGAAATCAATGTGAAATCATCGCCAAAAATGGAGTTCGATGGTGGTACAGCTCCTCCACCACGTCTCTTGCTTCCGGTGTCCATGTCCACGTTTCAAGTTTTTGTTCCACCTTTACAAAAATTATATAAAAATTGTCCACGTAGTTTTGTTACCGGTGATTTGGTTAGGTAACCTGTAAATGGGTTACATTTGAAAGGTAAATAAATATTGTTTGGTTTTTTTAAACATAAATATAATAGAAGGGTTTTTTTGTATCTACCCTCATAAATGGTAGGGCTTTTCTGTATTTTGCCCTATTTTAAAAGGTTGTTTCTAACGTTCTATTTTGGAACAAAAACAAATCATGTAATATTTCAAAAGGTTGTTTCTAACGTTCTATTTTTATTTTGTAACTTTAGTAATACAATCGTTAGTTTACAACAAAATTACCAATATAATGGCTAACAATTTAAGAGACTCATTCGGTATCTCTTTCCCAATACAATGGAAGTCAATTGTCCAAAAAAAAAAAAAAAAAAAAAAAAAAGTGTTTTGATAGTGTAAAATTAGAAGTGAACCTTCTCTGTAATGATAATGCAAAATAATGAAGCTTTCGTATGCTATTTAATGTCTACCCAAATTAGTACAAGCAAGTTCGCCACTCTTACACTCTTCAATTTTGTATTATCTAGCATGCATGAAGCATCCCCCCTGGTCACTCGTGATCCGGAGGACCATTCTTAACAATTTCAGGTTTAGGTTCTTATTAATTAGGTTTCTTTGAGACGATGATTTTTAAAACAATTATTCAATTATTTTCCTAGGGACGAACATAGTTTAATTTGGTTTTGAAAAATCGATTAAAATTAAAACTTTACCTAAAATTTAGATTCTTTATTTGAAAAAAAATAAACCATCAGTTCTTTTTTTGCGTTTTTGGTTATTTGGTTATTTGTTTTTAATTTTATTTTTCGGCTTTTTCTTAGTAACAATGTTGCATAACAATTTTCTAAATTGTTAATCACGTTTTCACGTTAGGGGTGTGGATTACTTGGTTTGGAACAACATAAACCAAAAACCAAACCCCAAAATCGAATTCGGACCAAACCAAATTTAAAATTTGGTTTTTGTTTTGGTTTTAGACCAAACTGAAATTTGAATTTGCTTTATGGTTTGAATTATTGTCTCGTGATGTTCGGACCAAACCAAACCGATTACCGAATTCAATTAATTAGTTAAATTATATATTAAATAATTTATATTCCATTACCTTACGAATTAAACTAATAGATGTGAAAACATATGTTTCATAATTTAACTTAGCTTTTATATTTTACAATTGACATTGTGATCTCAAAAGTTTCCTCTTCGTTTCCTTTATTCTATTATGTTCAATCAAAAGTCGATTTTAAGGCATATCATTTGACTCATTGACCGCCAAACTTTCACACACTCTCTTTTCAATTGGCTATCATTGTGGTTGTCAACTGCGACAATTGAACCATTGACCACCACACCTTTAGTTTGGAACTTCGTGTTCGATGTTAAGAACTTTGAAATCTATGTTTTGTTTGAAACTTTGTATGTGATGTTTGTGTAAATATATGTAGAGCTCAAGAATGTCTCTCCAAAAGAGTCCTTGTTGAGAGAGGGGAGACTCCAACATATATACACACTTATAAGACCGTGTCGCACCAATGTGGGATACACTAACACTCCCCCTTAGAGACGTAGGCTCGATGAGGTTACAGGGCGCAGGACGCCGGCTCTGATACCATGTAAATATGTGGAGCCCAATAGTGTCTCTCCAAAAGAGCCCTTGTGGAGAGAAGAGAGACTCCAACATATATACACACTTATAAGACCGTGTCGCACCAATGTGGGATACACTAACATTTTGAAACTTATTTGATTTTATGTTTGGAAAATTAAAACTTTTGAGTTTACTTTAACCATAAAATTTGGTTTCCTTGGTTTCAAATTGAATTGCAATTTGGTTTTTGGTTTGGCCTGTGTTGCAAGTTGTGTTATTTTAAAATGTGGAAGCCACTAATTGTGACAACTAAAATTTTCTTGAGTTATATGAATTTAGTATTCTATAAATCTAATATTTTATATGTGCATAAAAGTATCATAATTACTTTATAGTAATGAGAAAGTAACTTCAGTAAAACAATGATAATATATGAACCCGAGTAAAAGATGAAATCGCATAAAGGACCTAAAGTGAAAAATTTATTTAGCAATCTTTAGAAATTAATATCTCGAATTTTAAAAGGAATTAGGAAAAGGTCATCAAGGTGACTTTGGTAGTACTTGACATAACAAGAATATAGGAAAAAAAATCAGGCCATTTGGAGTTGTAACGAATGAGTTACGGAGGTTTTAAAATGGCCCAAAAGTGATAAAAATGACCAAGGAGTCATTTTCAAGGGTTAATAACTAAAAATCCAGTAAGATCCAGACAAAAATCAGTAGGGGAAGGTTGCAGAGCTCGTTCCTACCTTTCTAAAGGTATAAAGTTTGCAAGTTTTGGATTTCGTACGAAGAAGTTATGCCCCTGCAAAGTCAAAAGAAAAATAAAGAGAAGCTGGAAATTTCTTTTAGACTAAGAGGACTCGTCTTAGTCTTATAAAATCAAGTAAAACTTAGACTAAGAGGACTCGTCTTAGTCTTATAAAATCAAGTAAAATTTAGAATAAGAGGACTAGTTTTAGTCTTAAGTCTGGAATTAAGGGCAGTTTCGTCTTTTTGGATTTTAAAATCAGCCAATCACCTCTTTTACTCCTGTGGGCACGTTTTTTTCTCCCGTTCTTTAGTATACGAACCAGAAATTGAAGCTAATCGGGAAAGGGAGAGGGAGAACAGACGAACCATGCACACACACTTGTGTGTGTTCGAAATCGAGGGAGAAGGAGGAAGCCGGCGGGTTCTAACAGCAAAACCAAGCAAGGGGAGTCGATTAGGGGCAGCTGCACAGCAGCAGCTCGACGATAGTCGCGAGGAGGGCGAGAGCCGGCGCCGTCGGTGCGATTTTCTGGCGAAATAGCGGCGGTAGTGGCCGGCGGACAGTAGGGGAAGGTCAAGGGGACTGTTGTAACTCGATTTCTAGTCAAATCCATCTTCAATTTCAGAAATTTCAGTCCTTGAACAGAAGATTTGAAAGGTATATTTGATTATTGGTAAACCCTAGCTCCTAAAATCCGAAAATTGCTCATGCATGTTGTATTTGAGCTTGGATCTTGGTTTATATGTTGATTATGAGTCAAAAACTTCCTGTGGAATGAAAATATTGAGTATTGGGTTTAAATTCCTTCTTGCATGTTGGCAATTAGTTGAAAAGATGAAGAAATTATAGTTCTATAACATCCATGGTTGAGTTTATGTTAGATATCAACTGATTTTAGTTGGATTTTTTACATGCATGTTAGCAAATGTTGGATTGGTGAAGAATCATGGAATATTTATCACTTATAATGGGGTTTTATGTCAAAAAGTTTCTGTTTTGAGTTGATAATTTGCCAAACTAGATGGAGTAATGTTTCAATTCACGTGGATGTTAGACATGAGAATTGGAAAGGAAGATTGGAATGGAATTGGTCATTGTGGACTCAAGAACACAAGTATGCTACAAGTATAATAGATTTAATAGAAGATAATTGTTTTGACACTTAGTTTATAAACTTGGAGTTTTGGGTAAAATGAGGAATAAAATTGTTAGCTTGTCGGATTTGGTCAAACTTTACCATAAAAAGGGAATTCTCACTTAGAAGAACGTTTAGCTTATTAATAGACTAAAATTGAATATTTTTAGAATAATGGTAGTATGAACACTTTTGATAAAGGTTGTAGTTATGAGACTTAGTTAACATATGTAGTATGTTAATATTTGAATATAATACTAATCTTCTATATTATCAATATAAAAGCTAAGGAGTGCACAGAAGCAAGTAGAGGCAAAGACTAGCGGACCGAGGTGAGTACATGTGGCTTTTTCCCACTATGGGGTACATGGCAAAGTATTTATAAATCTTTACGTGACTTCCAAATATGAAAGTTTTATACTATGTTTTGAAAGTATGATTTGGCATTGAGCCACTACGTTTTGAAAGTACGTTTTGACATTAAGCCGAATAATGTTATGAAATTAAGTTTTTGGCATTAAGCCTACTATGTTTGAAAAGTAAGTTTTGGCATCTAGCCTTACGAATGTTTATGAAAGAAAGTTTTGACATCTAGCTTACAATTGTTTATGAAAGAAAGATTTAGCAGCTAGCCTTATGAATGTTCAAGAAAGAAAGTTTTTGGCATCTAGCCTTAATGTATTTGTGAATGAATGTTTTGATGATAAACAATGATATGTTTATAAATGACTGGTATTTAAGATATGAATGAATGCAGCTATGCAAGACATTATGAACAAAGAACATGATTCTTTGTGCCCGGGCCATGATGTTCCCGTAACGGAACCTAGAGGAATCTACTGGGGTGGTACCAACCCCGTCGCGAAGTAGATGTCCTAAAGCTTATGATGCTAGGATGGACTGATTTCGTTCTTTCCATCTTAGCCTAGACTTGGGGTATCACTTTAAGTGATTAATGCCCTAAGTATAAAAACCTATTTATGATTGATTACCAGTCCAGCTTAAATAAAGAAAGTTTTATGATGACAACTTATTATGAAAAGCTTACAAGCAAGATGATGGCATGTTTCAGTTAACAGTTTTAAATGTTTTCAGCAAGAGATATGATATGCTTGATTTCAAAGGCTTTGAAAACTATATATATTAAGCTTTTAAATGTTTTCAGCAAGAGATATGATATGATTTGGTACAAAGGTTTTGAAAACGATTCATATTATGCTTTTAAATGTTTTGGAGTCTAAAACCCATGTAGCTCGCGAGACATTTTTGTCTTACGTATTTCATTTTTATGCCATGTATTCCAGGTCCATGTTCGCAAGAGTAGGATGACAAAGTGAAATGCTAGATATGTTTTGGGAAGACTAGATGGAATGGAGCTAAGCATAGCTCTCATCTTTTGATGTTATGGTTTAATCCTTCTCTGCTTTCTATGGTTTGTTTTGATATAAATTCGTAACGCCCGTAGTTGTAAACTTGTAAACTAAATGTTTGGTTGAACTTTATTTTTGACATTCATGTCTTATAGACATGAAGTATAACAACTATGTTTAAGCGATAACGCCATTGTGCTTTTAATGTTATTATGTTTTAAAAAAAAATATGAACCAATTTTGGGGCGTTACACTAATTCACCGCCTAAGTGGATACTTATTTTCAGTTTTTTCACATTTTCATTAATATTGCGTACTCCACGATTGCACTAGACTACTTTCATAAGAGAGAGAGAGAGAGTGTGTGTGTATGCATATATATATATATATATATATATATATATATATATATATATATATATATATATATATATATATATATATATATATATATATATATATATATATATATACACACACACACACACATGCATACGCATAATCTCACATAACTATTGTTATTATCACTCATTTTCATTCTTTATTCTTCTCATGCATTTTCAATTAGTCATTCCCATTTTCACAATCATGCGATTATTCTTACAAATAGAATAATAAAAAGTTTATGTGACCCATTATAGAAGATTTAATTCTATAAAGTAATTAATTTTTATATTCAAATTACCAAAAAAACGTATTATCGTTATCATTTCTCATAGAATAGCACATTTGACACGTTCACACAATTATATATATATATATATATATATATATATATATATATAACTGGGTCGGTTTGTTTGTAGTTTGATTTTTGTAATACCAAAACTAAAATCGAACAAAAAGCTTCAGTTTTTTATAATCCAATATTTAAACAATTGGTTTTTAAAACAATTTTTTTGCTTCAGTTTATCTATATTGTAGGTTCAATATCGATTTTTCTACACAACCCTAACTTTTTTTTCAGTTAGTTTTTGTGAGACCCGTTTTCTTCTCAAGATGCCTGTAAAGGTAAGTGGAGTTGTTACCTTATAGTTAATGTGGTTTAGCTACGAGTTGCTAAAGTAGAGATATGGCGATCTTTTGTGATTGCCTTCGTGTTTTGAGTCGTTTGATGAGTAAGAAGAGGTAAGAGTCTTTTCTCGTATATTAGTTGTGATTTGGAACGTCTTGTGAGTGAATTTAAGATGTGGAGGGTGTTATACCAAAATTGGTGGATATCGAGCATTTCAGGCAAGATAGCTTCGCTATTTCAAAACTCCCTTCTTAGTCAGTTAATGTTCATTTCGAGTCAATATCACACTCAAATACTTCTCCGAGGGGATTGAGCGTACAAACACTAAAATTGATCGAGGGAAAACGTGTAGGAGCTAAAGGAGATCGAGTTTAAACATCAAGAACACGTTTTTGATTCCTAAATCCAAGATGTATGTGGGTTTTTATGAGTTTTAGGGTTTTTGGAACCGTAGGTGTCTTAATTCGTGAAGTTAGCTAGTTCCTGTGGTATATGATGTTGCTATAGAGTTCTAGTGTATTTTCCTTGATCAGTGTTCTGTAATTTTTGGAGTTGTCATGGCTGAAACCATAAAGTCGCGAAGGAGGGCTGTACAGCGATGATAATGACGCTATCCTTGAGAAAAGCGATGCTAAGTGGATAGTGACGCTATCCTTAGAGATAGCGCTGCTATGTACTGTTGACAACTTTCTTGCCTCTTTTGTTGGGTTTGACCTTTTGGTCAAACTTTTGTTGAAATGTGTGAGGATGTTTGAGATCTGATCTGTGATGTTATATAACAGCTAAAGCATATAGGAAGGAGGCGGATACGAGAAACCTAGGGCTAACAAGTTCCAAACCAACCTAAGGTGAGTAATCTCTAGTATTTGAGTAAAATATATACACTATTGTATGTTGAGATATATGTGTTATGTTGTTACAGTTGTAACCCGTTTGTAGAGTGATTTTGTTATCTACGGATAACAATAGTTGAGTTGAGTATACATATTTGATTTGTAAAAGCAGAGTATTTGCTAGTGTGGTTGAGTTAAAGAGTCTTTTAGTCGGATTGTTACAATCGTGAGGGTTGTTGTAATAGAGTATATCTGATTGCGGAATGAGTATATGGGAGTGTTTCTGATTGAGTTGGAGTTTGATAGTAATTAACTGATGTTTGTGAAGCTAATGAAATTGCAGATTTTAGATAAAAGAGGAGAAATATATTTGTTAATGTAATTAGAAAGATGGATGACTAGAATGTGTACTGAGGGAGATATGTGGATTGTATTGTAAGATTGTGGTTAATACCATATATTTATAAATACTGACACATCTTGTGATGATGTTGAGTAGGGATATTATTTACTAAGCTTTTATAAGTTTACCTATTGTGTGTGTATGTGTGTTTTCCAGGTATTTGTAGTAGTGATAGGGGAAGACATGTAATAGAGAGAGAGAGAGAGAGAGGGGGGGGGGTGACTTTGAGCCCGTCCTTTAGTCACGTTGGATTTTTATTTTGTAATGTCTGACTTAGTCCGCAAAGACCTTGCATGTAATTTAAAATGCTGACAACATCTTGTTTTTGTGGTTTGAGTACTATTATACCCAATTTTGATGTGTTATGTATTTAAATTTTTTTTGGTATACTTTGTATGGAAAACCGGGTGTTACAGTTTTTATTCCAATCTAATGTGAAAATATGAAACAAAGAAGATCAACTATATATAGACCTTTCAACAAGTGAGGGACTTTTGGACCCTATAACTATAAGTATTTCATGGGAAGGGTGGGCCTTAGATTATGTATAATAAACTAGCTGAAACACTAGCCGGTATAAATGATGTTTGGTACAAATAGTTGATAGATTGACTCTAAAATTAGAATGACATAAAAGTACATGTAGAAATATTAGTTTTTTTTTTATAATTAATAAAGAGTATATTTGAGAAATTTACAAAAAAAAAAAATAAAATCAATGAATAACTAATTTATAAGTTAGTTTTTCCGTACGAAAATTCTATTTACTCCTACTAAATCCTCTTAATTCATCTTCATATCCATCTATATAAGGACTTGTGGAATCCACTAATCCTTTCTCTTAATCTCATCCTTTATTTTTGACACTTGTATTGATCTAATGATTAGGAAGAAAATTAAAAAGATTTATTTACAATGACTAACATAAATGACTTATAGCGCATGGTGGTTCATCGTAATTGTTGAACCCAATTTCTTTCATTCTTGGCTCTAACTCCAATATATACTTTTGTTATTTATCTACCTTTCGTCTTTAGGTAACCCACATGATCTCAGATACTTCCTTTAATCAAGTGATATTTTATGCAACGATGACCAATTAGTGTGATGCACTCATGTGAGTTCAAGAATCTTGACGACACACACAAAAAATAGAGCGTCCTTATATAAGGGAAATTTCTTTTAACCTTCAAGAGTATTGAATAAGATTACAATTTCTTTCATAACATTTGCTATATTTTTGTTTGTTCATCCTTCCTTTCGGCGTCACATCCCCCTATCACTTGTCATCGGAGTCTCATAATATTCTCCTCCGACCATTTTTATAGTCAACCTTTTGTCATCATCACCATTATATCATCATTGTGTTCATAATTCAGTTTTCAAAGATGATCCATTGTTTAATGTTGCAATATTAGGGTTATGTTTCGTTAATTTTATAGTTTCAAGCCTCATATAGATCTTTATTTAACTGATCGATTTTCAAGTATGAAGTGCCATATGTAGTATGTCATACCATCTTTTCACACTTGAACTTTTCAGCTTCATAAACAAATAAACAAATCAACAATAAAAGCACTTTGATCGATTAAATGAATAAAATCGCTTAAACAATATTTGGTTGACCATTTCACACAAACAAATGCCAACCTTTCACTTTCCCCCTAAACATTGACCAAATTGACCAATTAATTTATTCCAGAATTAGCCCCACACGCACCAAACGTCGACCATAACTCCCTCGTGTCAAATAATCCACCCTCACCTTCCTTCCCTTTTCCTTCTCATTACCCCATCACGCGCAATTCTGTATGCACACATATTTATATCTCCAATCGATCGTGTCAACTCTAATACATCGGATCTTACTAGATCACACAACACTAATACACAGGAACCCTCAGATCTTTGATATACTTTCGTTAACACTCAAAAAGAAGAGAAAGAAATGGGAAACTATGCATCAGCATGCGGAATCATGATCTCGCCAATAATGAAAAGCAACAAGGCAGCAAGAGTTATATTTCCGACCGGCGAGATCAGGCAGTTTCGTGAGTCGATCAAGGCGGCGGAGATCATGCTTGAGTGTCCAAACTTCTTCTTAGTCAACTCCCAGTCGTTAAGCATCAACCGCCGTTTCTCGCCGCTTTCTGCTGATGAAGATTTGGAGGCCGGGAACATTTACATCTTGTTTCCGATGAGGAGGGTAAACTCGATGGTTACTCCGGCTGATATGGCGGTTTTTTGGATGGCGGGCAATAATGCAGGTAAGCGGATTTCGGGGAAGATAACTCCAGAGATGGCTACGGTTGCTGGAGTAGTGAAGGAGGAGGTGGTGGTGGAGCAGCCGAGATTGGTGGTGGATGTGCCGGAGTTTAGTTATAGGTTGGCAGTTTGTAGATCAAGGAAGCCGTTTCTGGATACAATTACGGAGGAGCCGGTTTGTTCAAGATGATGGTATTTGTGATCAAGGGTAGAATAGTAAATTGTTAGTATTTTTTTTTAGATTTCTAGTATTAAACAAATTAGATAACGGGTTTAAATTAAAACCAGTTTAGAAAAAGAAAAGTATGCGATATCTTTTAATACTTATCAATGTGTATAGAGTAAAGCTAATCTATGAATGTTATGAGTAGGACAATTTTTTGGTATTGTATGTGCATATAAATATGTTCGTTCTATACACTCTAGTTTTTTATTTCAATAAATCTTGAGTTTCATTTATGTTAATGAATCAAACAAGTTAAAAACGTATTCTAAAATGGTGAACCAATAACATTCATACGTTAATTTATATGAAAGTCAATCACATTTTAGCTTGATTTTGCTAAAACCCTACTTCTTGATTGATTTCGACTAATTAAGCGAAGACATGCACAAAACTATGACCAACAACTTTTTACACGCATTGTCTAATTTTCTTTGAATGCATTAGGAGACAGTGAGACATACAAAATCCAATCACGTGTTAGGCATACCATACCAAAAAAAAGTTTATTTAATGACCAAGAACCGCGTTATGTTACTCCGGATCGATCCTGGAATGCATATGTCGGGACGAGAACCATTATTTTTTTAAGGAACATTTTGAATGAAATTTTTTTTTTCAAAAAAAAAAAATACATAATACACCTAGTCACTTATATTTAAGACTTTTTGTCAAAAAAAAATTTGAAAAATAATATGTATACACGAAATGTGCATATATGCACTTTTTTCGCAAATGTGTATATGATCACGTTTCGTGCATATGTGCACATTTCGTGTATAGTTGTCGGCCGCCATCCATTGTCATCGAATTTTCAGGTTGAGATGACTCATCGGTCCGCCATCCATTGGCATCGAATGATCCATTGTAGCAATCATCATCGTAATAGTTGTCGGCCGGATTTTCATAATACTCATAATATTGATCCGGGTACATGTAATCACCCATGATGAGGATGCACACATACCAAAAATCACAAACTAAAATCAGAAGACAAAACCCTACAGATTGCCTACTCTTAAGCTCACAACTCCCCGGCAACGGCGCCAAAATTTGACACGCCTAGGTCGTCGTGCGGTCAAAAATAATAAAACCTCACTCTCACTAGTACGGTGGTAGTCAGGGTCGATCCACAAGAGTTTCGTGGTCAAGGTAGGCAACATATTACCAGTTGTGGTGTCACGCTACAACCAGAGGATCTAGTCTCCACTTTTACCAAAATAGTCCAAAAGCATAAAATCCAACAATTCCAAATCCAAGCATAAACTTGAACTAAAATCAAAACCAACACTTAATCTAATTACTTACTGAAATCAGAAATTCAATTCAGAAACAGACGCAATAAAGATCAAGCTGACACGCCTAGATCGTCGTGCGGTCAAAAATAGTAAAAATAACCTAACACACACTAGTATAGCGGTAGTCAGGGTCGATCCACAGGAGTTACGTGGTTAAGGTAGGCAACAGATTACCAACTGTATTGTCACGCTACAGCCAGAGGATCTAGTTTCCGACTTTTACCAAAACAATCCAGAAATCATGAACATTCAACAATTCCAAATCAAACATCAACTAAACTAAAACCACTACTAACCTAAGTACTTACTGAAATCAGAAATGTATTTCAGAATCAGAAGTAACAAAGATCAAATCAAAACATCCAACACAATCAAACATCCAAAATTCATCCAAAAGCATAAAACACCGCAAAGAGATCAATTAACAATAACCGAATGATTAACTATTAAAAACTAAAATCCAACTTGTTCCAAAACAGAAAACATAAACTTTCATAAACTAAAAACTAATGGCAATGGTTGTCACACCCAATAACACTAGCCAAAGTTACCAAAACTACTAAACTACTTGGAAATTAAAAGAGAAAAACATAAATACCAATTATGGTCGACTAAAAACTGAAACTCGGAGTCAAAGAAGCCTTGGGGGTCGTTCCTATGCCAGGTCTTTGCTACTGATTTCGACCTAGAACCCTCTATTTATAGTTTTGAAAAATAAAAGACCGCGTCGCGCGCATGTATATTCCGCGGTGCGCGTGCTAGTTTATCCCCGTTTCTTCGGCATTTGAATCTTCTCCACCGCCTCATTGCTGACTCAGCGCGTCGCGCCCTTGTACATAACCGCGGCGTGCGTGCGAATTCGTCTGCTTTGTCTTTATCTTCAAACTTCTTCCATTTTGTACGCTTTTAGTCCCTGTTTATATAATTTCTTTCCAAACAAACACTGACACAAAAAGTGAGAATACCACAACATATATGATATAAATTCACCAAGAATAGGGCTCAACAACGACTAAAATACTTGATATTACTAGGCGTTATCAAACACCCCACACTTGTGCCTTGCTTGTCCCCAAGCAAGAGAGTTTTTAACAAATTTTAACTAAGACTCAAACAATTTTTGAATGTGTTCAATTTCAAAGCTTATTGCCTCAGGAGTTAGAGTGAAATAATTTGTGAAAACATAATCAGAATGTTCGTTGGAATTCCTGACTTTCTAAAGAACCCTTGATTACAAATTTTTTGTCCACAATGAAGTGTACGTACTCATTCAGATTCTAAAAGCCATTAAAGAATTATCCATGACTTTCGATGTTGTCCGTGTAATGAGCTTTCAGAAATACCATCCCAGACCAGACGATCTTAGGTGGTAAGGTGCATAAGCCCACGCATTTTAGACTTACCGGCTTGAACAACAAAGGCCACTGATTGACAATTCTTTCCTAAATTCCAATCTTAAAACACTCCAATCTTCTAACTCTTAAAACTCAACTTATTTGACTAAACTGATAGCTTGCTTACAACTAAACAGTATTTCTTGAAAAATACCAATGCTAAAACATTCAGAAACCATTCGTTTCAAAATTACAATCTATTAAAAATTTTGAAAAAGTTGCTAAAAATTTTAAAATTGACTCATTTCCCGCAAAAATTTCAAAAACACTCTCTCGACCGTCCACACCCCACACTTAAAACCGTACAACGTACCCGTTGTACAAAAATAATTTCAAAACAAGGGAAAAAGAGTTACCTCTTAGACAGTAGATTGCTTGATGGTGCTTGGTTGTCAATTGTAAAAACAATACGAACAAAAATCCTCGACTCAGAATTCAGGAGTTGTAGCGCAACAGTGAAACACGCCGGTGGTCAAGGCAAGTGGAGGGGGCGCGGTGTAACGCCGAAAATGTATTTATTATATAATTATTGTAAAAAGGGCAAAATGGTTATTTTACCTCAAAAGGGTAATTTGGTCATTTGGACAGAAAAGGACTTGTTTCGTAATAATATTTTAAGTCTTGGATTTAAAAGGTTATAAAAATGTGATTTTGTCATTAAAATTTGTAAATTGTGGCAAAACTTTGAAATATGCAACTTCAAGGACCAAAGTGCAAATCTTGGAGATATATAAGCAAGAACTTGTGCAGAATTTTAACACTTACGAGAGAAGTTCTAAGTGCGATTCTGCAGAAGTTTGGAAGGGTTTCTTGAAGGTTTGAAGCTTGGATTGTGATCCTTGGCTTAAAAGGGCATAATTGGAAGAATTTGAGGTAAGTTTCCAAGCTCTTGACTAGTTGTTCTTGGTGAGTTGTGTAGAACTCAAAAACTGCAATTTCAGTTGTGTTTGGGTGTTTAAAATGGTTAGATACTTCCATTAAGTCATGCTAGTAAGAGCTTAAAACAAGAAAATGGAAGTAGGTTGTTAAAATTGATGAAATTGAAGATTTGGGGTTGTTAGAACTAAGAACCCTAATTCTTCCCATGATTTATTGAGGTTGTTTTGGAGGTTAAAAACCTTGTAAAAATGTAAGGTTTTAGCCTAGGAACAAACCCCAAACGATTAAGAACGAAATTAAGAACTTAAAGGACAAAACAGCAAGCTACAGTGCACAATTCGCGACTGGACAGGAAGACTGCACAGGCGCTGGGCGCGGTGCGCCCCTATCCAGGCGCGGCGCGCCTGTGGGCAGACCCTGGACAGAAACTTTGAAATGCTATCTTTTGCGTTGCTTGTCCGATTAAGCTCAAATTTGAACCGTAGGTGTATTATGGTCTGAAAAGTTTGGGAAAATTTTTAGATTGAGTTTCCGACCCCTCGGGGGCACTGTAGACCGATCCGAATGCCTCGGTGAATAGTAAAATTCATATAAAGTTAGTAAACGGAAAGTTTATTAACTAGGCATTATTTATAACAATATTGTATTGAACTCTAGTGTATTAGAGTTAATTGAAATGGGTATTAACCTATAATCATTTTGAAAATGAATGAAATTATAGGTTTGGGACAAAATCATACGGACTTCATTTCAAAGCAAGGAACGATAAACGCTAGTTGTAGCAAACCTACAGGTGAGTAATCTCACTCGTATTTGATGTGATATATGATTGTTGAGCAGCTGCGGATTGAAAATAGTTTTGGGGACGAAAAATGACAGATAAGCTGTGAGTCAATCTAAATTAATGATATGACAAGACCAGATAAGCCGTGAGTCTGTTATAGACAAGAACGGAGCTGTGAGTCAATGTATCTATATAAATAATATAGACAAGACCGGATAAAGCCGTGAGTCTAGGCAAGACCGGATAAGCCGTGAGCCATGGGTTATTTGATGTGCTAAACTTATATAGGCAAGACCGGATAAGCCGTGAGCCAAGGCAATAGCGGGCTAACCCGTGAGCCATATTTGATTTTGTATTGTATGATAATACATATGTGACTTTGTATAGAGAATTTTATTCTTGTACATATTGTTATTGGTTTGATTACTCATTGGGCTTTATAGCTCACCGTTTATTTGATATGTCCCTGCAGGTGAGCGTGACCCTGCGAAGGGAAAGGACAAAGTCCATGACTGAGGACTTAGGATTGAAGTAGCAACCCGGCTTGAAGAATGTATAATATCATGTATTATACTTTGTGATACTCTTGTACTCGTATTGTATTAACTAAAACCCCATACTTATGTTTTAATTGTGAAATGTTTGGTTTGAAAAACAAAAATTTTTGGGGTGTTTTTGGTTAATAAGTCGGGTGTTACAAGTTGGTATCAGAGCCGTGGTTTAAGTGAACTAGGTGTCTTAGATTAGATCCCTGGACTTAAACCTGGAGAGAAGCACAGATAATTGGACTGTTATATATATATATATAGGTTGTTACTATATATGTAATCTAATGGTTTGTTGAAATCTTGAAGTATGAGAAATACACGAAGCAATCCTACTAGTGTGAATTCGCGTGGAACTGCAAGAAGTGGACCAGCTAGGTCACGTGGAACTGCAAGAAGTGGACCAGCTAGGTCACGTGGAACTGCAAGAAGTGGACCAGCTAGGTCACGCGGCTCTGTTGGGCGAAGAGCACCAGCAAGGGAACCGGTGGGACAAAATCCACCTGATATACGAGCCATCGTGGAAGAAGTGGTTAGGCAGATGATGCCTGTATTATCGAACAATCCCAACCCGAGTGGCAATCCCAACCCAAGTGCAAATCCGGATCCTACTGAAGAGGCTGCAAAAAGTGTTCATGACAGGCAGCCAGAAAATGAAAGCCAGGGAGAAAGTCGAGCCCGGGCAGTAAAAGAAACTCCAGGTGGGGAAGCCTCGATAAAGAAGGTTGGGTGTACATATAAATCCTTTCTTGGTTGTAAACCAAAGGAATTTTCGGGGACAGATGATCCAGTCAAAGCTATGGAATGGATTATGCATATGGAAAAGGTGTTCCGAGTAAGCAAGTGTGCGGATGAAGATAAAGTGGAATTTGCCACGAACCAACTTACAAGTGGCGCACTACATTGGTGGCAAACCTACTATAGATCACTGGATCTTGATTCGTCCCAATCGATACAATGGGAGCAATTCAAGACAAAATTTAATGAAGAATACTGCTCGGAAGTAGCGATTCAGAAGTTGGAGGATGAATTCCTGCATTTGGAACAGGGTTCCCGATCTGTCCAGGAATATACTCTTAGCTTTTTGGAGAAGGCTCGGTTTGCGGAACACCATATCTACACTGAAAAGAGAAAGATCGACAAGTATGTTCGGGGGTTGACAACCCGAATTAGAGAGATTGTGCAACCGCTAAAACTAACTACTTTCCGGCAAATGGTGGATCGAGCCACGGAAAAAGAAACAGAACTGAAGCGGCAGGAAGATGAAAAGAAAGTTATAGAAACGAAACGAAAGGCGGAAGACCAAGTTTGGACGCCTCAGAAAAAGTCGCAACAATCCGGGTCTAAAGGAAAAAGTCAGAGGGACGAAGGCAAGTGGTGTGAGAAATGCAGAAAAAGGCACACGGGCAGTTGTCGCAGCGATACTGGGTCAATGGTCTGTCGAAATTGTGGAAAACCGGGTCATATTATACGGGACTGTCGGGCGGACCGTAGGTGTTTCCAATGCGGAGCTACGGATCATATTCGCCTAAATTGTCCCCAACTGAAATCTGGTGTATATAGCGAAAGGCCCAGGGATGATCAAGTGGGAAAGAAAGAAGAGCCGAGGAACAGGGGACGACCAGTGGCCTCACGAGCGTTCCAGATGACTGTGGAAGAAGCCCGTGAGAAGACGGATGTGGTGACAGGTATTTTCACTCTCAATACCATACCTGTATATGTTATTTTTGATCCGGGAGCCACTCACTGTTTTGTATCGGAATCTTTATTGCCTCGCTTGAATGTACCTTTGACACCGATGGTCCGATGGATGAAAGCTTAGAAGTAGCTATAGCAGACGGCCGATATGTCTGGGTTTCTGAACATATGGAAGGTTGTCAGCTTAAAATCTACGGGACCGTTTTCCCTATAGATTTGAAGCCGATGACTACCAACGAGTTTGGTGTAATTGTGGGAATGGATTGGTTAGCAACAAATTATGCTAACGTGGATTGCAGAAATAAAAGTATTACAGTGTTATCACCGAAAGGGGAATGGATGAGAATTCAAGGTGAACGACCTCGGTTACGAATGCCAGTTATCTCCTTTGCTCAAGCCCGAAGCTGTATCAGTAAAGGAGGGATGTCCTATCTAGCTTATGTATCGGTGGCTCAACCGATTAAAGTGGGGGTAGCGAATGTGAATGTGGTGAACGAGTTCCCAGATGTGTTTCCAGATGAACTTCCAGGGTTGCCACCAGATCGACAGGTTGAGTTCACGATTGAACTGATTCCGGGAGCTGCTCCTGTTGCTCGAGCTCCATACCGTTTAGCACCTTCAGAGATGGTGGAACTTCGGAAGCAACTGGAAGAATTGTTAGACAGGGGTTTCATCAGACCAAGTACATCGCCGTGGGGAGCCCCTATTCTGTTTGTCAAGAAGAAGGATGGGTCAATGCGCATGTGTATTGACTATCGGGAACTAAACAAGATCACGGTGAAGAATAAGTACCCGCTACCCAGAATAGACGACTTGTTCGACCAGCTACAAGGCGCGTCCTACTTTTCCAAGATTGATCTGAGGTCAGGATACCACCAGTTGAGGATAAGGGAGTCAGACATTCCGAAGACAGCTTTCCGAACGAGATACGGTCATTATGAGTTTTTGGTGATGCCTTTTGGGTTAACCAATGCTCCAGCCGTATTCATGGATCTTATGAACCGAGTGTGCCGACCGTTCCTTGATACCTCGGTGATAGTGTTTATAGATGACATCTTGGTGTATTCAAGAAGTCAAACCGAACATAAAGTGCACCTGCGACAAGTATTAGAGTTGCTTCGCCGAGAAAAGCTGTATGCTAAATTCTCCAAGTGTGAATTCTGGTTAAGAGAAGTCCAATTCCTTGGCCATGTAATCAATGCTGAAGGGGTGAAAGTAGATCCAGCAAAGATTGAAGCCGTGATGAAATGGGAACCGCCTAGAAGTCCCACTGAAGTAAGAAGTTTTCTTGGTTTGGCAGGCTATTACAGAAGATTTGTCGAGAATTTCTCCTCGATAGCTGTCCCGTTGACCAAGTTGACTAAGAAAGGTGAAAAATTTACTTGGGCTAAAGAGCAGCAAGAAGCATTCCAGAAACTGAAACAAGCTTTATGTGAAGCACCGGTGTTAGTACTACCACAAAGCGGAGAAGAGTATGTAATCTACAGCGATGCTTCAAGAATCGGCCTTGGATGTGTTTTAATGCAAAAAGGTCGAGTCATAGCTTATGCGTCCCGCCAATTAAAAGATGCTGAAAAGAAGTATTCAGTTCATGACTTGGAATTAGCTGCGGTGGTTCTAGCGTTGAAGTTGTGGAGACATTATTTATATGGTGTAAAGTTTGTTATTTACACTGATCATAAGAGTCTGAAGTATCTTTTTGACCAAAAAGAGCTCAGCATGAGACAGCAAAGGTGGATGGACCTGTTGAAAGACTTTGACTGTGAAATTCAGTACCACCCCGGTAAGGCGAATGTGGTGGCAGACGCTTTAAGCCGAAAAGAAACTCCTCTGAAAGTTACATCCGCGTGTATGGGTGTAGTGAGCCGGTTACCAGGATTGATTCGTTTGGCACAAGAGGAAGCGTGTAAGCCGGAGAATGTAAAAAGTGAAAGAATGGTTGGATACTTGAAGCATCTGGAAGAAAATGCTCAGAAATTGAAGACATTCAGAGGACGAATATGGGTCCCGAAACAAGGAGAAGCACGAAACTTGCTTCTAGAAGATGCACATTATAGCAGATATGCAGTTCATCCGGGTAGTACCAAGATGTATCGGACGTTAAAACCGATGTATTGGTGGCCTGGAATGAAAAGAGATGTTGGAAGATTCGTGGAAAAATGTTTGACTTGTTTGCAAGTTAAGTCAAACCATCAGAAACCGTATGGAGAAATACAGCCATTGCCGATTCCAGAGAAGAAATGGGACCATATTACCATGGATTTTGTGACGAAGTTGCCGCGGACACCGCGAGGTTATGATTCTATATGGGTGATTGTGGATCGATTGACCAAATCGGCACAATTTATACCATATAAGGAAAAGTACAGAGTAGATCAACTGGCGAAAATCTACATTGATGAGGTGATTTGTCGACATGGACTTCCAGCATCGATAGTATCAGACCGAGATAGTAGATTTACTTCTCATTTTTGGCAGAGTCTTCAAGAACAACTGGGTACGAAAGTACTTATGAGTACCGCATATCACCCGCAGACTGATGGCCAAAGTGAAAGAACGATCCAAACTTTGGAAGATATGTTGAGGACTTGTGTCATTGACTTCGGTGGAAGCTGGGAAGATCATTTGCCTTTAGTGGAATTCGCGTACAATAACAGCTATCATTCTAGCATTCAGATGGCCCCGTATGAAGCCTTATATGGAGCACCGTGCCGTACTCCGACCTGCTGGACTGAAGTTGGGGAAAAGCCGTTGGCTGGACCTGAAATTGTAGCACAGACTGAAGAAAAGATCAAACTGATACGCGAAAATTTGAAGGTAGCTCAGAATCGGCAGAAACAGTATGCAGACAAGCGGGTGAAACCGATAGAATTCCAAGTAGGAGATATGGTTATGCTCAAAGTATCTCCTTGGAAAGGCTTAATTCGTTTTGGGAAGAAAGGAAAGTTGAGTCCTCGCTTCATTGGACCTTTCCGTATATCCCAAAAGGTTGGAGCCGTGGCGTATAGATTGGAGTTACCTGATGAACTTCATGGTATACATGATGTATTCCATGTGTCCCATTTGAGGAAGACGTTGTTTGATAAATCTCAACAAGTACCTCTTGCTGAAATCGAGGTGGATGAAAAGCTGAGATACCCGGAACAACCTGAGCGGGTGCTAGACCGCAAGACAAGACAGCTGCGAAATAAGAAGATCAGCATGGTGAAAGTCCTTTGGCGTCATCACAAAGGTTCCGACATGACGTGGGAGACCGAAAGTGAAATGCGGGAGAAATATCCTCAACTTTTTATATGATTTCGGGGACGAAATCTCTTAAAGGAGGGGAGAATTTGTAACGCCGAAAATGTATTTATTATATAATTATTGTAAAAAGGGCAAAATGGTTATTTTACCTCAAAAGGGTAATTTGGTCATTTGGACAGAAAAGGACTTGTTTCGTAATAATATTTTAAGTCTTGGATTTAAAAGGTTATAAAAATGTGATTTTGTCATTAAAATTTGTAAATTGTGGCAAAACTTTGAAATATGCAACTTCAAGGACCAAAGTGCAAATCTTGGAGATATATAAGCAAGAACTTGTGCAGAATTTTAACACTTACGGGAGAAGTTCTAAGTGCGATTCTGCAGAAGTTTGGAAGGGTTTCTTGAAGGTTTGAAGCTTGGATTGTGATCCTTGGCTTAAAAGGGCATAATTGGAAGAATTTGAGGTAAGTTTCCAAGCTCTTGACTAGTTGTTCTTGGTGAGTTGTGTAGAACTCAAAAACTGCAATTTCAGTTGTGTTTGGGTGTTTAAAATGGTTAGATACTTCCATTAAGTCATGCTAGTAAGAGCTTAAAACAAGAAAATGGAAGTAGGTTGTTAAAATTGATGAAATTGAAGATTTGGGGTTGTTAGAACTAAGAACCCTAATTCTTCCCATGATTTATTGAGGTTGTTTTGGAGGTTAAAAACCTTGTAAAAATGTAAGGTTTTAGCCTAGGAACAAACCCCAAACGATTAAGAACGAAATTAAGAACTTAAAGGACAAAACAGCAAGCTACAGTGCACAATTCGCGACTGGACAGGAAGACTGCACAGGCGTTGGGCGCGGTGCGCCCCTATCTAGGCGCGGCGCGCCTGTGGGCAGACCCTGGACAGAAACTTTGAAATGCTATCTTTTGCGTTGCTTGTCCGATTAAGCTCAAATTTGAACCGTAGGTGTATTATGGTCTGAAAAGTTTGGGAAAATTTTTAGATTGAGTTTCCGACCCCTCGGGGGCACTGTAGACCGATCCGAATGCCTCGGTGAATAGTAAAATTCATATAAAGTTAGTAAACGGAAAGTTTATTAACTAGGCATTATTTATAACAATATTGTATTGAACTCTAGTGTATTAGAGTTAATTGAAATGGGTATTAACCTATAATCATTTTGAAAATGAATGAAATTATAGGTTTGGGACAAAATCATACGGACTTCATTTCAAAGCAAGGAACGATAAACGCTAGTTGTAGCAAACCTACAGGTGAGTAATCTCACTCGTATTTGATGTGATATATGATTGTTGAGCAGCTGCGGATTGAAAATAGTTTTGGGGACGAAAAATGACAGATAAGCTGTGAGTCAATCTAAATTAATGATATGACAAGACCAGATAAGCCGTGAGTCTGTTATAGACAAGAACGGAGCTGTGAGTCAATGTATCTATATAAATAATATAGACAAGACCGGATAAAGCCGTGAGTCTAGGCAAGACCGGATAAGCCGTGAGCCATGGGTTATTTGATGTGCTAAACTTATATAGGCAAGACCGGATAAGCCGTGAGCCAAGGCAATAGCGGGCTAACCCGTGAGCCATATTTGATTTTGTATTGTATGATAATACATATGTGACTTTGTATAGAGAATTTTATTCTTGTACATATTGTTATTGGTTTGATTACTCATTGGGCTTTATAGCTCACCGTTTATTTGATATGTCCCTGCAGGTGAGCGTGACCCTGCGAAGGGAAAGGACAAAGTCCATGACTGAGGACTTAGGATTGAAGTAGCAACCCGGCTTGAAGAATGTATAATATCATGTATTATACTTTGTGATACTCTTGTACTCGTATTGTATTAACTAAAAACCCCATACTTATGTTTTAATTGTGAAATGTTTGGTTTGAAAAACAAATATTTTTGGGGTGTTTTTGGTTAATAAGTCGGGTGTTACACGCGGTGACCCCACACTTGCTTGAAACAACTCCTCCATTTGGTATTACATGCATAACTCACAAAAAAATTAAATGCAAACAAAAAAATATATAATCAGACAGACAAACTAAAAGTAGTATCATAGGTACAGTACGTATATATCCCAAAAGAAAACCGAAAAATACATCAATCGCCACCGGGTGGCCTAGAAGGACCTGCCTCGTGATCGTGGGCTCGAGCTGGGAATGGTCGGGGGCGCTGTCCCTGCCAGGTGGCTATCTCCAAAAGTACCTCCCCGATCCATGCCAGCTGGTCCTCAATACCAACGACCCTGTCCTCCAATCGTCGGAGAGTTGTCATCTCCTCCGACTGCTGTGGCTGTGGTGGTGGAACTGGTGGATCGACTCTCTGACATCGCCTCGCTGGTCCCTCCTCATGGGCTGGTCGGGGCGCCCTTGGTGCCTCTGTCATCTCTCTCACAAAATGCCCAGGCCGTGGCTGGGTGATCAGGTGCATGTTCTCCAATACCCGTGCTGATGTGTGGGCTGGAGGAATCGCCGTCAGGGAGGCCATGGTCGCAGCAGTAAGAAACCTATATGATCGGGCTAGGCGGGTAATGTAATGCCCGTCGGTCAAAGGACTGCTGGCTGACACACCCGTTGCCCGGGTGGATAGGGAAATCGCCAAGGCGTATGGGAAATGGAGGTACCTGGTGGGATCGAGGAGCACCCACAAATATGTCATGTCCTCACCGGACACCTTTTCGCCCCCTTCCCTCTGCATGATAGAGGTGGTGACGATACGGTGCAAGAGCCGGTGAAGCGGGTTGCGGAGCTGGCTCTCCCTGGCCGACCCCGCCTCGAAGTACACGTTGGACAATGTGGCCCAAACAACTGCATTGACATCCCGTGCGGGCTGCCCCTGAATACATGCGTGAAGGAACGACGTGAAATGTCAGTTTTGGAGATCCTCCTTCGTGTATATACCCGTGCGTCTCCCGAACACCCTGAGACTGCACTCCCTGGGGACTCCCCCCAATCTGAATCGGACTAGCCTGGATCGGGCCTCTGTCGAAGCCGGTGCGTAGCGGACCGTGGAGAGAAACTCCAAGAGAAGCTCGGTGTAAACGGTATCGTCCTGTTTGGCCATAAGCCTGTCCCAACCACGACACGTGAATGTAGCCTCCCATGGGACCATGTACGATGAAGAAAAGGCTCGATCTCGTCCTAGAGTCCGGTCGTCCTAATAATATCTCGATCTATGATCGTCGCCTCGAGAACCCGGCGACTAATAAGTGCATCCCTCCTCTGTGTGTACTTGATCGAACTCTCCGGACCCTCGGGGAACTGGAGAAAAAGATGATCACGCCTGAAAGCCATCTACACCATAAAACAAAAAGTTTGAAAAATAAGTCCTTATCTTCCCTATCGAACCGCGGCACGGCCCAAGAACCAAGGCGCGACGCGGCGAGCGACTGTTTCGCATTCAAAACCTAATGTCACTGATTTTCACCTATTAACTCGATCCAAACACACTACAAGGTAGCCTAAGCACCGACTAGCCCCCCCGGGTGATCATTTGGCAAACAAAACACCCTACGAGCCAACATTCCCGATTTCTAAATTTTTCATTTTTGGAGAAATCAACCAATTTCACAGCCTAATCGCTAGTTCTAACAGGTAAAAACTAGTTAGAATAACATACCTCGATAGTAGGAATGAAATGAACGAGAAAAATGCAAGAAAAACGTCGGATGATCGGAGCTCTGAGGCGCGGCGTGGTGATGTGTGTGTGAATAGTGAATGCGACGTACCTTATAAAGGAAAAATCTGACCGATCGATTCCCGCGGCGCGGATAAGTAGTGACAGCGGCGTGCGTGCTCCCAAATAAACCCCTGCACATCGGGTTGGTCTGCGACCTCGCGGCGCGCAAAACGTCTGATCGCGGCGCGGTATGCATTTTTTCAAAATTCCTTCATAATGACCCCACACTTTCCTCGAACCAATAACACCTGCAATGACGATGATAATATCTTCCTAATTACTCCTAAGAAATACAGTACCTACCTATAAAAGATGGGTTGCCTCCCAACAAGCGCTAAGTTTAATGTCTTCAGCCAGACGGATTATTCCTGCTCCTACTCTTCTCGGTCTTCTTGTGGCATCATCTTATAGTCTGGTGCGAAATTGTGTACCACCGTTTCCAGTAATGAAGTGAGTTGCGTCATCCTGTCACTAACCTGGCTAATCCATTGCTGCTGCGCTTCCAGAAGTTGGAAGATCTTCGTCCTTCTCATATTGCTGATGCCTTGTCTCCATTATTTCCATCATATCCAGCAGCTGCTCCTTGTCAATGGTTGACAACAGATGCTCTTTTGTTTCCTTCAAAATTTCTTCTTTTCTTCCTTCTCCTGTTCGGGTCCATATTTTTCCTTTGTCTCTGATCCCTGGTTCCATCAGTGGACTACTGCTCCAATACTTATCATCATACCCTTGAGGTAGAGATATGAGACTCCCAAACATATTTAACCTTCGTTTCCTTGACCCAAAGAAGATATCCAGGTCTCCCGTTTTGCAATCAATAATGGCACCGGCTGTAGCCAAAAACGGACGTCCTAGTATCAGTATCAGCTCAGGCGCGTCCTCTTGACTCTCATATTCCATCACTAAGAAATCCACGGGGTAGAAGAAATCACCGACTTTCACTATTACATTTGTTAACTTGCCCCTCGAGACCTTAGTTGACTGATCAGCCAGCTGTAATACTGTCTTTGTCGGCTCCAACTCCTCATTCTTGTATTTATCATACAAGTAACCCGGTAGCACATTCACACTTGCCCCCAAATCCAGCAAGGTATTCCTAATGACCACATCTCCTACCGTGGCAGTAATCAATGGCGATCCAGGATCCCTCTCCTTCTTGGGCAGTGTTCCCAACAATGCCTCACTAGCCTTGATTGTCAACCTCACAGTGTCAGGTGTGAGAGTCTTGCTTTTTCCATTTTTCTCACACATCTCCTGAAGAATTCTTGTATCCTCAGGAGCGTTCTTAAGTTCGTCCCACAAAAGTTGGTTCATTGATAGCCCAGTTGATTTGTTTGGCACTTCCTGCTTTTTCTTTTCCTTCTTACCCTTCTTCCTTTGTTTAATTCCAGCTACCATTGGCTGCTCCTCCTCTTGGACATCCTTGTCCTCCTTTAGTTGAGGTTCCTTCTCAACCTGAATTTCCTTTTCCTCCTTTTCAACTTCAACTTTTTCGACTTCAACATATTTCTTGCTTTCACTTTCATCCTTATCTTCATTCTATCTATTCTGACCCTCAATTTCACTTTTATAACCTAGCAAATCTTCCATGGTCACCTTCCTCCATTCTGACTCAACAGCATTGACATGCTCCTTTCCTGCTCGCTGAGTATGGTTCGGGTTGATTTCCATGGTTCTAGGCAGCCTACCACTATCTCTCTTTCGTTGATCCTCAGCCATCTAAGCGATCTGCCTTTCCATGTTGGCGATGGCCTTGGCATTGGCCTGAGACTGCTGCTGTGTCGTGTTAAACATCTCGTACATCTTTCCTGTCAAATCTTCCTGAGTTCCTGGGGCATTGTTATTGCTGGCATTAGTCGGCCCCCTGTTGTTGTTGTTACCGCTCCGACTTGCATTGCCATTGTTGTTTGCTGGTTGATACTGCATGGGCTGATTAGATGACTGGCCCTGATAACTGTTCTGCCTTTGATTGTTGAAATTTTGCTGACCCTGGTTGTATGGTCTATAAGGTCGTCCATTATTGTATTGACCTTGACCCTGACCATAAACTTGATTTGGCTCCTGTATTCTTTGTCCTCCTTGGCCTCCTTGTTGTTGAGTCTGAGGTCCGTTCTGTAGAGTACACATCAGTCTATCAAACTTCTTGTTTAGCTCGCTTATTTCCTTCTTGACCTCTTTCCTCCAATCTGCATCAGCTCCCACTGCTGCAGTTGTATCTACCATCTTTTTAGTAGAGAAATTCGCCTTGGATCCATTGCTCAATTGCTCCAAAAACTACCAAGCCTCATCAGGATCCATCATCATGATAGTGCCACTGGACGATGCATTGATCATTGCCTGATTCGTCTCACTTGCCCCTTCAAAGAAATGCCTGACCAACTGCCACTTCGGAATATCGTGATGATGGCACGACCTCGGTACACTGGCGAGCCATATGTCCCGTCTTTCCACACTGGAAACAAACTGATGGAGGGTTTCGGGAATCGCATTCTCCCATGTGTTTTCGCCTACACTTCTTACACCATTTCTCTTCGTTCTTATTGGTTTCACCACGGATTTGAGAACCCGTGGTAATGGATCTCTGAGAAGTATCTACAGCCTTACCTTCCCACTTTCTCTTAAATCCTCCAACTTCTCTTTCGGTTCTTCTCTCCTCCTCTTGTCTTTGCAAATCCCTTTCTCTCGATCTTGCTGCTTCGGCAACCTGTTGAAAAGTAGTATATCTGGAACTCGGCAAAAACTCTCGGATCTGGGTTTTTAAACCCCACAAGTAACGATCCATCTTACGCTCCTCGGTATCAACTTGATGTTGTGCAAATCTTGCCTTCTCATTGAAATCCAGTGTGTATTGTTGCACTGTTCTCGACCCCTGTTGTAACTTCAAAAACTCTTCCTCTATTCCCTTCATAGCATTATTGGAACAATAGTATTCAGTGAACTTCAACTTGAATTGTTCCCAGCTCAGTGTATACGCCAAACTCTCTCCTATCTCCATACACATATTCTCCCACCAGAACTGTGCATCTTCCTTTAACAAGTTTGTTGCAAACTCCACTTTATCTGCCTCGTCGCATTTACTGGTGCGGAACATCTTTTCAACATGTGTTAACCAATTCTTGGCTGCTATGTGATCATCTTTCCCATAGAAATCGTATGGCTTGCACTTCTGAAAAACATCATAAGTACACTTCCTTGTCTTCTCAGGTATTTTAGCTCTACCCGCTTCAGTATAAACCTCTTCACGATCCTCCCTGTTCTCAGGTTGAACCGGTGGTTGTCCCGAAGAACCTCCAATTGCAGTCTCCGTCTGAGGCCTCAAATAAGTGGGTAGTAATTCTTTAAGTGATTTGGCTACCTCAGCCGCAATCATAGCTTGCATATTACTCTGTGTCTCAGGAGGTTGCTCTCCCTCGGGTTGATGCTCTTTACCCGAATCTCGTGATCCCAATTGATCTCTTGATGGATCACCTCGCTCTTTTTCTTTTCCAGTGCTCATCTTAACTGAAAAAGAAATTTAACTCATTTAGTAATCACCACCATAATACTCAATATGATGTGTAATCAACTCAATTGTATATCACTATAATACTCCATATAGTGTATAATCAACTCAATTGTATATCACTATAATACTCAATATAGTGTATAATCAACTCAATTGTATATCACTATAATACTCAATATAGTGTATAATCAACTCAATTGTGATACACCGCGGAGGATAGCTACTCGGGACTCTTTGGGACTTCTCTATCTCTTTGGTTTAAGTCTAAACCCATCTCAAGGTTTAATTCTCTTAAACCACGGCTCTGATACCAACTTGTAACACCCAGTTTCTCATATTCAGGATTACAGTGATAATTCAATCAAAAATAACTATCATTAAGGTGTAATCCTCAAAGATGAGTAACAAGTATGACAAGATACTATCAAAAGCATAGTTTAAGTGCTTAATTGCATACAACAAGTTTCATACTAGTTCTCAAAAACCAAGTGTTTACGAAAGACCTAGTCTAACACAACAAAATAAGTTCAAGTTCAAAGTCCATATCCCATCCAGCTAACCCTCCGTGATGCGTTTCCCACGATCTGTACTTCCAGAACCTAACACAATTAACATTAACAAACAATATATGAGCTTTGAAAGCTCTGTGAGTAATTGAAGTTTAACTGGACAGCAATTGTCCAACATTTCTTTCACAACTTTCTCAATAAACCATCTTGATCCTTAATGTATACTCATAATGAGGTTCATATTTCCAAACACTCATAATTGGTATTCTCAACCAATTTCAAAACAACTCAAATCATACTTCTTCTGTAATAAACATCAATACCAACACATAATTCATCTATTAATAACTACTCACCTGTTGTGGAATCGATGTGTGGAACTCCTGCACCTCGTGTATGCTCCTGCCTAGCCTTAGCTGTAGCATAACAACTCATTTTCATTACTCAAGTTAAGAATAATTCTTAATCACACTCAATATTCCTCATAATCAAGGAACTTGTATCATTTAAGCAAGTTATAATCAAAGGATAGCAATAATATCAAAGTTGTAGCTTTCAATTTCATCACTTAAACACATGTAACCCTAGAAATGCAACAATCAACATTTCTTTAGCTTGGGTCTCGAATTAGAACTCACATACACAGCCTAATCCAAATAAACTCACTCTAATTCGTGCTAGTTGAAAGTGGCTCATCAAAACCACAAGTAACCATTTCAAATCAAATGATTCAACCGTTGGAATAAGATAAAAATCAAGGAGGATTACCTTTCAAACTCAAAGGATAAATCTCTAGCTTCAATTCGTGATCAATAAGCCTTAATCTCGACTTTGGAAGGTTAGAATCAAGTTTTTAGGGTTAAGAGAAGTTTTGAATGAAATGGGTTTTTTTCCCCAAATGAAAGAAAATTTCCTTTTAAAAATGCCCTGTTGCGACACACGACCCGTGTGGAAATCCACACGACCCGTGTGGATCCACCGCCTCAAATGAAGTGGAAACTGCCGGATTCTACACGACCCATGTGGAATCTGGCACGACCCCGTGTGATAACCTGGCACGACCCGTGTGGATCTGGCACGACCCGTGTAAGTCTGGTGCTAAACTCTTTGCTTACTGCCTGATTCTACACGACCCGTGTAGAATCTACATGACCCGTGTGATTCCAAAACTCATCTTTTAGCTTACTGCATGAATCTACACGTCCCGTGTAGAATCTACACGACCCGTGTGATTCTAAAACTCATCTTTTAAAGCTTTAACTTCTTCCAAATAAGTTTCTAACCCTCTTAACCCATAAAAAAACTTATTTAATCTTATTTACACTAAATCAACACAATCTCACTACTATTTAATATTACGGTATTACAGCATTTGCTATTGCTATGAACTAATACAAATGATTGTATGGATCATCCTGTTTATATCCCCTAAATTCAGGAAATATTCCTAAGAGTTGTGGTCTAATTTCTACCCGAGTGTCTACATCATCTGGAATGTAAATGGGTGATGAATCATCGTACTCCCACGGTTGGAAGTGCGATGCAACCGACTGCCCTCTCGGTTGCGCAAAGTACAAAGGTCTAACTAAATTACCGTTATATTGATGATCATTTTTGTACCCTTGCTGACCTTGCAGTGTTGTTGCTGTGGTGCTCTTTGTGGAGGTCCCCGACCTCGGTTCCATTGTTGATGTGGTTGTTGCTGCTGCGGAACCCATCCTTCTTCATCGTCCTCATAGCTCTGCTCAACCTCCTGGTACTGGTACTGCTGCTGTGGAGGTTGCAGTTGGTATTGCTGTTGTGGTTTGGTTTGAGAAATGGTTTGTGGTTTAAAGATTAATGGTGGTTGTGAGGGTTGTGATTGTGGTTGAGAAATGGTAGTGTGCTGCATGGTCACTGGGGTGCCATCACGGGTCGACGCTCCCCAAGACATAGCAGATGTGAAAGAGTAATGGTGGAAGAGAAGGCGGAGTGCATGATGGTATTGATGCGGGGGCTGAAACCGCACCACCAGTAGCACTCGTGCTCCCGAACTGAAATTCTGAAAGCGGGTGTATAAATGGAACTGCCCCCGTTACCTCGCCCGAAGGCTCATGGGTAACATCCTCAATACTACTACTAACATGACTAAAAGTCATTGTACCTAAATGCCTACGTGCACGGTTCTTGCGCGCGGTTCTTTCGATCTCTGAGTCAAAACACAAGGGTGATAATTGCCCACCCCGACGGGTACGCATGCACTAGTGCAACACGCCCGTCAAAAAGAAGAATACTAACCAACTAAAATCTCAATATTAAAACCAAAAATCAGAAACTAAAAGTCCTACAGATCGCCTACTCTTAAGCTCACAACTCCCCGGCAATGGCGCCAAAATTTGACACGCCTAGGTCGTCGTGCGGTCAAAAATAGTAAAAATAACCTAACACACACTAGTATAGCGGTAGTCAGGGTCGATCCACAGGAGTTACGTGGTCAAGGTAGGCAACAGATTACCAATTGTACTGTCACGCTACAGCCAGAGGATCTAGTTTCCGACTTTTACCAAAACAATCCAGAAATCATGAACATTCAACAATTCCAAATCAAACATAAACTAAACTAAAACCACTACTAACCTAAGTACTTACTGAAATCAGAAATGTATTTCAGAATCAGAAGTAACAAAGATCAAATCAAAACATCCAACACAATCAAACATCCAAAATTCATCCAAAAGCATAAAACACCGAAAAGAGAGCAATTAACAATAACCGAATAATTAACTATTAAAAACTCAAATCCAACTTGTTCCAAAACAGAAAACATAAACTTTCCGGACGCCCTATCACCACCACCTCCTCCGCCACTGACACTTCGTTTTTATTTCTTCTTTTTTATAATTTATTTAGCACGTTTTATTTCATTTTTAGTATAAATCACATGCATATTTTCTATTTTTATTTTTTATATCATTCGGGGATACTTTCTAGTCTTTTATGTTTAAATGCAGATATTATTGAAGACTAGCAGGAGCGGGATGAGCCAAAAGGGAGATTATAGTGGACGAAACGGGACAATATTTTGGAGCACGGAATTTTCGAAGACTCGAATTTTCTAGCGGGTTTGGACTTGAAGCAAGCATTTGGACCAAGAAAGAAGACATGGGCTCCATTGGGTTTACCTAGCCCAAAAGGTGGTCAAAAGAGGTCAAAAATCGGGTTCATCCCAAAGAAGAAAGGAGACAAAAGGCCTTTTTGCAAGTTGGACCGGATCAGGCCCAAAATGGGCTTTTTGTACTTTTGCGCGACCCGCGCAAAAATTTGCAAAGGCTTCCGCGACCCGCGCAAATGGTGCAGAGGGACTTTTTTGTCATTTCAAGTGTGGGTCTGCTATATAGGGCACAAGGAGAGGGTTTTGCACATCTTTCTCTTCAGAAAAACGTGGGGAGCACTTCTTAGAGCCTTGGAGGAGATTTCTTGGAGCTTTCTTCTACATTTTCTTTACTTGATTTGTAACTTTGATAGACATATGTTGGGTACATTTCTTTACACTTTCATGATTGTTGTTCTAGCCATGCTTGGCTAGAACTCTTTATTATCAATATTGGGTGTAATCCATGAACAACTAGTTAGGGTTTGAAAGATTTATGAGTATTTGGTTCTTAATCTATGAATGCAACTTGTTTAAAATTCTAAGTTGTTCTTGTGTTCTTATTCATGAGTTTGAATGCTTAAATGGTTATTGTCATTTGTTTTTCTAATTACGTAATCGATTTCTAAAACAAACTAGTGACAAATGATTTTTGTGGATGCTTATATTCATTTTTAAAATCATGGAGTTCTGTTCTTTAATGAGAAATGTAAGCTTATTGGTTTCCTTTGAGTTTGGTGATTCTTAGATCCATATTGCTAGTCATTTTACTTGAGTTGGATGCTTATTTGACTTTTGACTTTGATTAAGATGGTTATTAAGAACTTTTTTAATTTCCATATAATCAAGAAGAATCTAGCTGTTTAAAGCTTTTGAGATGCTATAGCCAAACTAGATTAAATTAAATACATTGAACTATAAATCTTGATGATAAACCGACTAGTTGGAATTGTGATGAAATCTCAATATTGATAGTTTCTCCATATTTGATTCACTTCACCAAAATTTGATTATTTGCTATTGTTTTCATTTTCAACTCAAACAATCAAACCCCCCTTTTTATGTTACTTGGTTTAAAAATACATCTCGTTTTGAATTGATCGCATAGTTTTACAAATTGAACCAATCTCCGTGGATTCGATCCCTTTACCACTATACACTATTTTGTGTTAGAGAATTAAGGTTTATTTTTGTTGGCCTCGACAACCACCAAATTTTGGCGCCGTTGCCGGGGATTGGTACTTTTAATCAGTTTGTTTTTCTATGCCCAGATCCCTTCGAACAGGTATTTTAGAGTTCAATTCAGAAATCGAAAAATAAGCAAAACGCTTGAGGAAGGAAACGAGGATTCGAAAAGGTCAAAGTTCCGGTGCCACCGTCGCGTTGGGAAACCATTCCGATTCTTCGAGTGGGACGGATATTGAGACCGAGTCAAGCCCCGATACCCGACAAGAAATTCCCGAAACACCTCCCGAAATTCCCGAAATTATCCCAAACACAACCGATACATTCAACCATGAACAACCCAACCCGATAAACCCAAATCAAAGAAACCCAATCCAAATGGAATAAAACCGCAATCTCGAAAGAACCTTAAGACAAATGATGGAAACGGATGTCACGCAAACTCCCATTGGCATCCAATATCCAAATCTTGAACCCGGAATGGAATTGAAGTCCGGTTTAGTCCATCATCTTCCTACCTATCACGGGTTGGAAAATGAAAATCCTCACAAGCACTTGAAGATGTTCCATATAATTTGCTCGAGCATGAAACTGCAAGGTGCTACCGATGATCAAATCAAGTTAAGGGCATTCCCATTTTCGTTAGCGGATCGAGCAAAAGATTGGTTGTTTTGCCTTCCACCGGGATCGGTAAACACATGGCCCCAAATGGTGAGAGCATTCTTTGACAAGTTCTATCCCGCTACAAGAGCGTCCGCACTTAGAAACGATATTTGCGGAATCCGCCAAGGCCAAAATGAAACACTTCATGACTATTGGGAACGATTCAATAGTCTTTGTGTAAATTGTCCCCAACATCAAATTCCCGAACAACTTCTCATCCAACACTTCTATGAAGGTTTGCTTCCCATTGAAAGAAGGTTGGTTGATGCTTCTAGTGGCGGTGACATCTTTAGCGCAACAAAGTAGAGAACTCATATCAACCATGGCCGCAAATTCGCAACATTTTGGGCCCCGACAAGACATGCGTAGAGACCCACAACCACAAACGAAGGAAATAGACGCATCGAACCTTGAAGCGAACCATTTCCAACAATTCGTGAAAGGAAATAGTCAACAAGTGTTGATGTGTGGTATTTGTGCCAATGTGGGACATCATACGGATATGTGTCCTACTTTACATGAAGATGACGCACAAGTGAACGCGATGATGGGAGGACACCAAGGAAAACACCAAAGGCACTCGGATTATCATTCATCTTATAACTCAAGTTGGAAGCCGAATCCCAACTTGAGTTATGCGCCTCAACAACAACAACACTACCAACAAAGATTGCAATACCAACCGCAATATCAACAACAACAACCCCAACGTCAACCAAATAGTTCTGAAATGTCTCTCGAAGACATTGTGAAATCATTGGCCACGAGTACTTATAAATTCCAACAAGAAACTAAAAATAGCATTGCAAACCTAGAAGCTCAAATTGGTGATCTAACATCATCCGTGAGCAAGTTGGAAGCTCGTGGTAGACTCCCCTCCCAAACCGAAAAGAATCCTAGAGAAACCGTTAATGCAATTTCTTTAATGAATGGAAGGCAAATTGGAGGAAATGAAATCAAAGGAACTACTCAAGAAGAAGAAGAAAAGATTGGAGTTGTTTCTAGTCATACTACCACATTTTCCTTCCCGATTTGCTACTTTTAAGAAAAAAGAAGAGGAAAAGGAGATCATGAACATGTTGCAGAAGGTGGAGATAAATATTCCTTTGTTAGACGCAATCCAACAAATTCCAATATATGCTAAAATTTTGAAAGATCTTTGCACTAACAAGAGGAACTTGAAAGGGAATGAGAAGATCTCTATGAGCGAAAATGTGTCTGTCGTCCTTCAAAGAAAATTACCGCCCAAATGGAAAGATCCGGGTATGTTTACCGTCCCATGCAAAATAGGGGACGTCATGATAAGTAGTGTCATGCTTGATTTGGGTGCTTCTATCAATGCCATGCCCTATTCGGTCTATAAATCACTTAATGTCGGTCATTTGAGCAAAACGGGTGTTGTAATTGAATTGGCGGATAAATCAAACATTTTTCCTAGAGGTGTGTTAGAGGATGTTCTAGTGCAAGTTCAATTTGTTTTTCCCGCGGATTTCTATGTTATTGATTTGGATGAGAAATACCATTCCAAATCCGCTTTGGTATTGTTGGGAAGACCATTTTTGAAGACGGCTAGAACCATCATAGATGTCCATGCGGGTGCCTTGACTATGGAGTTTGATGGTGAAAAGATTGAGTTCAATATCAATAATGTCATGCGGTTCCCGAGTGACGTGTCACCTTTGTACTTCGTTGGTAATATTGTGCCCTTGCATCGACACCAAATTGATTTGAGTGCGGATAAATTGTCAAGAACGAGGGTGCGAAAAAGATTTGACAAAAGGAATTTGAAACGGGAAAGGAATTACTCATCTTTGAAGCCGAAGAATGAAGGAACGACAATTGAGTTGGATGGAAGGAAATTGACGAAACATGGTGTGCCATTTGTAGATCCTCCCGACTCCGACGTGCGCTTCTTGGATAACATGGACTTGGATGCCCCCGTGGATGAAGCTTAAGCCGGTACCACGTCTTGCCAAATACGTTAAAGAAGTGCAATTTTTGGAAGAAATTTCGTCTTTCGATTTTTTTCTCGATCACAAATAAATTTTTTGCAACGTTTTGATAATTTCAAGTTGCTTTTAAATTGAATATTTAATCGAGATCCTTATTTAAAGTTATAATTTTCATTTTCATTTAAAAAAAATACCGACTTTAAACTTGGATCTTGATTTTAAAAAAATTATTAAAAAAAAGTTAAAATTAAAAAAAAATACCGAATAAATTGACTTTAGACTAACGAAATTTTTGTGCAATGATTTTGAACGTTACCAAGTGTTTATGTTGAGAAATATAGGCTTTTGGTTGAAACGGGGTCGAAAAACGAGTTCGGAATGTATTTTTGAGCGAAAAATGGGTGCTGAAATTTTTTGCAAAAATGGTCCCTGAGGTGATTTGCGCGACCCGCACAAGATTTACAAAGGGGTCACGCGACCCGCGTAAAAGGTTTGCGCGATCCGTATAAATTCTTAACACGGACTTCATTTTCAAAGAAGAAAATTTTGATTTATTTTTGGCATATGAGCGACCCATGCCTAACTCGCGTGGAGCCCCATTTACCCATCCGGTTCCCCTCGTTTACCCAAGATTTGACCCATTTCCCTCCTGGGTTAACCCACTTACCCAAATCCAACCTAAACCTAACCCGACTCTCTTTCCCCTTTCTCCCTTACGTGAACTACGACTCCAACACCTCCCTCACCGGTCATCTTCTTCACCTTCTCCCTCCTCGTTCTCCGGCCAACCCACATGCAACACCGCCGGTGACCGCCTGCGCTCACCGCCGCCATCCCAACCACACCGCTGCATTCCCCACTCTCTTCCTCGAACTCGCGACTGCAACCCACCTCCGCCACACTCGCCTGACCCCCAATCGAACTCTAGCCACCTGTTCGCACCACCGTCCTCTACCTCACCTTCCACTCCCATCCCTCCTCTTCCTTCTCATCCACCGCGAACACCAAACCAATGAACCACCTGCAACCGGCGATTTACACCCCTAACCGACCGGTTCCCGACTTACCGTCACCGGTTCCGAGCTCAGGACACCGTCCGGTACAAACCCATTACCCTCTCCCTCTCTCGATCTCGCAACAGTCACACCCCATACCGAACCCACAATCCTCGACCTGCAACTGCCGATTCCGACCCTCAAACCGCCGAGTCTCGACAATACACCACCGGTTCTGTGCTCCGGTGGCCGTCCGAAGCAAACCCCCACCATCACTTTCCCGGATCTGCAACCTGGTTGAGTCGACTCGGTCAACTCGACGGGTTAACCCGGTGAACCGTCTGAGTCGGGTTGAGTCAAACAGTTGGGTCAGCCGGGTCAGTTCAGCGGGTCGGTTCTGATCCAATTCAGGTGTCCGTCCATGTCAGTCCAGGTTCCGAGCCCCGGGTCAAAATCCGAACAGAAAAGTGCGACCCGGGTAGGTGTGCTGCGGCCTGCGGGACCCGCGTCCAAAAATTGAAAACAGAAAATTTGTGCGTTTCAAATTTTCGATCATCAGCTCGGGACACGCTACGAGGGTATACTCATTCCTTTTCTTTGATTTAATCCGTGGTTTTGATTTGTATTGAATTGTTGTTGTATTGCTTGCTCAATTGTATTGGATTGAAAAATGTTGTCCCGAAACGTTAAACGGGATGCTACGCCAAGCATTTTTCCTCCTGATTCCCGATGTGATTTTCTTTTTTACCCTTTCTTCCAAGCATTGAGGACAATGCTTATTTCTAAGCTTGTGGTGGGGTATTTCATATTTTTGTATTTTAGGTAAATTTTTCAAAAATACCAAAAATATTTTATTTTATTCTTTTCGACTTTGCATTTTTTTTTAAACAATTTAGTTGTATTTAGCTTAGGAGCATAAAATAATTTTCATGCATTTTTGTTATCTCTTGCTTCTCACCTCTATGACATCTTTAATTGTAACCATAATACATCCTCATAACTAACTTCTTGTATTTTTGTCCCCCGTGTACATGCAACATTACCAATTTTTAAAACTTTAGATCTTCATTAGGAACTTCTTTTTGTTAATTTACCTAGTATAAGTACGTTTGGTGAGAATATGAAATCACACATGAAATTGAATCAAAAGTATACTAGCAAAGGGCGCAATATTTACCTGTGAGTTCATTATTTTGTGTAATCGGCTAGCGAAAGTACTATGGAAGTTGCACTAGTCCCCCTCATGACCAATACATTTGCATAGTGTTAATTAAACATAAGATTTATCGCAAATCGCGATCTTCCAACGACACAGACAAAAACCTTGTTTTTATACCATTTTGATTTTGTTTGGTATTTGATCGCAGTCGTTGATGCAATCAAAAATAAACCTTAAACGCACTAATTAGCTAGGGCAAGTAAGGGTCGAATCCACGAGGAGCTTATGGTTAACAATCTAGTTCTAACAGATTTAAAAGCAAACAAATTCAGACAAACAAATACTGCAAAAGGTTTAATTCAATCAGAGAAAAGGGTGATCACTCCCGGTTTCAGTTTTGATTCCTAACAATGTATTATATCAGATTTTACTAATTTTGCGTTCATTCAGATTACATAGACATAACCGTACTGTTACTGACTAAATCTGGGATCAAACTATGTAAAATCCGCACCCTCCGTCCTACACACCACTGTGGATGATTTGGCACGGTGGGGAAGATCACAATAGAATTGTCTTACACTCAATCAAGCAACAATTTAAGAACAAGTAATGGAATCTAGTCATATGATTTAAAAGCAAACAATCCAAATACTGTGTTCATGAATCTAAAAAGTTCAAATCTAAATACAATACTGAAAGGAAATCAAAACCTACTCCCGGTTGTGATCACGGGATGATTTAGCTACTCATGACTTGAATTGATGCAAACTCTGTGCTGGAGATGTTGAACATGGCTGGATTCTTCAAAACTTCAGGAATTGTGGCTTGATCTTGATGCAAAAGAGGCTTAATTTGAGATTGGGAATTGTTTGGAGATGATTTGGGAGTGTTTTTGGCCTTGCAAAACTGTCAAAACCCTAGGAAAATCGTCTGGAGTCTGCCTTGGGTCGATGGGATAAAGTTCCATTAAATAGAGTGGCTTGAATAAGGCAATTTAGGGCATTCTACGCGGCGGCGTCCTAGGCCAGCGTCCCAGACGCCTGTGGGACGCTGAGTACAGTTCTTCAGCTTTTACGACGAGCAACGTCCCAGAACGAGACGCTCCAAAAACGCTGGGCGTCCTAGGCCAGCGTCCCAGACGCCACCTAGGACGCTGACGGCCTTCCTCGCGAACCTGGCTTGCTTTTTCCCTTCAAAATGGCCCAGAGTTCCAGGTCAGCGTCTGGGACGCTGCTGGGACGCTGGGGTTTTCCTCCAGCTTCCGGTGTCCGTTTGATGCGTGGTTTTCGCCCAAAATTCCCGTTTTTCAATCCCTGCATGTAATTCACTCAATTCCATCAAAAGTAGGGCCATTCTTGGTTAAACAATGCTTAATTTATCAAGTTAATTACATTTTACTTCAAACCAAAATGGCCCGATCAGTATTAGTGCTTATTAGTGTTCTATGACCTTGTACATATTGTTTTGGTCATGTGTGTGTTAGTTATTTGTGTTTCTAAGTTTAGTAGTGTCATTTTTTATATTTTGTTTTGAAAAAAGACGTAAATTATAAAAAAATATTATTTTGTCTAGTTATTTTAGCAAATTTAGTGAAGTTATTTTTTATGGTGAAATTCCAGAAATTATTATTTCACTTGGTTCTAAAAGATTGGTAAAAAAAAATCAAAAAAAAAAAAAGAAAAGAAAGAAAGACCGAACCAAGTGATCACTCGAGTTGTCTTAGTAAAAGTTTTCAGAAAATTTTCCACAAAAATATAATAAAGTGATTGCTTGTTTTGAAATCTCGTTTCATTTTGGTTTCAAAATAACAACTAAATCTCGTTTTGGTTTACAACTTCGTTTATTGACTACGGTTTCATTTCCCTTTTTTATCCATCAATTTGAAGTTTAAGATTTAGTTGTCTTGGTCGTTTTAGATATTTATGTTGTATTTTGTATTTAGGATTTTCGTTGTAGTCTTTGTTTTTGTCCCTCTGTTTTTGGAAGATCATGTGTTTAGTATGTGGTATGCAAATGTGGTCGGTTGGAGGATTTGAGCAAATTCAACTTAGTATAATTACATTGTCCGACACCCGAGCGCCCCTCCTATAAAATGAGCGTTTATAACCAAATATTCGAAGACAGCATTTGCAAGGTCACACATCTTGTGACATGAGTGAAACACGAGGGGAGCGAACAATTATGAGCACGTCCTTTGCTTGCGTGACGCTTTGTATATATAGTGAAGGTTTCATGTGTGAGTTTATATTTTGACCTAACGTGCTATGCTAAGTGCTTAGTGAAAATTTGTTCCTCTTGATGATCTTTTGTTTCAACCATTGGAATACTTGTTATGTGCATGGGGTCCAAATTAACATGATTTCTAATTATGATGTGTGTTGTCTTGGTTGCTACCTAGGATGTCTATTCTTTTTCCTTTTTGTGTTTTGATCGCCTTGACTTAAGTCTTGTCTTGTTTTCATATTTGGCTAAAAAGGTTCAATTAGATAGTTAGATAGAGATGTGGAGTAGTCGAGCATTGTATATCTCCCATACTAAACAACCGATACATATCTACTTTAGTTGTTTTTTAGAATACTTATTATCTAATAATAGATTTTTAGTAGTAGTATTTAAATGATTATAACGATAGTGAGGTGGGCATCCCCAGTTAGTATATACATCATATAATAAACACAAGATAAACATAAAGAGCCCAGCAAAAAACGCCCAATAAAAAAACCCAGTTAAATCCACCTAGTATATATATCATACATGTGGTATGAGTTTTCGTATCCATATCGTAACCGAATTTTCTGCTGCATTTTATGATATTATTTTTTTAAAAAAACTTTCATATTCTAACCGCACGGCTATGCGCATGTGTACGATCTCCTCCAATTCCGGACGCCCTATCACCACCACCTCCTCCGCCACCAACCACCCCTCCTTCGCCACCAACCACCCAAAATACAATCAAATTACACCTTTGGTTGCGTGAATAGATACGAATAGTAAACCGATACCAAAATCGAGATCTATAGTAGCTACATAATTGAAAACAACGAAAAACTAACAATCATCAATTCGTCTAAAATCACAGTAAGATCAAACATCTAACCACATATCACACTATCACATAGACAAATTTATTAAGATTCTACGTGCATTTCGATACTCAATTAACAGAGAGATCATCAATTTGTCTAAAATCATGAACATAGACTATAGCAATTACAGGTAATCGACTAACCCTAAGATCAAACATCACCAGATCAATTTGATTGCTCCAACAGCACCAGATGCACCTCCACCTCCGCCCGAAGGTCCACCAGCTCCATCTTTCGGAAAACCATCACCGCATGAGACTCCATCAATTTGATTGCTCCAAAGGAGGCAAACGCAAAAGCCGCGACGGAGGTAATCAAAGGAGGCAAACGCAAAAGCCGCGACGGAGGTAAATAAGGTGATGGAGTCTCATGCGGTGATGGTTTTCCGAAAGATGGAGCTGGTGGACCTTCGGGCGGAGGTGGAGGTGCATCTGGTGCTGTTGGAGCAATCAAATTGATCTGGTGATGTTTGATCTTAGGGTTAGTCGATTACCTGTAATTGCTATAGTCTATGTTCATGATTTTAGACAAATTGATTATCTCTCTGTTAATTGAGTATCGAAATGCACGTAGAATCTTAATAAATTTGTCTATGTGATAGTGTGATATGTGGTTAGATGTTTGATCTTACTGTGATTTTAGACGAATTGATGATTGTTAGTTTTTCGTTGTTTTCAATTATGTAGCTACTATAGATCTCGATTTTGGTATCGGTTTACTATTCGTATCTATTCACGCAACCAAAGGTGTAATTTGATTGTATTTTGGGTGGTTGGTGGCGGAGGAGGGGTGGTTGGTGGCGGAGGAGGTGGTGGTGATAGGGCGTCCGGAATTGAAGGAGATCGTACACATGCGCGTAGCCGTGCGGTTAGAATATGAAAGTTTTTTTAAAAAAATAATATCATAAAATGCAGCAGAAAATTCGGTTACGATATGGATACGAAAACTCATACCACATGTATGATATATATACTAGGTGGATTTAACTGGGTTTTTTTATTGGGCGTTTTTTGCTGGGCTCTTTATGTTTATCTTGTGTTTATTATATGATGTATATACTAACTGGGGATGCCCACCTCACTATCGTTATAATCATTTAAATACTACTACTAAAAATCTATTATTAGATAATAAGTATTCTAAAAAACAACTAAAGTAGATATGTATCGGTTGTTTAGTATGGGAGATATACAATGCTCGACTACTCCACATCACTATCTAATTGAACTTTTTTAGCCAAATCCTCCAACATTCACTACAAGAAAATTTCAATTTAACTACAGAAAAATTTTGTAGCAAAAAGATGAATTTCCGTAGCTAAACCTGAATAATTACGGAATTTGCTATGAAATTTGTGAATGAGATTCCGTAGCTATATTTCTTGTAGCAAAATATTTTGCTACGAAATTTTAGTTCTATAACAATTTTGCTACAACCGTTACTACGGCTTCTATTTTGTAGCAATCTCATTTCCGAAGCTAATTCCAAAGCAAGAGATTCCATAGCCAATTCTGTAGTAACAGATTCGTAGTAAATTTCATAGCAACAGATTCCGTAGCGAATTTCGTTACGATTGTTCCGTAGCAAATTCCGTTGCGATTGGTCCGGGTTCCGTTGCAATCACTATTTTGAAACCCGGACCAAACCAGCTCGTCCAAACAAACAGAGACCGGTAATGTCAACAGTTCAAACAAACCCATGAACCATTTGTAACTAAACCGGTCAAAACCAACCAAAACCGGTCCGATTCAACCGTTTAAAACCAGTTTTGTAAAAAAAATATAGCAAGAATAGAAGCAAAGGATGGCTTAGGAGCAGGAGGGTCTCCCAGAGAAAAATTCTCAAAAGATCAAGAAATTTCAGAAAGAGAATCAAGGACATAGCATTTAGCTTCTCATCCTTTGTGTTCTTTATAAAGGTGTGGCTCATGTAGGAAGTTATTAACACTAGGCGATGTGGGATGAAATTTACTTATTTAAAACTCCCTGCACACATTGACATTGTGAAGTTGTTTATTTCATAAGCTCTATAGACACGTTGACATTGCTCAGTTCTGGACTAATATCACCGTTTAAAAAGGGTAAATGAAAATAGGTTTAAATTTAATAAACTATTTTCATTGAGGAAAATCCGTCCTTAATCATATATAGATACTACACATATGATTATTTAGTATTTCATGAAAATTGAAATTAATTGATCGCATTTGCTAATTAGAAAATGTTAAATTAGTTAGTAGTTATTTTTTTGGGTAAAGAGGACGGTACCTCTGGCAAATTTTATTAATAAAAAGAATAAATACAATATGAGGCTGGGGACTCCCCACCTAAGGAAAAACAAAAAATCCATTGGGACAGGCCCCAAAGGACAACAAGGCTAAACTAGGAACCATAACAAGAAATGGAACCAGAAAACATACAAGAAACATAAAGGATAACAACCTGCAAAAAACAAACCAAGCAAGCAGAGACAAATAGAAGAAAAGAGGATAACAAAGAATTTAGGTGAGGGCCCATATCCTTTTAGCCAAATTAACATTAGTGGGAGGTTTCATAGATAAACTCAACAATCTACAACGGACATCATCCTTTACACAATTAACCACAGCATGATATGATCTTTTTTTATTTTTGAAAATCCTGAAATTTCTTTCTTGCCAAATGTGGTAAACAGCTCCAGCAAGCACAAGTCTTCGAATGATTGACCAAATAGTCTTACTCTTAGATATGGGCTTGAGAAGATTAATGATATCGGACCAACTATCAGTGGGGGACGAGAGATTAATGACGTGTTGAAGGTCATGCCAAACCATCGAAGGGAAAGAACACTCAAAGAAGAGATGGGTAAGAGAATCCGAACAATCCTCGCAGAAGGCACATTTGAGATTGGACTTAGTGTCCCAGATTATGATTTTATCATGAGTCTTTAGACGATTTTTAAGAGCAACCCAGAGAATGAAAGCATGTCTAGGAATATTATGGGAGAACCAAACAAGATGATACCAATCGACAGGCTGATCAAAGGGGCGTATAGATTCCCAAACCGAACGTACCGTAAAAGGAGAGAGGCTAGCTTTACTAGATCTCCAAAGGAGTTTATCAGGAACGGACGGGGATAGAGAAGGAGGGTTATGAGAAAGAAGATTAGTATGGGTGTCTCTCCAGTCTTGGGGACGAACCCAATATCCGTTGTGGATAAGGTCAGCAACCTTAGTATCAGGAGTGAAACCCGCAGCATGGATGTCACGAGGAGTCAAGAACTTAGAGAGGGGACCAGCAGGATGCCAGTTATCGAACCAAGCCGATGTAGAACATCCATCACCAATCTGGGAAACAATATACTCTCTTATCTTACCTCGCATATCGAGTATGTTTCGCCAAGCAAATCCTGAACCGCATTTTTTGGGGGCATCCCAAAAGTTACGGCCACATAGACGGTAAGAATGGATCCATTTGACCCATAGGGACTCCTTCTTAGAAAGGAGTCTCCAAACATGGGAAGCCATAAGGGCAACATTCCAGACAGCAAGGCTACGAATACAAAGGCCTCCATGCTCCTTAGGGAGACAGACAGTCTTCCAGGAGACTTTGGCTTTACCACGTTTCAAATCACCATGGCACCAGAGGAAACCCCTCATGAGTTTCTCAATATCGTTAGAGATAGTTTTAGGAAGAATAAAAACAGAAGCCCAATAGATTTGCATAGAAGAAAGAACAGAGAGGATGAGCTGGAGACGGCCAGCAAAGGAGAGAGACTTGTTCTTCCAGTCATTAATCTTGCATTTGACTTTATCAACAAGGCCTTTACAGTCCTTGTGGGCAAGACGTGTGGTGATAAGAGGGACGCCAAGGTATCGAACAGGAAAGGATCCCTCAGGAAACCTAACAATACGGTCAATGGCAGCCCTTGTCGTCTCACCAACATTGCAGTAAAAGGCTTCGCTCTTCGCAACATTAGGATGGAGCCCAGAGACCCCAGAGAATTCCGCAAGAGAATCACAAATGATGCTAACCGAAGAGCTATCGCCATGACAGAAGAGGAGAAGATCATCGGCAAAGCATAGATGAGTGATACTTTGCTCTTCGCATTGCCGGTGGAATTTAAAAGAATCGGAATCAGAGATTTTTCTCTTGATCATTAGGTTAAGAACCTCCATGACAAGAGTGAAGAGATAGGGGGAGAGGGGGTCACCCTGCCGCAGGCCTCTTTTACCGTCGAAAAAACCATGTGTATTTCCATTGATACCCACAGAGTAAGCCGTAGTGGAAACACAAGTCATGATCCAGTCAATCATACGGATGGGGAAACCAAATCCAAACAAGATGGTGCGAAGAAAAGACCAGTCCACCGTGTCGTAAGCTTTTTGAATATCAACCTTAAAAGCACACCTAGGTGGTCCACGATGCCGATGATAATCACGTATTAGCTCGTGGACAAGAAGAACGTTGTCAGAGATCAGACGACCAGGGATGAAAGCAGACTGGTTATCATCAACCAAAGAAGAAAGATGGTTCTTGATACGGTCCGTAATAATCTTGCTGATACATTTCTAAACTACATTACAGCAAGCGATCGGCCGGAAATCAGTGACTTTGGAAGGGGAGTCAACCTTAGGGATGAGAGCAAGCACGGTGTTGTTGAAAGACTTAAGGAGTTTTCCAGAAGTGAAGAACTCCTTAACCGCCAAACAGACATCGGTACCCACAATGTCCCAAGACGACTTGAAGAACTTAGCCGAGAATCCATCAGGACCATGAGCTTTATTATCGCCCATCTGGAACATGACGCACCTAACCTCCTCATCGGTAACAGTAGTAAGCATGGCGGCAGACTGGATAGGGGAGAGCTTATTAGAGAAAATGGAACAAGGGTCACGAATAGGAAGGGAGGGGTGGGCAGATCCCAAGAAAGTTTGAAAGTGAGAGACAAAAAGATTGGGAAGGTCATTCCCCGAGATCCAGTTTCCGTTAGTATCCTGGATAGAATCGATACGGTTACGAGATAAACGGCTTCTAACTGACTTGTGGAAAAATCCAGAATTTTTATCTCCCTCACGAAGCCAGTAAACCTTAGCCTTTTGTTTCAGGAACCTCTCTTCATCAAGGCTAGCCTCGTTATAAGCAAGGAGATACGTGCATTGTTCTTCACTGAGATCCTTATTGAAAGGGTCCCGATCCAGAGTAATCTGAATTCTATCAAGTTCAGTACGAAGGGAGATAACCTTAGAGAAGATGTTTCCCTGGCTACGAAGAAGCTGACGCAATGGTTTTTTCAGATTTTTAAGGTTTTGGAAAACCTTATATATCCGATAGCCAGGGATATTGGGGTTCCAAGAAGCAGCAATAACCTGCTTGAAATCGTTCTTATAAGTAAGGAAATTGGGGAACTTGAACGGTTTAGGCCTGAACGCTGATCGATGGGGAAGAGAAAGCACAGCAGGGGTATGGTCGGAAGAACGGTAAGGGAGAAAATGGATAGAAGAAGAGGGGAAAGAAGCAACGAATTTTGGGTTTCCCATGACACGGTCAAATTTCTTGAGAATCCCACCAGTACCATTAGGAGACTTGGTCCAGGTGTAGAAGAGACCTTTATAGTTAAGGTCCTCCATCTCCATGCGATTAGCACAGTCCCTGAAATCCTCAATGGCACGAGAGATAACAGATGTCCCGGAGGTGCTATCTTTCATGTCAAGAGCAACATTGAAATCACCCAAGAGAATCCAAGGGGCATCTTTAACAACATTTTTATGGGCCGAAAGAGAATGCCAAAGGGAGCGACGCAGGATGTGATTATTATGAGCATAGACGAAAGAGCAGAAGAAGAATTTATTAGAGGCACGAATTTTAACGGAGAAATGCATAACCTGATCATTTAAGTCAAGAAGCATCATATCAACAGCAAGTGGGTCCCAGGCAACCACATTTCTAGTCCCCCGAGGGCAAAAAAGACCGTTAGACGACCAAGACCAGGAGCCAAAAGCTCGAGTACAGATATGAGGAAGATTAGAGAAGGAAGCACGAGTCTCGACAGAAGCACAAATTTGAAGATTTTGATCGTGAATAAGATCTCTCAAAGCTTTCTGATGTGAAGGCTTACAGAGACCGCGAGTATTCCACGCAGCGATGTGCGTCATATGGAAACAGGGAGAGGGGTGGAGTCTATTTGCTCGGACGCCGGAGCTATCATAGGGTGACCATTATGGGATCCATTTTCATTAACAATGAACTGGGCAGTGTCACCATCATCAGAGTCGACCTCAAAACAAGTATCCTCTTCGATTCGGTTATTAGCATCCGGATTAAAATTATCTGGACAAATTTGGGAGGGGGCACCGGGGGGTGCAGGGGGGAAGAAGTAGAGGGAATATCCGTGATGTCAGAGGAACAAGCCTCTAGAACGGAGAAGGCATTGAATAGAGGTGTGGAGGATTCAGACTGTTTTAGGGGTGGGTAGGAAGACAGGCGCAGGATGGGGCTAGGGAAACCGACTATGCACGCCTTATTCTTCAAGGTGGGATTAGCCTGTCGTTTATTATTATGAACTTGCCGGTAGTCAAATCGCGATTTATTTTTATTTGTTTTTAAATTGTTATTATTTTTGGAAATAGTGTTTTGTTGCGTCTTGTTTTGGAAATTTCTACTCGGATTGCTTTTAGGGGACTCAATATTTTCCTTGGTATTTTTAGAAACATGTTTTGATGGATTATTCTTATTTGAAACCATAATAAAAGCATCATTTTTATCTATAATTGTTTGTTCAAGTTTTTCTGTATTAATGGTAGAAGTAGCATTAGGATTAGCAATAACATGCATACACACATGGGTTTCATGACCAAACACCTTACAATGAGAGCACATAGGCGGTTTCCATTCATATTCAACTCTAAGCGTATGAGTTGAAAACTCAAGAGTTTCTGGATCGGGAATACGGATAATCACTTTGTCTACCCAGGAGGGACGAGTGAGGACTTCTAGAAGGACACGGGCATAAACGGCTTTACCCGCAGCATAAGTGCACATATTAGCCGTATAAGAGTCCATGGCAAGCGGCTTTCCAATTTTAGAGGCAATGTGGCTTAAGCCTTCCTCACTCCAAGTCTCATACGTACGGGATGTCATGGATTTTAATCCATAGAGGAAGTTTGTCATGGTTGTTTCTATGAATGCTAAGTCCGGGTCTCCATTTTTGCATGACAATGGGGGCACTCCTAAAAGTCCATGGTCCGTGGGTTATAACATGTTGAAGACCTTGGTCATTGTTAAATTTAAATAAATAAACTCCGTTACCATTTAATAAAACGTTCTCAAGACCATGTTGGGACCACATCTTAGTTGCGATAGATCGGACATCCGAATAATATATTTTACATCCAACAAAATAACCACATATGGTCCGTTTATGTGTTTCACAGATTTTATTAACGACTGTCACCGGGATATCAACGGGGACATCAACTTCATTACTTAAGTTAGGAATGAATCGAAAATTATCGCTTGAGTGCTTTTGCGAACCACTCAAAATGTTCGCTTGTGAGTTAATGAGCATCGGGAGTTTACTGGACCAAGCATTATTAAATTTGTTTTCAGAATCCACCTTACCTATAATATTAGTTTGTTTATTATCTTTATTGATAGACATGTTGGGCTTAGGATAGATCTTTGATTTAAAAGGTAAAGTGGGCTTTGGATGGCCCAAGAGAGAGGAAGGGTTTGGGAGGCCCAAAAGGGAAGGAAGTTGAATTAGGTTTGGTCTATGCAAAGACTTGATGGGATGTGAAGAGGAAGAGTCGACCACTTGTTTCTCTAGTCTTGGAGTATTAAAATCACAAGGTGTATGCATTAAATCATGGGAAAAGGTAAAGTGTGTTTGTTTGTCTACCATAGTGGGTTCACAAGCATGCTCCATATTAACTTTTTCATGATTATTTCCACCTTTTAACTTAGACTTTAAGTTAAAATTAGCATTATCAAGACCATTTTATAATTTAAAAGAGTAGTATCGGTTATACCTTGCCCGATGAGAGAAGTTCTCTTGGTGACCGTTGGAGCGTGATCTCCACGTACTGAAGACTCGAGAGGAAATTTTCCGGCAGCCGTAAGACAACTATCTCCACCACCGGACTTGAAAAGTTGGCTCATGCAGTCATTGGACGTGAGATCTAGATCTTGGCCGATGATAGAAGTAAAGTTGGTGACCTTTGGTGCGTGTTCTGCACATATTGAGGACTCGTGAGGTGATATTCCGGTAACTGATAGACAAGTATCACCACGTCCTTTCGTGAGATTATTCTTTTCTTCCCCAAGGGTCTCGGTTATGTTGGTGAACCCGGACTTTTTGTTGGTAGATTTGTCAACCATAGGATCATCGAATAATTCATCTTCTTCACCATCGTATTCAGAAGATTCGTATTTCGTGATCATACCTTCGGGCATCTGAAGTGGAGAATTCTGATGGCAATTCCCGTCATGATCAGATGCTTTGCCACCATCTTCAGAAACTTGCGTTACCAAGTTGCTTGTGCCACCCCCATGCGATATCTTTCGAGATAATGTGTCTAGCATCTGCTCACGGTATTTTGTTGAAGCACACTTCTCCAAAACATCACTAAATTCAGTCGAAGCAGCAATATACATTCCATATTGTTTTTCTTTTCCGAGATCATTTTGAGAATGTATAACTCTTTCTTTTCCATCAACTAAATCTGTAACCCGTTTATGGTTAATTACAGATTTTCTTTTTTGTATGCTTCTATCAATCGATATATCCAACACTGTATTTTTGATAGAAGGTTGTTTGAAGATACGTGGTTGTTTCTTCTTTATGTTTTTGATTTTTTTTTCAACAAGATTGTACGTAATTTCAGGATCTTTAAAACTTTTTGCAGAAAACATATGTTTTTGATTTCCTTGCACTTCATCGGTTTCCATTGATGAATCTGGACCAGGAATTAACCCCGGTGATACACCGGCCATATTGAAAATAAAAACCTAAAAAAAACGTAAAGATTGCTAGAGAAAGAATGGATTAGGGTGGTTTTTTAGCCAGACAATGGGTTCTTTGTTATAGTTAGTAGTTATTGAAAATCAAAGCAATGGCTATTAAAAATTAATGTAACGCTAGTTTTCTTAATGTTATTAAAAGCTGGCTTCTATTAAATGGTTTAATAATTTCAAATTCTTGCAATTTAGTTGAATTTTAAAACTAACTATTAATAATTACCAAATTATGTATGACTGAATGCAAGGTTCCAGGTATTTGACATAGATTGTTATTAGCGCTTCAATTTGTAGCAACAGTTTGACCTTTAACAAATGCCGATTTGTATGGATATATTGCAATTTTTGGGAACTCATCATTTATAAAATGAAACCCATCTTTTTTCTAAACACACATATACCAACATATACACACACAACAAGACGTGCACACATTGACACACGTTTGCTCATTTTATTTTAAAAAGAGATGGCACTGCTAGGCATTATACACATATAACACACATACATATATACTCGCATACTAACACATACACATACGATACATTGACACGGCGATAGATATACCGACACACATACAATTTTTTATTCTATAGCAAAATAGCTACGGATTTCGATACCATAGCCAAGTAGCTACAGATTATTATTCCGTAGCCAATTTCCGTAACAAAATAACTATGGATTTCAATTCCGTAACCAACTAGCTATGGATTTTTATTCTATAACAAATTTCCGTAAGAAAATAGCTACGAATTTTAATTTCGTAGCCAACTAGCTACATATTTTTATTTCGTAACAAATTTCCGTAACAAAATAGCTATGAATTTTCATTATGTAACCAACTAACTACGAATTTTTATTCCGTAGGAAATTTCTGTAAGAAAATAGCTACGGATTTCAATTCCGTCGCCAACTAGCTATGAAATTTTGCCTCGTAGCAAATTTCCGTAACAAAATAGCTACAAACTTCAATTTCATAGCCAATTGGCTATGAATTCAGATTTCATAATAGATTCCGTAGCGAACTAGCTACGTATTTTCATTTCGTAACAAGTTTCGTAGCGGACTAGCTACAGATTCCGTTTTCTTAAGCTTTCTTCTTAATAAATTATGAGTTTAGAGTTGACTCAGCAAGACTCTCTGTAACAATTTTTCATAGTTGTTACGAAGTTAGCTACGAATTATTTTTTTGTAGCAATTTCCATAACAATATAGCTAGGGATAGTCATTCCGTAGAATATTTCGTAGTTAATTAGCTACAGAATTTGATTTCGTAACAACTTTCCGTAGCTATTCAGGAATTTTCTTGTAGTAATTTCATCCAATATTGATATAAATTAAAGTAATTATTTTTTTCATAGTGATAATTCAATATTGTTTTATAATATATATTCAAGCATTTTTTTTTAGTGAGAATTACAACTAATACGAATAATTTCACTTTACATATAAGTAAACGAACGTGTAAAAAATATAAGGAATTTTGCTCCTTTTACACATATTTTTTTGGTTAAAGAGGACGGTACCTCAGACAAATTTTATTAATAAAAAGAATAAATACAATAGAAAGCTGGGGACTCCCCACCAAACAAACAACAGAGACCATTGGGACAGGCCCCAATAGACAACAAAACTAAACAAACAGGATTTGGAACCAGGAAACAAAACAGGAACAAACCAAACAACCTGCAAAATATAAACAGACAAGCAGACAGAAAAAGCAGAAAAGGGGAGAAAAGAGAGAAAAAAGGACCATAGAGCATACAACATTAGCTTTAGGGAATGTACCGGATCCTTTTAGCCAAATTTACATTATGAGAAGGTTTCATAGATAGACTCACCAGTCTACATCGCACATCATCTATAACACTATTCCTAACTGCATGATACGTTAATCTTTTATTTTTGAAAATCCGATTATTTCTTTCCTTCCAGATGTGGTAAATAGCAACAGCAAACACAAGTCTTCGAATGATGGACCAAATGGTCTTACTCTTAGATTTGGGATTGAGAAGATTAATAATATCGGACCAGCTATCAGTAGGGAAGGAGAGATTCATGACATGCTGAAGGTCATGCCAAACCATAGAAGGGAAATAACATTCAAAGAAGAGATGGGGAAGGGAATCCGAACAATCACCACAGAAGGCACAGATGAGATTGGAGTTATGGTCCCAGGTTTTAATTTTATCATGAGTATTGAGACGATTTTTAAGAGCAACCCAGAGAATGAAAGCATGTCTAGGAATATTCTGAGAAAACCAAACCAGATGATACCAATCGACAGGATGATTATAGGGGCGGATAGAGTGCCAAACAGAACGAACAGAAAAAGGAGAGAGATGACCGTCGCAAGATCTCCAAAGGATTTTATCAGGAATGGACGAAGAGAGCGAAGGCGGGTTATGAGAAAACAGATTAGTATGGGAATCCCTCCAGCGTTGGGGGAGATCCCAACATCCGTTAAGGACAAGGTCAGCAACCTTAGAATCAGGATTGAAACCCGCAGCATGGATGTCACGGGCAGAAAGGAATTGAGAAAGAGGACCATCAGGATGCCAGTTATCGAACCAAGCCGACGTAGAGCAGCCATAGGGTCAACAGAATCCTTGTCAAAATCATCAAGAATAAGAGGGGGTGGGACATGTATAGGAGGAAGAGGGGAAGAGGAAGCGGGAGCATCCGTAATGTCGTTGGAACAAGACTCTAGAACAGAAAAGGCGTTGAATATAGGATTGGGAAGTTTAGATTTTTTTGGGGGTGTAGAGGAAGAGAGGCGGAGGATGGGGCTAGGGAAACCTACCACATCTATAGAATCCTTCTGGGAGGGTTTACTAGATTGAGGGGGAATGGGAGGGCGGTTCTTGTTAGGTACAGGGCGAATGGTAGGCCTTTTTTTGTTAGGGACAGGGCGATTCTCGGTTCGTGACTTATTATTAATTTTATTATTTTTATTATAGACGTAGTTTTGTGAAACTTCTTTAGCCATCCTACCCCTTTGGGTATTTCTATTAGAATTACTAAGCGGAATATCATTAGAAGAGTTTTCATTATTTTGCCCTAGTTTCGTTAAAATTTTCTTTTTAGTGACCACCGTAAATCCATCATCAAGTTGCATAGGAGAGGTAACTATCACCAGATCAATAGGCATTTTATCTTTGGGTTTAGCTTCATTAGTCTTAGAGATGACATGCATACAGTTGTTAGTTTCATGACCATAAACCATGCAGTGGGAGCACATAGGGGGTTTCCATTCATACTCAATACGAAGAGTATGTGTGGAAAATTCAATAGTATCAGGATCAGGAATGCGGATAATCACTTTATCCACCCAAGAAGATTTAGTGGGTACCTCAAGAAGGACACGAGCATATACAGATTTCCCAGCCGCATACTTGCACATATTAGCCGTATAGGAGTCCATAGCAAGAGGTTTACCAATTTTTGAGGCAATGTGGCTAAGACCATCATCACTCCAAGCCTCATAGGGAATATCATGGATTTTAATCCAGAAAGGAAGTTTGTCGTGATTGTTCTTATGAATACTCAGTCCGGGACGCCATTTTTGAATGACAATCGGGACACCCTTAAAAGTCCATGGTCCATGGGTGATAACATGATGAAGACCATTGTCGTCACTAAATTTAAAAAGGTAAACACCTTTTCCATTTAGAAGGACATCTTGAAGACCATGTATAGACCATATTTTGGAAGCTAGATAACGAACATCAGAGTAATTCATTTTTTTCCGACAAAGTAACCACAGATAGTTCGAGCAAATGTTTCACAAACTTTAGATACTTCCGGTAAAGGAATATCAACTGGCACATTAATATCATTACTTAAATTAGGAATAAAACGAAACTTATCATTAGCATGTTTTTGGGAGCCAGTAATGATATTAGCATGAGAGTTCTTAAGTAAAGGTAAAGTGCGAGCCCATGCATTTTTGTTTTTAATTATATTTTCCTGATTTAAATTATCAAATTTAACATTTTGATCATGGCCTTTAGACTCTAAAACATTTGGGCTTGGGCTTATGTCATGGGGTTTCATTTGGGCATTTAAAAACATTTTGGCTTCTACATTAGAAGAGTTGGGCTTAGTTTTAGATAGATGTGGGTTTGTAGACCCACTAATGGGTTTAAATTGGGATAAGTTGGCAGAATTTTTATGTATAGTTTTGGAATAGAAAGTTTTTGTGATTGGCCCAAGAAGAGATGCAACATTCATCGGTTTTTTTAAAACATCCGAACATGTGGAGAAAGGGGTGGATGAGTCAAAAAGTAAAGGGGAACATTGATCATTAGGGGCATAGGATTCTTTAAAATTAAGACCACTAAGGAGACAAATATCATTAGGCATAGTAGGAGAAGATTGAATAAAGGAATTACCCCCCATATGTTTCTCAATATCGGTATTATGAGACAAAACCGTTGGAGTTATGTCGGCTGTCCTTTGACCGAAGGTGCAACTCGCGTTACCGGTGGTCTGATCATCTTCCACCATCATGAACGGGACCTTGCATGGGGTTTGATCGGAGGTATATGTCATCAGTCCCTTGGATGTAAACTTGCAAGTAGCTTGATCGGATGAACATGTTTTATTACCGGGAAGCTCTCCTTGATCATTTACGTGTCCTACTTCATCCACCTTATATTCCTTCACCATATCATCTTCCAAGACGTGACCATGCATTGTCTTGTTCTCGTTCTCCACCATGTCATTCTTCATCAAATCATCCTCGAAGATGAGGTCCTCATTTCGGTTTTGAACATGCATTGTCTCGTTCTCCAAAGCACCTTGATCCATGTTTTCAGACGATTGAATTAATCCAGTGGAGATCAAATCTGGGATGTTTAAAGATCCGATGACCACATTGGTTTGTAACTTCTGAGGAGCAGATCCGTGCTTGGGAGAAAACACACCATCAAGACCGGTTCTTTTCTGCATTAGACTATCTCTTCTCTGTTGATCTACTATAACAGCAGATTCATCTAATAATGTGGTTTTTTCAGAAGTATGATAGTGATTCCTTTGTTTGGATTGTTTGTTTTCTTTAATTTCATTATAAGATTTGAAATAAAAATTGGAGTTTTGAGTCGATTGAGCAGAAAACATCACAAACTTGTTATCATGTTCTTGTTGCTCTACTCTACCACCAATGTCATTAGTAAGAACTGAATTGGTATCCTGAATCATGCCCGGTGTATCACCAGCCATGCTAAAATCCAACCAGAGAAAGCAAAACTGTTAAAATTCAATCAGAACACTGTAGAGAGAGAGAGAGAAAGCGAGGTTTTTCTAATAAAAATGTTTATCTGATTTTTTTACACATATTTGGTGGGTGTTTGGCATGAAATACCATCAGGTACTCTCTCTTTCCATTTTACACTATTGTCCCGCAGAAGAAGCGTCTGCGGGAGCTGAAATCCGTCTACGGGAGAGCTCTGCTCTGCGCGAAGGCTAATTTCTAGCCAAAAAACTGTCAGGAAAAGCCGTCGGGAAAAAGCTGTAAGGAAAGAATCCGCGTTCCGCAGACCAGTAAATGCCCCGCAGACCGTTCCCTCTATGGAAGGATATCGTGTGCATGCAGAGTAAAAAGACTAAAACACCCAAACTGAAGCCCAGAATTCACCCTCCCGCAGACGAATTGCTCTTCCCGCAGACCTTCTAACAACAGGAACGTTGTGTATTTTGGAAAGACTCCGATTTTGATTTTGTTTAACGCTAAACACTTCCCAAAAGTGTGTAAAATGAGTAAAATCCCAAAATGAAAGAAGATTTATGTCTTTTTAGAAAAGAATGTAGGTGGATTCTTGTGAGCATGAAATTTGTTGCAACTAGAAATTAATTTTCTGGGTTTTGCTCTCATCATTCTTTGACCAAACAATTGAGTTTTTATTTTCTTTCAACAAAGTGAATTTCTTTAATTTTACTCCTAATTTTTTAAAACTTTCTGTAACGAATTTGCAACTGGACATGTTAGTATTTTTTTTGGATTAACAAATAGGTCTTATTCATAGCTTACAAAAACTGTATGCAGGTGAAAATGCTTCAACATATAGAAAGTCAATTATACTAGTTTTAACATATTACCCTTCTCATTTGTCGTAATTGGTACGCCTGGTTTAAGTGTTTAAGTTACTATTTGAAACTTTTTTACGCTTGGTTTTTTGTCTTCTCTTTCATTTTGTTGGATATTCATGTGTTGTTTCTTCATATTTATCCGTGCAGCTTTGTGTCAGTATGGGATCATTAGGGCTTGAAAGCGACACCCCCGGCCCAAAAACATACCGAAACCTCGGACTGAAAGAAACATTCAACGAAAATCACAAAAACCCAAAAGTTATGTCCCTTCTTTCTTCACTTCTCGAAAGACGTGTCATAAACAACGAGGTCGCACAAACCAAAGATGTTATTACAGCTTTTCATGGTTCAAGAGCACCTGCACTTACCATCAAAGAATACATTGATCGCATCTTTAAATACTCAAGCTGTAGCCCTTCGTGTTTTGTTGTTGCACATGTGTACAAAACAGCATTGCAGAAATATTGTTTATCTTCACCGTGGCTAATGGTGGTAGAAGCCAATACAGGGATTATGAATTTTACAGATCCAATATCCGGTGATAAATACTTGATGAAATTAAGATTACCTATCTCTCAGTTATGATGAACAGAACACAACCCAAAATCTTGTTCCAAGTATGGCTGGTTGTTGTTTTATGCACGTAGTAGTAATTTACGATACCACCAGCTAGTGTTCTTCAACCCCTTCACAAATGATTCCAACTACGCCACCTCATTATTTGGAAAATTTATGCCTACTTTCGATGATTGTTTGGTGGTTAAGGGCATGCGGCATACATCCTCAGATATCAGCAGTTATTATGGCGTAGATTTGATGTTTTCATTTTCCAACATTTCATGGTCGACTTCTTTATGCCTTGTGTAATAAGGGACAACTTGTTGTTTTCAAAGATATGAGTCAAGGAAGTTTCCATCAGCCTGAACCCCCAGAATGTCCTGCGTTATATCTACCTCAATATTTCCTAATGGAATATCTTTTACTAGTGATTGTGGACAAGTTTGGAGGAGATCCTCGCTTATTCCAGCTCAATAATTCGACACCAAATTCAGAGTTTGGACGGACACGTGATTTTTATTAGTGATGCAACATGTATCTGCTTTGAACCCAATCCCAAAATGCAAAACATGGGAAATTAATTTTCTATTCACTTGAAACATCCAAATACCACACATTTGATGGTAAATTAGCAACCAGGGAATTTGGTTATCGGAGTTTCCTTGGCACTATACATCACTCCCTTCATGCATGGATTGAACCAACTTGGTACTAGCTACCCAATTTCTTCATGAATTAATATGCTTAATAATTATTGGATTTTTTAAATAATATTAATATTTATTGTTGACTGTTATTATTATTGTTATTAAACTAGCTGAATTTTTAATTATTATTCTTATTCTTATTCTTGTTATTGTCATTCTCCTGTTTATCTATCATGATATCTTGCATTGGCTTCAAGGCCAAAGTAGAATCACCATTGCTCTCATCAAGAAACGTCTTCTGATGACATTCTTTTGGTATTAACGATGTAATTGTTAAGGTCTAAAGTACAAGTGTGGTTTTAGGCAAGGTTGTCAAGGTCGTGATTCTATCTAACATTGTTTTATCATTTTCAAAATTGTAATCGTAATATCGGATCAAATTGAAAGATCCCACTAAAATGAACTTATCTCCACATGTTACTTGCAATATCTTGTTTGTAGCATATAACTTGATGTTGAGTAATATATCAATAATGAAATTTAATTTAATTTCTTAGGCACGAATTATAATTTTTTTAACGGTTAACTGTAAAAAATTACAAGAAACATCTTAAGAAAAATGATACATGGTTTTCATAAAAGCTTTATCTAATTGGAGATTAATAGATGATGCGGTGATGCTCTATGAGATTTTTGTGACATGTGATGTTCGATTTTAAGTTAAATATTATGATTTGTAATGTTCGGATATATAGGAAAGACTAGAGAGGTACGATCAGACTGATAAGATTTTAAGATCCTATTCGGGATCCTAAGATCCTAGTATAGATCCTACATCAGATAGAATCTACTAAGATTAGCATAGTTTTTCTCATATAGGGTCTTAAAATCGTAAGATTTTAAAATCCGGTTCGGGATTTTGACAACTTTGGTTTCAGGACCTTTTCACATTATCCTAAAAAATAAATTTTCTGAAAAAAAAAATTAAAATAATCCGGTGCATGCGCGTCCACAACATTATCCTACAACCCAGGCGTACCAATTACGACACTTAAAAAAAGGTTCAAATAGTAAGTTAAGCACTTAAACCAGGCGTACCAATTACGACAAATGAGAAGGGTAATATGTTGAAACTAGTATAATTGACTTTCTATATGTTGAAGCATTTTCACCTGCATACAGTTTTTGTAAGCTATGAATAAGACCTGTTTGTTAATCCAAAAAAAATACTAACATGTCCAGTTGCAAATTCATTGAAGTTTTAAAAAATTAGGAGTAAAATTAAAAAAATTCACTTTGTTGAAAGAAAACAAAAACTCAATTGCTTGGTCAAAAAATGATGAGAGCAAAACCGAGAAAATTAATTTCTAGTTGCAACAAATTTCATGCTCACAAGAATCACCTACATTCTTTTCTAAAAGGACATAAATCTTCTTTCATTTTGGGATTTTACTCCTTTTACACACTTTTGGGAAGTGTTTAGCGTTAAACAAAATCAAAATCGGAGTCTTTCCAAAATACACAACGTTCCTGTTGTTAGAAGGACTGCGGGAAGAGCAATTCGTCTGCAGGAGGGTGAATTATGGGCTTCAGTTTGGGTGTTTTAGTATTTTTACTCTGCATGCACACGATATCCTTCCATAGAGGGAACGGTCTGCGGGGCATTTACTGGTCTGCGGAACGCGGATTCTTTCCTGACAGCTTTTTTCCGACGGCTTTTCCTGATAGTTTTTTTGGCTAGAAATAAGCCTTCCCGCAGAGCAGAGCTCTCCCGCAGACGGATTTCAGCTCCAGCAGACGCTTCTTCTGCGGGACAATAGTGTAAAATGGAAAGAGATAGTACTTGATGGTATTTCATGCCAAACACCCACCAAATATGTGTAAAAGGAGCAAAATTCCTTTCATTTTTTACATGTTCGTTTACTTATATGTAAAGTGAAATTATTCGTATTAGTTGTAATTCTCACCAAAAAAAATGCTTGAATATATATTATAAAACAATATTGAATTATCACTATGAAAAAAATAATTAGTTTAATTTATATCAATATTGGATGAAATGTTGGGAGGATTTGGCTAAAAAAGTTCAATTAGATAGAGATGTGGAGTAGTCGAGCATTGTATATCTCCCATACTAAACAACCGATACATATCTACTTTAGTTGTTTTTTAGAATACTTATTATCTAATAATAGATTTTTAGTAGTACTATTTAAATGATTATAACGATAGTGAGGTTAAACACTTAAACCAGGCGTACCAATAGAGAAGACAAAAAACCAAACGTAACCAAGGGATGTGTTTCTGTTAGCGGGGGAACTGCACATGGGCATTGGATTGGCATAAATGCAAGATGTGTGGTGAAGTTATGTTGATGGCTGATGAACTTCCGGGTATGCCAAGTGGAAGTTGCACCATAAATTTTTCAGCAGTTTTTTCAACATGTGTCGAGGTGAAATTCTTAGGACGGTTTATTCTAAGAGGTGATACTTTCTTATGGTGGAGTATGATAATTTTATGCCTTTAGAATTATGATCGTCGATGAAGACGATGTTCCTTTATGTGGTTGCGGTTTTCTTTCATTAATCTAAGGTGGAGATTTGTTGGTTTTTTGGCTATATGAAGAAAAGGCTCCCATCCCACATTGCTAGAAGGATGAACGCTTGAGAGGTCTCCAAGCTTATAAATAAGGACCAAGGCTTTGGTTTCAAAGCACCCCAACCAACAATACACTATAAGTGTTTGGTTATTTCTTTCTTTCTCTTATTTTAGAGTGGTGAAAGTATTAGTTAAAAGTTTGAGAGTGTGGGTGTAATTTTGGGGGTGGCTTGAGAGATTATTCTATGTGATTGTAACAATTTATCATATAGTGGATCTTTCTCTCTGGAGGCCTGTGGTTTTTCTCCGGTTTTGGAATTTTCCACGTATATTCTTGTGTTCAGTTTATTTTTCTATTATTGTATTTGGGAGGTTTGTAGGGATTGTTGAGGCCATTTTCCAACACGAGGTGCTGTTTCCGTCCGAAGGTGCATTCGCCAGTCACATTCCGTGTACTGAGAATCAGAAAGAGCAGAAGATCCGGAAGAAAGGTGGCGTCGAGGAACTCTGCCGGAAGTTTGAGAAGATGTTGGCAGTTGTCGCCGCATCTTGATCCGGACAGGCAGAAAACGCTCCGGCTGATGTTGTCCCTGTGACCGAACCCGATGCTGACGGTAGTGCAAGCGGCCGTGGCCGCGGCAAGGGCAAAGGCAAAGGCAAAGGAGGCAAAGGCAAACGCTGCGGCGGAGGTAAATCAGGTGATGGAGGCTCATGCGGTGATGGTTTTCCGAAAGATGGAGCTGGTGGACCTTCGGGCGGAGGTGGAGGCGCATCTGGTGCTGTCGGAGCAATCAAATTGACATTGATTGCTCTAACAGTACCAGATGCGCCTCCACCTCCGCCCGAAGGTCCACCAGCTCCATCTTTCGGAAAACCATCACCGCATGAGCCTCCATCACCTGATTTACCTCCGCCGCAGCGTTTTCCTTTGCCTCCTTTGTCTTTGCCTCCTTTGCCTTTGCCTTTGCCACCTTTGCCTTTGTCCTTGCCGCGGCCACGGCCGCTTGCGCTACCGTCAGCATCGGGTTCGGTCACAGGGACAACATCAGCCGGAGCGTTTTCTGCCTGTCCGGATCAAGATGCGGCGCCAACTGCCAACATCTTCTCAAACTTCCGGCAGAGTTCCTCGACGCCACCTTTCTTCCGGATCTTCTGCTCTTTCTGATTCTCAGTACACGGAATGTGACTGGCGAATGCACCTTCGGACGGAAACAGCACCTCGTGTTGGAAAATGGCCTCAACAATCCCTACAAACCTCCCAAAGACAATCAATATTGTTCTTCCGATTCACGTAATAATCTGCAATCAAACTTGGCTATCACACCACCTTTACAGCATTGCATTTCCTGTGCCACATCAAAAATTTAAAGTTTGTGTCATTTTACATACATGTGAACATCTCAGCACATACATATGCGGGTATATTCACATACACATGATGAATTAAAGTCGGTCATACACCCATATGCATAATCAACAGTTAAGGGATAATAGAGAATTTCTATTAACATACAAAATGATCCTTCTTAAAATTATCTCTATATTTCCATATTTTCTAGAAAAGCTCCATGTCGCCGATAACATAATGTTTATAGATAATGTGTCCTTCCTACTATAGAAACAAATCATCAGACAAGTAATTTAGTGTCTTACTGATACAAAATTTAATAAAATAAAAGTAAATTACCGCTTGAAGATTGCAAAAAAACAGATTACAAGTTAAGTTGTTAATAATATTTATAATTGACCAATACAAAAGTTAGTATAACCTCATCCCACAATAGAGCCTTCAATAACTTTTTTTATCACCTAAACTATTTCTAAATACCTGATGCACTCCTTGTGCCTCTTAAAATACCATTCTTTACATTGCTGTACCAATCCGTAATCAAAAAACAAGTATGATTGTTATGATCTTCAGTTCTTCACATATGGAAAAGTTACATAATCTGAATTATATAATAATTTAACCTGGTAAATTAAAGATGAAAGCTGAAAATTTTGTATTAAATAAACTTGATCAATTCAAAAATCGGTGGTAAAAGATAAAAAACTCAAACCTGAAATCGTAAAGCATGGTTCAGAAATGTGTATGTGTTTAGTCATTTTCCATCAAATAAAAAATGAGTAATAGTTGATACCTCTGTAACAACCCCACCAAAACCATCAAACCTTTATGAATGGTTTTAATTACAAATCGATGGAAAAAGTTTTGAATTTCTCTCCGTTATTAAGTAATCATGTGAAAATTAAGAAAACCAAGATTAATCCACATACTTCATCATACATATCGATACCCTAAATTCAACAAATTAAAATGATAGATTACAATCCCAAAATTAAAACATCCTTACCTTGCTCAAATAATCCCTACAATCACAAGATCGATAACTGATTTCTTGGTTTGTGCCGTCGTAGTGCCTCTCGTAGAAGAAACCCTAGAATCCCAAAGTTTCAATGTGAATGAATTAGAGTAAGCATGAAGTGCACTTACAATGAGTTCGTTGAAAGAAATAGGAGGCATGAATTGAACCGACGCCTACTTGATGTGTGTTGTTTATGGAGGGGCGGAGGTATGGTGGACTATGGGAGGCGGATTAACGATATGTTCTTGAGTTTTTTAGTAAATGGAATGGAAGGAAATGGGGGAGAAGGGAAGAGAATGGAAGTAAATGGAAGGAAGATAGATGAAAGATGTGTTTTTGAGTTAGAGTGTAATGGAAGGGGAATGCTCCTCTTCTTCACTTCCCTTCCCAATCCGCCCAAAAGTGGGCAGGTGAAATTCCTTACGTTTCTACCTCCCCTTCCCTTCCATCCCATCCCTTCCTCTCTCTAAAAAAACTCAAGAACACCATTTTACCTCTGATTACGTTCTAATACTTCCATTCCAGCAGTTAATTTAACTCAAGAACATAACGTAAGTTCTGTAACAAATTAAGTGAGTAAGAGATCATATTTAGAGATAATATCTCTCTAGTAAAATGACATATATAACCCTCACTTGCCTCGTGTCACAACTATATCTGGTGCGTTGCACCACACAATAATAGCATGTTCTATATCTGACCATAACGAGAATATACGATCCAAGGGTTTCAATTGAGTTCGTAGGTTCACACACAAGTATTAGAACCAAACCATATATATATATATATATATATATATATATATATATATATATATATATATATATATATATATATATATATATATATATATATATATATATATATATATATATATATATATATATATATATATATATATATATATATATATATATATATATATATATATATATATATAGGGTTGGGTTCAATGCAGAACCAAATTAAATCACCTAACTGCAGAACCATGTTGTTAACCGTAAGATTAAAATCTAACTAAAAGGTTACGATCGTCAAAAATATTAATTTGCTATGTTCATCAATGAACACATGTAAATTACATGAGCAAAGTTGTCTATTCACTCTTGTATTTTTGAGTTTCCCTTTGATCAAAATACAAACAAAAGTTCAATCCCAATAAGATCAACCAATACATTGATCAAGTCTCAAAAAATTACATGAGAAAATTTAAAAGAATAAGAACACAACATCAAAGTCTCAAACAAATGAAACAATGTTCATATATGAACATTACATGACGGTTCTCAATCACTCTGTTCTTACTTCTATACATCTTCAACATCGAATGAATCCTTGTGTGCACGTCATATTGTTGATTAACCTGTGAACAACGAAGCATCAAAATCGATTAGGTTCTTGGTGCTAAAATCGTATTCCCTAAAATACATACGAACTTCACCAAAAATGTGAAAACGCTAACCTGTAAACAAACATTGCTCAAAATCAATATATGTTCATTAGTGAACATATGTTCATTAGTGAACATATGAAATACAGTACCAAACAGGATACCACAATACCGTGAATAATTGAACACATATCGGACTCTCTTCAATACAAACTCAAACGAATATGCAATTCCAATTGAAATAAACCAAATTGCTAATTTGCAATTCCAATTGAAAGAACTAGATATTGAAACCAGTTTGTAAGAAAATGTTCATTATTGAACATATGTTCATTAGTGAACATATGTTCATTAGTGAACATATATTGAAAACGAAATATGCAAACATTGCTCAAAATCAATATATGTTCATTAGTGAACATATGTTCATTAGTGAACATATGAAATACAGTACCAAACAGGATACCACAATACCGTGAATAATTGAACACATATCGGACTCCCTTCAATACAAACTCAAACGAATATGCAATTCCAATTGAAATAAACCAAATTGCTAATTTGCAATTCCAATTGAAAGAACTAGATATTGAAACCAGTTTGTAAGAAAATGTTCATTATTGAACATATGTTCATTAGTGAACATATGTTCATTAGTGAACATATGTTCATTAGTGAACATATATTGAAATATGCAATCAGACTCCCTGTAATACGAACTCAAATTGAAAAAAAAAATTCACATTACTAATTTGCAATTCCAATTGAAAGAACTAGATATTGAACTAGATATTGAACGAGATTTGCAATTCCAATTGAAATTCACATTACTGCCATATGAACGAGATTTGCAATTCGAATTATATATAACCTAAAACATAACCACATTACCACATACCTGATGATAAACCCTAGGATCAAGAACATTGGCTTCGTTTACAGGAGAATTTATTGGTGCCTTCGTTGAAGGAATTTTCGTGATTGGAAAACTTCAAGTTTGCCGCGTTGGAGCTCCTAGCGTATGATTGAAATTGTTGTCACCGACATTGGATTGATCCCTGTAGCTCGTGAATGAATCAACTTCGATTTCAGACTTATACACGTTTTTAGCATCATTAGAATCCGTCATACCTGCTGAATCTCTTCCAATTGCTCCATTTTGTATTATCGACATCGAATTCTCTTGTAGCTCGTGAATGAATCGTGATCTCCTATCTGGACGTCGTGGTTCAAACGAAGAAATCGATTATTCACTTCCGTTCTTCGACTTCTGTTTGACAGCTTCAAAATCAGTTTATTTTATGCCTTCTTGCATTTGTGTAGTCTTGTGTAAGTTCTCGATTTCTATGTCCATCGCCAGAAATGCTCATATCAATTTGGAGGCTCGTGAGAGGGTGAGGTGTGGGATGTGGTGGCAGCCGGTGGAGATTAGGGTTTAAAAGTTTGAAGTTTCTATGTAAAGAGAGAGAGGACGGAAACGAGAGAGAGAGAGAGATGTATATTTTAGGACCTAATAAAAAACCCAGTATGCCCTTTATTAGATATGATTTCCTGTAAACGGGTATAATTTTTTATGGTGTACCCTTTTAATCTAATCAACTGAAATAATGATCTAACGGTTATAAGGGTGGTTCTGCAGTTAGGTAATATATTTTTGGTTCTGCATTGAACCTATCTCTCTCTCTCTCTCTCTCTATATATATATATATATATATATATATATATATATATATATATATATATATATATATATATATATATATATATATATATATATATATATATATATATATATATATATATATATATATATATATATATATATATATATATATATAGGATCAAATATATACATACAAGTATTGTGTAACCTTGAAACTCAATCTGGACCACTCATTTAAAACACATTCTTTTAAGAATGTACAAAATTTAGTTTATTCTTTTAAGAATGGTTAGAACTCATTATGTCAAAAATTTATTCTGTTAAGAATGTGTTTTTTTCATTGTTACGAGAATGAAATCTAATGGCCAGGATTTGGTTACAAGGTAACACAATAATTGTCATTCTTATTATAACCTAGCCCTATATATATATATATATATATATATATATATATATATATATATATATATATATATATATATATATATATATATATATATATATACATTTTAAGGGCCATGCTAAGCACGGCCCAGGACGTGTTACTTGGTTGTACAAAAATGAAGATAGAATGTTATCATTTGATGGCTTTTCGGAAGTTCGATCTCAAAATAAGAGAAACTAAACGTAAATTTGACACCTTGCTATTACAGGTAATAACTAAAGTACATTGCATGTATTTGTAACGTGAGTAAATTCCATTGCTATTCCTTGTAGGTGACCAGGTAATAGAGCATTAACTCGAACCATTTACATAGAAAAATATGCAACACCCCCCCTGGAAAATCAACAATCAAAAAAATAAGAAAAATTACTCTGAAAAAATTAGAAGAGTCAAACCTATACATGTAAATCGCCTTAGTGCATATTCACTGCATTCCAACGAAACTGACTGACTATTTAATTTTTTTTTAAATAAAACATGTAATATCGTTAATTAAACCTTTGGAGGTAAACCGTAAATGAAAAGGAAAAGATATGGGCTTACCTGCTTCAGTTGAAGCTTGATTTCAAGCTGGAGGGAAACATACCTTGAATTTTCAAAAAGACACTAAAAGAAACATGAGAATCAAGTCAAAAAACAGACAAAAATGATAATAGAAATAACAAAATCAGAAGTTTATTTCAAACCTTCTTTCTTTCTCTGACCATATTTCCTAAGGCGGTGACTGGTTGTTGTTTTGTGATCTATGTAAGCTGCATATGCAAGGGCCTATAAAAAAGAATAATATTAGTTGGTTTATTTTTAGATTTTATAATAATCTTGGTTAATAATTAAGACTACATTAGTTCAAGTTTGTTCACTGTATACTCAAAAAATGCATTCATGTAACAAATATTATAAGTTAACTTTGCTTACTATTAAATAAATATAAGATGATGAACTATTACTAATGAATGTATGTAATAACTCTGATGTTTTTTTGGTGCACAATAATCCCTTCTCTAATAATATATTTTTGAGTAAATTACAATTTTGGTCCCTGTGGTTGTCTCAAAATTACATTTTTGGTCATCCTTTTGGTTTTTCACGCTCATGGTCCCTGAACTGCACTTTTGTTTACACTATTGGTCCCTGGTCCAAGTTAAATGACCAAACTGCCCTTTTATAATTTCTTTTTCATTTTTCTTTTAATGTAAACTTTATTAAATTAATTAAAAAATAAAAAAAAGAAAACAAAACCCTAACCCCTTTGAAGATCCGGTCATGTGCAAATTATCCGGCAAGTGCAAATTATCCGGCGAGTTCCACCTGCGCTTCACTGGTAGCCATCGTCACCTGCTGAAGTAGATGGGTTTACATCTACTTCAAAATCAACCCAAATGAAGTAGATGTTCAAAAACGCAAATTCAAAATCGACGTACTGAAAAACGCAGATCTTGTCAACAAGCAAAACCTGCATAATTTCATCAAAAGAAAAACCAACACAAATTTGTGATTCGTTTCCATAGACTCTGTGTAATCTTTAATTTGCAATACTGGCATTCCAAAAGTAGGCTTACCCCACCACCAACAAAACCATGGAAACCTGTATAATTTGAATTGCATTCCTAGTACCCACTTGTCATTTTATTAGGCTTAAACTTCACCCCCTGCGAACGCTAGTTCTGAAACCAAATGTGATATTGGGTTTGAAAGTTGTGCAGCCAAATTTGAGGTGGTCGTTGCAGTTGCCCGATGGTGCACCCACAAATGTATTCAAGAACGCGCATCTTGATTCTTGATGGCTCATCCTTCGCCCACAAATTCCTCACGTTCGTGTTGAAACAGATTGCGATCATGGAACTCCGATTGCGATCAAAGTCGTGCATATGTTTGTACATACCAGACGGCGGATTATTCTAGCCGGAGAAGAAAGGGAGAAGTCGCAGAAGTCGTCGTTAACTTCATCTAGATCTTTCTTCTTCAATTTCACCGGAAAATAAGCTTCCATCGTACAATAACGCGTTAATTTGATAATCGCTGTAACTGGAGAGTTTCTCCGGTGAATTGTCGGCAGCCATAGTGCTCATGAGATCTGTGTGCCAGAGGTTCCGAAAGCTCTGACGTCGCTTCATCTTTTGAACCTGCTCTTCACCGGACGACATTGCCGATTCCTTTCAAAGCCGATCGAGTTACAAATGCAACGACGCTATATCTCACCGAATTAATGATTTTTTCACAGTCTGTATAGTAAGGAGCCAAAGAAAATAAGCTGCATACAATTGAAAAAAGCCCTACGCTCCTGATTTCAATTTTACGATTGATTTAGAAAACGGTGAATCGGAACTTTTGATTGAGCAAACGAGATTGGCGGGCGGTTACGACGCTGATCGTGAAAGAAGTATTTGAGGTCGAACACGGTTTCTGGATTGGAGGTCGGGACGATGGCCTTGGCCGGAAAAAACGGTTGGTAATCGATGCTGCAGTATTCCGATAAGGGTTGCGTTTGGTTTTCTTTTTCTTTTTTTTAATTCATTTAATAAATAATATCTCAAAAGAAAAAAGAAAAATAAATTAAAAAGGGTATATTGGTCTTTTCACTTGGCCAAGGGACCAAAGGTGCAAGATTTTGGCCACCACAGGGACCATGAGCATGAAAAAACAAAAGGATGACCAAAAATGCAATTTTGGGACAACCACAGGGACCAAAATTGTAATTTACTCTATATTTTTCAAGTTTGTTTTTAGCATTTATGGATTTGGTTTTCTCTCTTTTAACTTATTTCCGTATTCTTGTTTTTGTGGTAATTTAAGACTCAACCACTTGCTTCATACAATTTATAACATGATAAAAATCAAGATTATCTATGTAAATTCTAGATCAACATATAGAACTGATGGCCTTGATACTGTAAAGATTCATTAGAATCTCATTAAAAACCGATCTTCAATACAACATACCATATGATTTTTTTGTAATGATCTAGATTAAAAATTGATAAGATTGTGATAAAGAAATTGAATGATTAACGAATAGAATGATTTACAATATAACTGCCTACGAGAGGGAAGAACTCTTCGCAAAGATCAACGAATCAAAAATAACCTTTAAAAAGAATTGTGATGATCTGTTGGCATTTTGAAGGAGTTAAAATGGGTGTATCCATGGTGGACCCATAAAGGTATTCAGATGTTCTTCCAAGTGTCCAAGTTGTGATGTCCTCTTCATGGCTTTTAGGAGCTTTTGTCAAAGTTGTGGGCATGAAATTTGGAACTATAAATTAAAAAGAAAACGATGAAAACCATATCTAAGGCAACTGAACAAGTGCAGTCAGGTTAAGTGAAAGTACTAACTACTAAGTGCAGTCAGGTCAAGTGAAATTCGTTGTCAAATCCCCAAATAGCAAGACATTAACATGCTGATATGTTAATATAAACTAAAAACTACATAGATTACACCAGTTTATCATCCATAATCAGTATTCATTTCCAAAAATAAAAAATTCTTTAGATTTGTTGTCATGAAGAGATGAGAATAGACAAATGAACAAACAGATAACAACAACTAATCAATTAGTGATACCTTAAATCCATACTAAGGTGAAAATCTGGATGCCCTAACACCGACACTACCACACCCATAAAGACAAAATCAAATTCATAAGCTAAAATTGATGCTTCAAATTGACAATGTTTGCCCATTTACAGATATGCTAATCATATTTGAGTTCTAATATGGCTAAGATTATGAATTTGAATCATTTAAAGACAATTGATTTATAATCTTACATAATCGTATACTCTCTTCTCCATGTGAAATGAATAGCATCAAGAACCTGTTCAAAACCCTCTGTACCATAACTATAGGAAGTGAATTTAAAATAAATACCCCTCAAAGAATTAGAAAGAAAATAATGAATATCATGTCAATATGTATACCAATATAGTGTACAAAGCTTAATTTACAAACCAATTCAAACCACATCCCAGTAGGTTTTCAAGAAAAGGTTATGAGACCCGCTTATAGTTGGAAAAGAAATTAAAAAAGATTTATTTGGTTTAAACATCGATGTAGATGGTTATAACTCCATTAAAGTGGGTCGGCTTCCCAAAATCAATACGTAATCAATTTTATGGGCTGATCGTTGAAATTCTATATGAACCCTTAGGTGCAATCGGAACTAAAAATTGAAAATTATAATAAAGGTTCAGCGATTAACTTGTTGAATCAAAAAACCCAACAATAAGGAAGATATTAATAATGATTACCATATTCACCACCATTAGGGGTTACAAGCTTCTTTCGACATCGATTTCTAATATGCACCTCCATTGCCATCCTACTTTTTGCGGCATCGATTTCTAATATGTTTTTCTGGTAACCGAAGATTAAGCAAATTTGTAGAGTCTGAAATTGCAGAACATGTTATAAAAATGAAATTAGCCCTCGTTTTTTCTTTCATATGATAAAAATCGAAAGAAAATAATAAATTCCAAATTAGAAAACTATAAATATGGAATAATATAAACGAAATTTACGAAAGCAAAAATTAAGAAGCCCTAATTTTATCACTTACCTTTAGGGATTTGATACTTGACAAAAAATCCATGCCTTCGATTCTAGAATGAAGCGATCTGAAGGTGTAATTGTAGAAGAAGACCGGTGTTGCCAAGAAATATGCAACAATTTATCGATGTAAAAAAGACCGGCAATCGATTTCTTGTAGTCAACGGGTAACTTGTATAGAAATTGCGGGTTGAATGAGAGAGTAGGAAAGGAAACTGAGTGGTGGTATTTTGTTGAAGGCGCCATGGAAGCAACCATCGATGGTGAAGAAGAGAGAAAATCAAGAGCAAAGGAACTGAAGCAATACGATGGTATTGATGTGGAGAAGGGAACGATGTAATGTTAAAGAAAACGAAGCAACAGTGGCGTATTGGAAAGATAAGCATGATGGTGTTAAAGAGAGAACGAAGCGGTAAGCATCACCGGTTCCCAAGAACAAATGTACAAATCACCATGAAAGGTCTCTTTTGAAAACAGTACACGTTTCGATTGGAAAACCCAGGTAGTCGTCACCAGTTAGAAGAAAGGCAACGCTTCAGATAATAAATACGTCGCGGGATGAAAACGCCATAGGACGCACGATGGAGAAAAAAATAGTTTCTTTATGGGCAATTTACAGAAAAACCCAATTATTTATCATCCTCCATTCAAAAAAACCCCTAAATTATGTTTGTTTGCAGATTAACCCTTATTTTATTAGTGACCTATCAAATAAAATCCAATTGCCGGTTTCCTTCTAAAATGACCGGGTTTTTTATGACATGGCATTAAAAAAAAGAAGAAAATGTCATTAATTGGGGTTTAATAACATTGAAGAATGAAGACGATGTACCTGTCAAATAAAACCCAATTGCATGTTTTCTTTTCTCTCGCTGCATCACTCGCTTTCCTTCTCTCTCGTTTCCTTCTCTTGCTGCATCACTCGCGTTTCCTTCTCTCTCGCTGCATTGGTTCACTGCATCAGAATCAATTTCCGGTTCGAAGAAGTAAGGAGTTCTGTCAAAGGTTTGGCTACTGTAGGGTTCGACGAAGTGAAGCAGGTTAACCCTCGAATCAATGGCTGCTTCTTATTCATCTTACTCAAACGTTAGTTGTAGACCCGTATAACATTTCAAACGAAAAGAAGATAAAGATTATTGTGGTTGTGGACATGAATCGAGAATGTGGGTATCAACTACAATTAAGAACCCTAAAAGACGATTTTACAAGTGCTCTAATTGGGTAAGTTTTTTACTTAATTTCTACCTCCCTGCTCAAAAATACGTCTGTAGCTTTATCATTTTTCATCTCAAATTCTAAATAATACAAGTTCTCTTTCAATTTTCTATTTGAAATGTTGATATATCAGTTGGATCTAAGAATATATGCAACCATAAGCCTTTTTCACATCAACAGATCAGGAGTAGGGGCATGCAAAAATCAACTAAAGATAGAACCAGAAAAGTCAAATTCTACATAATACGAGTTCTCTTTCAATGCTTTAGTTTTTGAAATTTTAATGATGTGTGATATGTCATTTAAATTAGAAAAGTCAAGTTCATAATCTGCTTACGCTTTGTTTTGGATTAACAATTAGAATTGATGTTGGATTTTAGTTATGTTCTTAACCTGCTTACGGTTGTTTTAGTTATGATTGTAAATAAATGTTTACTTTTATAAAAGAAAAAAGTCAACATGTTGCTGCGTGAAAAAAGAAATGAATAAACTTACTTTCTGCCTCTCTGACTCTCTGCTCAGAATAAATGTGTTTTTATTTTTTTTATGCCGTGTCATAAAAAAAGCCGGTCATTGTAGAAGGAAACCGGGAATTTGGTTTTGTTTGAAAGGTCACTGATAAAATAAGGGTTAATCTGCAAACAAACATTATTTAAGGGTTTTTTTGAACGAAAGATCATAAATAGTTGAGTTTTTCTGTAGATTGCCCTTTCTTTATATATATACTAGGTATATTTTAAGGAAGTATTCATTTAAAACAGGGGAGATGAAACACATTTTGTAACAACATAACATCCTGCAATAGATTTTCGAAAGTAGAAAGTGTCATATGCAAAAAAAACATTGTCCATCTTGAGTGTCATTGAGTAGTAGCGTCATCTACAACATCAAAAAGTATTTGTACCAATTGGCTACCGATGATATTATTAGTTGTAATATTGCTCCGTGAAACCAAGAAGCTCATACATAATAGCTACAAAAATGTTCCTTGACGTTTCGTAGGCTTATAGACACACTATAAAAAGAATAATATTATAATATAAAAAAACAACGATTAAAGATACTTGAATATCAAATGAAAAAGAGTATGCATACATAATGGGGATCCACGAGGTGTAAGGATGCGTAATACGGTTTCCAACTTTCCATTATAACGATGAAGTGGATTGAGTCTTCAGTTGGTCAAAGCACTCGTCATCAATTTGTTTATCTATATGAAATTTATATACCAACAAGAAGTTAAAATATGTAAGTAGAAATAAATTACACTTTACAAGTTAAAGCTTACATATATGGTAAAAAGATGCAAAATAGGAACATACTGCTATTGATGACAATTTGCTCAAAAAGAACTCGTATGACACTGCTCATGAATAACTCAGACAATCTATGTTAATTTAGAATTTTCAAATCCCTAGCAACACCCACTTAATCAGTAATTTTGCTTGTGCAATGTATCAGAGCTTTAACATGAGCGTTGATGAGTTCAACGTAAAGATAACTGCTATAGAAAGAGGAACATAGAAATTATATGGAAATAAGAAATCATTGTCCAGGTTAAGGAAGAAAAATCAACTATATTGATAACAAACTCCACAAATTCATGGTCATTTTTGAACAGATCAATATTAGCTTCTTTAGTCGCTACCATAGCTTGTTCCATTCTTGCCTTGCTTACAAACACCTGTGGGTAACTGAAAGAATCCAAGAGCAACGACTAATTTCCAATAAAACCCCTATTATTTCCAACCCTATATCATGCTTTGTGAAATAATGTGTATGCAGTCTATAAGTTAATAAAAAGTACACAATTCTAAGAAGAGTCAATTTCAGTTACAAAATTATATTGAAAAGATAGAGCGTGAAGAAGAGAAGCAGAAGTTGCAATCAACCGCCAGTAACGTGAATAAGATTGCTTGAAGAAAGGAATCTACTTGGGTCTTCCGATAATGGATTATCCATAACAAAATCCGGAAAATTGCTTTCGTCTTTAGGGAAGGACCGACCAAATGACTCATTCTTATTAAACAAATCAAGAATAATTACTTGATTAGAGGTATGACAAGCAAAGGAACGTATCTGTACGTTCTATGAGAATCGACAGTAACACGATGAACTTCATCGATAGAGGCAGAAGGCAAAATCCTGGTGAAAAGTGGGGAAGCGGTTAAAGGGGATGAACTCACGTGCTATTAAATGGGACATTTATAGATGAGACGATGTGAACCTGGTGTCGATTGAGAAGCAGGAAATTTGAAAACATGGCGCCGATTGAGAGGATATTGAAACGGTGTGGATCAAAGTTGAAAGGGCGTGAAGCCGATCAAAACGGTGTGGAAGATGAACTGGAGTAGTACGTAGCCATCGATTCGGAGATAAGTACGTGGCGCATTTGAAACCCTGTTGTCGAAAATTTTGAATTATGAGAAAAAAAGGGTTTTCTTATATATATACTAGGTACATTTTAAGGGCCGTGCTCAGCACGGCCCAATGATGTCTCTTTAAGAAATTCTAAAATTATAAGGGGGAGGAACTGAAATTACATTGTAACATTGGTTAAACAAAAGTACATTGTCTATGAGTCGTAAAAGAAAAGGAAAGTTCATTGCTATTTCCAGCATCTCCTAAATTGTACCAACTTCTACACGCTCCGCATTCTAGAATTGATGAAATTCACACCCTCCTGATTCAATATACTCTGCCAACAACACAACTTTAAGATACAAACACCGACAATGATCGAGTGAGTAAAAATAATTCAAAATAGAGATCAACACAAATACATCCAGTTACCTCAAGAATTCAATAAGTATGCACAAATTCAATGGAATATAGTCTAGACATCTATCACAAGAAGCCTGGATAATTTATTGACTTTCACTTAAAAAAATATATCCTCGATTGATGTTGCACCTGGCAATACATCTAGCAATGCACTATTCAGTTATCTTCAATATTTTAAACACCAATGTCTCAAATTGTTCTTCTCTACAAAAAAAATATTCGTAAAGATTCCAGTAAATGATGCTCTTTGGAATGCTTTATCTCAAAACTGAGTGTCACTCTACTCTAGTTTTGTAAGGGTGGAGCTCATCTATTAGTCATTGGATTGTGGAATCAGCCTCAAGAACTAATTGTTGCCATCTTAAAACAAATTAGTATATGTTGGGTTGTTCTGGTAGTGATATTTCAAGAGCGTTACTTGGTATATTTAATTCAATTTCATTCTTTGAGAAGATACTGCAAATAAATTATATGAATTTGAATGAAAACAAAGAAGTAAAACCTTAAATGAAATGGAATACCTTTAGCATCTGAATACGATATTTGAATTCACTTGCCTCTGGTAATCTTGAAACTCTATTTCCCGCTTTCCATGCTTTAGGGAAGTGCTTCTCGATGTTTGTAATTATTAAAAGAGAATCTTTAACTCCCTTAGCGATGAAATTTGAAGGATCCCCCCATCTCTTCCTTAGTCAAACAACCATCTTTCAAATCACATTATTCTTTCTGATTAGTTAAAGATAAAGTCAGGAACCCAAGGGTATAAGTGGATTTTTTGGATTTTTTACAGACCTACAAAATGAAGTTCGTTGTTTACCATGCTTTCATTTATCATGCGTGTATCATGTGTGTTTGCAGAGCATTAACGTGCTCATAATATAAAAACTACATGAACTGAGCAATCAATATTCAATAAAGAACAGAGCAATAAATAGAATATTCTAGAGCCTAAAAAATAGTATTAGCTCACATTGACATCTATGAATGAAATAACTTCATATTTTATAAAGTTGCATGCAATGCTTCGATAATTTTATGGCAAATAATCAGCTACAAAAGATACCAAAATGTATAATTAGCTTTGAATTTTCTTATAGCAACTTCTTAATCAAGAAATTGTAACCATGATCACTTTTACCCAAAAAGGCATACAAAACATACGAAATATTAGATGCAAATATGAAAAACACACTTACTGTCAAGCATTTTATGGGCTTTCTAAAAACCTATTGGAGTGAAGTTGAGGAATCCACACAAATGGGACCAAAACATTAATTGATTATGTATAAAGGAACTATTTTCGTATATAATTTTGAATCACGGGGAAAAAAGTGAAAAATAGTTTCTAATTTTGACATGAGGAAATTAGCGACGAAAATTATCCGTCGCTAATCGGTGACGGACTTAAGACAGACCAACGACGGAAATTACATTTATATATCTTATATTAATTGGAAATTTTAGTGAGGGATCAACAAGAGATTAGAAAGGGAATTCCGACGGAAAGAATCACTCGTTAATATGGCACATCGATGTAATGAACATACGTACATATGGATCATGTCCATTAAAATAATTATATTTGTTAGTGTATGGGTTAGGGCTTCGGCCCAATGTGTTAGTGTTTGGGTTAGGGTTTCGGCCCAATGTCGTTTAGGGTTTTGCTATATATATTCTTATGTAACCTCTCTTATGAATCAATGGGAATATTAGCCTTTCTATAATTCAACATGGTATCAGAGCGGGTTTAGTGCTGACCACAACCACGTGCCGCCACCGCCCACCTCCGGCGACATTCTTCGTCGGAGGTGCCTTCCCTTCCGTTTGTTTCTTTGCATTTCAGTTTTCATTTCTTCACTTTAAAATAACCCACGACAACCCAAACACATTCACTTTATCGAGACTTGAGTTTGCACTTCTTCTGTCGCTAGAACTCAAGCAACCTCCGCCGCCTCCTTCTCCGGCATCTTCTTCTCCTTCTCCGACTGTCTTCTCCGTTCGCCCGCTCCTCCCCAGCGAACACCACCACCGTCCTCTACCTGCTTCCTCTTCTTCCTTCTCCTTCCCTCCTGCTCCCGTTCCTGACCTGCAACCGGTTTCCGCAACCGGTTTCCGTTCGTGATTTGCGCCGCCCAGCCGCCGGTTCTGCACCTTCCGTCAACCGCCGCCGCTGTTCTTGTTTCCCTCCTCCAACTGTCACCGACTCCGTGCTCCTGCCAGCCTCCGGTGCAAAACCCACCACTCCCCTCTGCCGATCTGCTCACGCCGAGTCTACCTGTTTTTTTTCCGGCGCCGACTTCGCCGGAGCCCCCTATCTCGCCGGAACCCTAGCTACTTCCGGCGCACTTTTTCTCCATCGGATGGTCAAGGAATTCAGCGGATGATTTTTTCCTCCTTTTTTTCTCAACAAATCCGACCGAGTGGAACATCTTTATTATTTTTTGTTCTCATTTTGTTTTGTTTTATTTGTTTTCCAGTTTCATCGTCCCTCCCGATAAAACTGCGGGGGGATGTTAGTGTATGGGTTAGGGCTTCGGCCCAATGTGTTAGTGTTTGGGTTAGGGTTTCGGCCCAATGTCGTTTAGGGTTTTGCTATATATATTCTTATGTAACCTCTCTTATGAATCAATGGGAATATTAGCCTTTCTATAATTCAACAATATTTTATGAAACATTTTGTAATTACCGTATGTACATCCCAACAACATTGGCCCATCCTTTTAGAAAACAAAAGAGAAAAACGAAGATGTGAGATAGACCACACATATAATAGTGGGATAATTTATGTGAAAAGGCCCTTTACAAGCCATGAATGTATAAAAAAAGTCAAATATATTTTTTTCTAAAACTTTATCAAACTTGGATTTAACATATTAAAAGCAAACCAAGTCTGCATAACTTTATAGTGCACATAATGTTTGAGTGGCATCAACAACAGTTTGCTTGTCCAGGAGGGTGCAATGGAATGACGAATTTCAATAAGTTACCACCTTTAATAAAGACGGAATCACCGGTACCGATTGATGTTTTTAGCCTAAGATGGAATCAACAGCGAAATTTAGCAGACAGCAATCTTCAAAAAGAAAATTCAGAACACAATAATTTTAAAAACCAATTACAAAAAAAAAGATGAACCCTAAAATGAAAAACCCATAATCAAATTGTGCCAAGAACCAAAAAGCCCTAAAATATGTGTAGTGTTGTACAGGAAGAAGATTTTGATTTTTACGCAAGTTAATTTTGTGCAAATCATCCCCTGTAATCCAATATCGCACTTGACGGAAAAATCCCTATGCTTCATTTGTAATAGAATAGAAATCCTATAGGGCTAATGAAAATATGAAGTAGGAACATGAAAGAAGACGGACCGAGTGAAGAATCTTGAGTATTAGATGATCAGATTCAAGCAAACTTGATTTCAATCTATCCACCATCCATGGAATCCAAAAATTAGCAAATTGGCAAGTGTAAAATGCATCCAAAAAATATTAAATCCTCCAAATAAGTCACGAGTTCAATCTGGTCCAACTTGTTTAGCCAAGAACAAAAAAAACCCAAAAATTAAAGAAAAGCAGCAATACCTAAACCCTAGAAATCGGAATCGTCAGCCTGAATTAGAGGTGGAAAAAGGCGGTTTGGTGTGCTCTCGGTGCGTTTGTGTCGGTAGTTGAAGGCAAAAGGTGATAAAATTGATCGCAATAGGTGAGGCGGGGAGAAGAGGGGATCGATGCTATACCTTCAAAAAAAAGAAGCCAATGTAGAATCATCTATGCAATCCAAGAATCAGACTTGATCGGAGGAAGTAGCACAATGAAGGGGTCGATTGCAGGAGAAATTCAAAAGGGAAAGCGGTGGTATGGGGGAGACGTAACCGAAAAGATAGGAAGGCAAGGTTCATAGGATGAATAGATGGTGGGAAGAAAACCCTATGTTGAGAACATGAGATGAATAACCGAACTGTATCAGAAGAAAAAGAAAATCGTTGTTTTGGAGGCGGTTGTGATCGGCTAACAAAAAAGGAAAATTAAACACGAAGCGGTGGAACTGGTTGGAATTAAGATGGCGACGTTTAGAGGCGTATGAAGGGGCATGGAACCGGTTACCGGTTGGAATCGAAAGACCGACGTATAGAGATTAGATACGTGGCAGTTCAAAAACCCTATGTTGTTCCAAATAGAAGAACCAGAAAAAAAAGCATTTTTTATATAGTAATGATATATATATATATATATATATATATATATATATATATATATATATATATATATATATATATATATATATATATATATATATATATATATATATATATATATATATATATATATATATATATTCGTGCTAACTTGTGAACTTTTTTTTGGTTACCATTTTTTATACAAAAAACCACAAAAATGCTTTATTATAGTCTGTTTAAGCTAATCTTATGATTATTTTTCGATTTTATGATGATTTTTTTAAATGTGCATATATGCACATTCCTAATGTGTATATGTAACGTCCCAAAATTACAAGGAATTTAAAACATTTTTAAAACCAATAACAGAGTGCCACGTGTCATAAAAATCCACCAATAAAAGTATGCTAAAAATCAAGGCAACTGATAACCACAGTCCTCACATGCCATGATGGCGTATGAGACCAACCCAATGTCAGAAGGATGAAAATAAATAGTACGAAAAGAATCGGAAGCAACAGAGTAAACACGATAAGCCATCACATCAAAATACGACATCACACAGTTAGGCTCCTGCGGCCATATCCCAAGGAGCAACACCTGAAAAAGAGTGAAACAACAACCGTCAGCCCCAGCTGAGTGAGAAATCCCAAATATAACATGTATCATATAATCGTGCCTAGCATAGCATATCATACTGTGTCCCTGTGCGTTGGGTCCCACACTGTATCCCCAGTGCGTCGGGCGACACTCCGTCTATCCATACCCCCAGTGCGTCGGGCGATACCCCACTGTATCCCCGTGCGTTGGGTCCCACAGTGTACCTGTACCTGGCGTCCCACGTCGTGTCTAGTATGTCCCGTGATCAATGGGTGCACACTCAGACTAATGCTGGGTCCAACATTGTCCCATGCACATCCCCGGTACGTCGGGCGATGCCACGACCCACCCCCATATATAGTATATAATATATCATGCATATAACATATAAATAAAATAAAATAATACAACAACCACCGATACCATCCTATCACGTATCCCCCAGCCCTATAGGCCCCTGCTACAACGGAACAACCATACAACACACGGTATAAGTGAGAAAACTCACCTAAGCGTAAGTAAGCATCCAATAACTCCTGAGACGAGCTCCGATAATCTAACGGGTAACACCTGATACCCACATACCACTATAAGCATACTATAAGAAGGTTTGACTAATCACCCCCATGTCAAAAAGTCAACGATCAACTGTCCATGTCATCGGTCAACTAAAGCCAAAAATCCATTTCTGGCAGTCTATAGCGCCGCTAGGCTCAACTTAAGCCTAGCGCCGCTGGGAGTAAGGACAAAATAGTCGGGCTCAGTTCAAACCCTAGCGCCGCTAGGCCCTAACTCAACCTAGCTCGCTAGGTCCACTCAGAACCTAGGTTTCTTGTTTTAAGCACTTAATCCATTAAGTCAAAAGCTATGGTTTCGTTTCCAGGTTCTCATTAAGCTATTAATCAATAAAGTCACGAAATTTAGGGTTCCTAAGTTGTCTAATGACCTATCCAAGCTTGTGTGCACATAATAACAACCTAGTTGTCTCTAGTTCAATTCATGCTCAAAATAGAGGCTTTTAAGCCTTGCTTGTCCATTTCCAGAAGTTTAAAGGTTCACTAAATAGTACACAATTCGTTTGGGGACATCAAGTTTCTATACAAGAATATCTAAGCTCATGGAGGTAAGGTGACTAAGAGGAATAAGGTGATGAATGGAAAGATTGTAACCAAAGAACAAGGTCTTACCTTTATCAGAGAAATGAGCTGAGGAAAGATGGAGAAATCAGTAGCTAAACACCTAGAGCAATCCACACCAATCACAAGAACTTCAAGAAGTCACCATCTTCATCATCTTTCTTCAAATCTTCAATCAACAATAATGGAGAGGCAAGAGAGGAAGGAAATGAGGCTAGGGTTGAGAGGAAGTCGTTAGATACTAAATATGAGTGAATGAGGGTTGAAAGAATGGGGTTAATGCTCCTAAATAGTTGAGAAAACCTATTCTTGAGTAAACTTCAATCAAAACGAGCTTATCCAAAGCTTGAATGTTGCTTGTACCCATAAGTTTTTTATTCAACAAATGTGTTGATAAAGAACATCAGGAAGTTTAATCTAAACAGTTGGTTATCCACATTTGCTCTTTTCATTAGAGTTAGGAATGCAGTGTTTGAGTATTTCTTAGCGGGAAATTGGGCCTTCCAGTCATTTACCAATTTATATTCTTGGTCACAATATGGTAAGTTGTTTAAATTTAATCCTTCCTTGGAAATCCCTAACATGTCGTGGATCCTCTCTTTTGTTATTTCTACCGCCCCATTCTCTAACACTAATACATTTGCCGAAGGGTCATAATGGTCTAGCATGTAGTAATTAAGATTAGGTGCTAGCTTATCAAGGTTAACCTCTAATAGGCTACATAATCCCATTCTTTGTACTGCTTATTTTTGCATACTCAACAAACGTTTTACAGCTACTGAAAATTTTATTGGTGTCATTCTTGTTTTTAGTACTCTTCCTTTGTCTTCATTTTTTCCTATTTTTTCAGAAACTTTTATTTTCTTTTTCTTTTTTTCCACACCATCATCTTGATTGTCATCATCATTGCTAATCTTTTTAGACTTTCTCTTTCCCTCTTTCTTGTATTCTTTATCTTTTAGTGGAAGTTCTTTTAAATTTTTTCCAGCCTTATGTTTCTTGGGTGAAAGGGCAGTTTTTCTTTTCTCTTTTCTTTTTTCAATTGAGATGAGAACTTCTATAACTTCTGTAGTGTCCTTTTTTGTTCAGTTTCTTTGTTTCTTTTTGATAGGGCAATGCCTGTAAAAAACAGTAATAACAACTCAGTCAAACGTATGCAAACAAAACATATACTTACAACCATTCTCTAAGAATACATAAATGTGGTACATTCTATGAGAAGCAACTAACAAATAAAACAACTGGTTTCTTTTTTAGAAAATAAGTTTATGTTCAGATTCTCAGAGAATTTATTCATTTCAACAGTTTGGGTATTTGTAATTTTATTCATTATCAGATAATGGAGGTCAATTTTAATTCATTCTTAGAGAATGACAAGAGTTTGGTAACATATTCATACTTAATTTTATTTCATTCTTAGAGAATGACAGGATCATTGGGTATTTGTAATTTTATTCATTATTAGAGAATGGAGGTTTATGTTACTTCATTCTTAGAGAATGACAGGAATGTCTTCAATTTGATTATCAGAGAATGTCATCAATTTGGTTTACCACAATAGCCCATTCTTAAAGACCGGTTGTTGGTCCCCCTTTTCAGTACATAACCTAGTTATACATGTTTAGCACAATTCTCATACATGTTCTGTTTATAATCAAATCATACTTTTACTACTTGATTCTCATAGAATGTCCTAAATTGATCTACCACATTAGCCCATTCTTAAAGAATGGTTGTTGTTATCCCTTTTTAGTTACAATTATTATTACTTATATAGGTTTAAAATATTTGCATTTGCTATGTTTATACCATTCTTTAAGAATGGGCTATTCTGGTAACCCAAAGTGATGACATTCTCTGAGAATCAAATTGAAGACATTCCTGTAATTCTCTAAGAATGAAGTAAAATAAACCTCCATTCTCTGATAATGAATAAAAATCCAAATACCCAATACTCCTGTCATTATCTAAGAATGAATTAAAATTAAGTAAGTATAGACATTCCTCTCATTCTCTAAGAATGAAGTAAAATAAACGTCCATTATCTGATAATGAATAAAATTACAAATACACAATGCTCCTTTCATTCTCTAAGAATGAATATTGCATTTGCTCTATTTCAAACACACTTTCGCACATCAAACTAATAACAAAATTAGGTCAAATGAACTTTCATTCTACATTCTAGAGGAATACGTTTAATTTTTTGTATTATTCTTCTAGAATGATACTCGTTTTAACTGAATTCATTCCAAATTTTGAGTTCTCAAAATAAACCCTAGTTTATATCATACCCTTTTGGAGGATTTACGAAGTCGCCTATGTCATATTCGTCTTCATCAAGTGTAACTGGGTTCTCCTGTGTGCTTGTGAATTTAAACTGAATATTCTCACGTAATCGGTGACTACTTCTTCTCCCAGACATCGTCGATTTAGGTTTATTTGCAAGAATGCAGGTCTGGAAAACTGATTTCTTGCTCGATGAATCGCAACTTTAACCTATTCTATGATGTTATGATTTGAATGTTGATACTGTTAATGGAAACTGATGATATTGTCTCCATGAATGTAGCATGCGTATTGTATATTCAGTTGATATGGGTTTGGGATTTTTTCTATTTTGCCCTTAACCGGGATTTTCTTTTTTAAAAACACGCGTATTCTAATGAAAATTATTTAAAAAACGCAAATTTTTATAGCCTTTGATTTGTTTTGATTTAATGGCTCACATTCAGTCCTACATTAACACTATATTTATGAATTTCATATAATACTAACTATATATATATATATATATATATATATATATATATATATATATATATATATATATATATATATATATATATATATATATATATATATATAGGTTCCATTGAGAATATATATTAGGTTGAGATTGTGAGAATTAATTTCAGCCAATGGTTTTGTATTAAAAATTAAGGCGGTGGCATTTTTGTAAATAAGGATTGGATTTCAAAAAAGGCGGTGGCAAATCTATAATAATATTGATAGTTAGTAACTGACGCGAGGGTATTATTGGCATTTTACATGTACATCAAATCAGAACGGATATCGAGTTGCAGACTATGAGTGCCTATGATCACCGTTTTGCATATGAATTTCGACCAATTACTTCGAATCATTCAGTTATTTTGAAGAAACCCTAACATTTTCTCTCTGCATTTTGCTACTTTCGTGGTGATTTCAAACGATGTCAACAGAAAAATGAGTAGTTACGAGAAGTTCTTCTGTTCGTGATGATAAAGGTTAGCACGATTGTATTTTAAAATTGTTTTTCTTATAGTATTTGTGGTGGTTTTCTATTTTCGTTTTGGAAGGAGTTGATTTTGAAGTATTATTTAGGGTTTGAGTTCAGTTTATAGTTTTTTTTTACATTTTCAAGGGTTTTTGAGTATTTGAATCCATTTTAATGGTTTTTAAGGTTTGTTGTGTATTCTCGATTTGTGTATTCATTCGTGATTTGTGTTTTTGTGCACTTTCAGGAAAGGATTTCAGTAAATCGTATTCTAGAAGAAAGAAAGGTATCTGTATGTTTTGTTTTTTTATTACAGAGATAATCATATATGAATAAACGTGTATTCAGATGTGAAGATGTATCTATGTATAAATAACTGTTTATTTATACATGAATCAACATTTTATTAATACATAGATATTCATATATATAAATTATATATGAACATTCATATATGAATAATGGTGATTGAATTGATGTTCACACATAAGTACATAATTATAAAGGTAAATATAAATTATTTTTACCTTTATCATACTTTGTTTACGCTTTATTCATATATGATTATTGTTATATATGTGAACATTCATATAAATTATTACAGGAAAATCTCATGATAATACTCTCATTTCATTTACTACAGGAAAATCTAATGATAATCGAGTTGAAGGTGAAGATGACTCTGTTGAAGTGCAAGAAACTAGATCTAAGCAAAAACATGATAAAGGTAAATATAAAGCTTGTTTTTTTGTCATGTTTATTCATATATGATTCATTCAAAAGAAGTAATCATATGCACAAGTTATTATATATAGAGAGAATAATCATATATGAGATGTTATTTATCACAGGAAAAGCAAAGGATAAGCGAGTTGAGGATGAAGATGATTCTATTGAAGTGCAAGAAACTAGATCCAAACGAAAACATGATAAAGGTATGACATATATGATTTATTGAAAAGAAATAATCATATACAGAAGTTATTCTATATTTGTATGTATGAATAACTGTTTATTCATATATAAATCAACATTTTATTCATACATACATATATTCATATATGATTAATTCAAATGAAATATATGAATAAACATTTCCCTTGTGTTTATTTATATATGAATGATATTTTATTCATACATATGTGTAACATGTATTGATACATGATATTCATATATGAATAATTATGTGAACAAACAAGTATTAGAAAATTAACATACATCCAGACCAATTATTTCCCTTGTGTTTTTCAATGATGACTTTTTCTATTTTTGTGATTTGGTTGAATGTAAAAACATACAGAATCATATGAGATGTTTTTATGATTTTATACTTAGCAAGAGATTCAACGAATTCACAATTTTGGAAATAATTACCATTAAAAAAAAAAGGAAATATGTTGGTCTAGATGTATGCTAAGTTTATAATACTTTGTTTTTTCATATATAATTGATCATACATGAATAAATAAGTATTAAACACTTAACATATATATGATTATTCATATATGAATATCCATTATGAATAATATGTATTCATACATGTTGTTCATATATAAATATGTATATGAAGAAACACGTATTAAAAAATTAACATACATCCAGCCCAAACTATTTCCCTTGTGTTTTCTATTGGTGATTCTTTCAATTTTTGTGATTTGGTTAAATCTCTTGTTTGGTATAAAAACATACAAGATTGTCTGAGCTATCACTCTCACTTTCACTAGAACTAGATTACTTGTCTTCAATATACTCATTGATATTGAATTGCATGATAGTTGCTACATGACTTTCAAGAAAATCATGTTTTTGTTATTATAGCAGAGGCTGATTACTATCTTGAAATATCTTGCAAATATAATGAATTTCAAGATCAATATTTTATTAATCTAATGAAGAGGAGAAATCTGGTTCTAGTGAAGTGAGAGTGTTAGTTGAGACATTCTTATATGTTTTATACTAATCAAGAGATTGAACCTTCTCACAATTTTGGAAAGAATCACCAATGAAAAACACAAGGGAAATAGGTTGGTCTGGATATATGCTAAGTTTTTAATAGTTTGTTTTTCATATATATAATTATTCAATTCATACATGAACAAATAAGTATTAAACGCTTAACATATATGAATATCCAGTATGAATAATATGTATTCTTACATGTTGTTCATATATAATTATTCATACATGAATAAACAGTGAAACCAAAGGGAAAATCATTCAATTCATAAATGATTTTTGTGTTATATATATTTAATATATGTAATTTATTCAGATATGAATAACATTAGAATATATTGTATATCAGTGAAACCCAAGGGAAAATCAAAAAAATTAGAGAAGGTTGTAATTATATCTTCTGAAGAAAGGTTGACAAGGTCTGTAAAGAAACGTCAAGAAGAAAGTTCACCTGTTAATTCAAAGGAATTAAAGAAGATTATCATTAAAAAAGAAGAAAAGAAAAAGAAATCAAAAAAGCGTTTATTGGTTGATGAAGATATGTTTATTGGACCGTCAAAGAAACATAAGAGTAAAAATGTTCCTGCTCAAAGACATTTTTATTCAATGAAAAATAGATGTTCACCAGAGTCGATGTTTGCGGTGATACAAGGTTTGAGTCGAGAACAGAAGGAGTGTGTGAGGAAGATAGGTTTTGGTAGTTTGCTCAAAATGAAGATGACTGATGTTTCTTTGAAAATTGGGTTTTATGTTCTACAGAATTTTGATTTGGATAAGATGAAAGTGAAGGTTGAAAATGGTTATATTAATGTAAATACTCAATCTGTACATGATATGTTTGGAGTTCCTATAGGTGGTTTTCTTCTTGCAGACTTGGAATATATAGAGGAGGATGATGAAAGAGGTTGTATGTTTGAATGGATAAAGTCATAAAACAATTCAAGAAGGGGGAGGTGATGAGATTGAAACATATCAAGAATGCAATTGTTAGGACAACAGTTGCTGATTTTAATTTCATTTTGAATTTCATTGTACTTTTTATAAATACATTCTGTGAGTCTACTGCCATGGAAAGGTGCAATGTGTCACCGTTGCACCGTATACAAAAAGACACAGATGTAAGTGCAATTGATTGGTGCAACTACATTCTTGATTGTTTAATTAGAACGAAGATCGCATACACACCCTTCAAAGATACATGTTACTTTTTTGGACCAACAGCGTATCTTGTTGTAAGTATATTTTTTAGAAATTTATCTTTTGCTTTATTCATACATGAATTATCAGTATTTATTCATATATGAATATGATGATAAATCATATATGAATGTATTTGATAATATATTTTTTATGTATGTATTTCACGTTATGATTATGTGTTTTGAAAATGTATACACAATTTTTCCAGTTATTATATGTGGATAGTTTGAAGTTTGATCAAGTGAATGTACCACGTAAACGTCCAGCTATTTGTTACTGGAGTTCAGAGAAGATACGATTTCGGGAGGAATGCGAACAGGAAGAAGGAAAGTTTGGGTTAGGAGAGTTTAACAAGAATGAAGAGGTGGAAGAGGAAAGTGAGGAGGAATGTTCTGAAGGAGATAATGACGAGGAGGATAGTGAGGATACTAAAAATTATTCTGTTGAGGTAAATTTATATTATTTTTGTATTCATATATGATTTATTATTTCAATTAACTATAACATTTTTTTTAATATTTAGGAGTATAAAACACTGCTGAGTATTTTGTTTAAGAGGTTGGAATTTAAAAGAGAGAATATTAAAGTTAAAATTGAAGAAGCAATTCAAAAGTTCCCAGAAGTTGAATCATTTAAGAGTTGGAGAAAAAGATTGTTTGATGATGAGAAAATTGTAGTTGAAAGTACAGAAATTGCATTTGAGTTTAATAATGTTAGTCTGGAAGAACCAGTTCTTACACCAGTTATGGGTGCAAGTATTGTTGAAATGGAGAAGGATTCTGAGAATGATGGGATTGAAAATGATCAAGAAGATTGTGGTGAGGTGGTAGTAGATGTTGTTGATAAAATTGTTAACAATGAACAAGAATGTAATAAAGATGATAAGGTGGAAGGAGATGGTGGTGAAAACAGTGAAGGAAATATGGAAGGAGTTACAGAAGAGGAAACAGTTGAATTAAATCAAATTGTTAGGAATGTTGTTGTGGGTTTTACTGGAGTTGATAGTCAGGATAATTTACCACTAAGTCAGTTCTGGGTGGATCCTGTGGTTAGCAATATATTTGACAGATTGGCTGAAGGTAAATAATTGTTTTCTTTTTAAAGTACTATTCATATATGATTATTAATAGAAACATTTTTTATTTACTTTAAAGTACTATTCATATATGATTATGAATAGAAACATTTATCATTTACTTATGTTATCTGATATTAAAAGTATGTTACAGAAATAGAAACAACAAATGAGAAGATTGAGAAAGAGGTAGGTGCTGGTGAAGATAAACAAGTTGTTGAAGGTAATGTTATGTTTTTTGTGTATATTGGAAGTTTGATTTTTTTATTTTCAATGGAAATATTTACTTATGAATTTAACATTTGTAGTTATTGGAAATGTGTCTGAAGGTGTTGGAAACGAAGAAAGAGTGGAAAATAATGATGTACAAAAGGAAAATGTTGATATAAATGAGGAGCATATAGGAAATACAGATGTAGTTGATGGTATGTATGTTTTATGTTAATTAATTTTTGAATTGAATTTTCATATGTGATTTGTATACTAGGTGGTGAAATATTTGGTGAAGGTAAGAGAGGTGAAGAGGAAAGTGTAAATGTTTTTGGAGAAAAAGAGAAGATGGTTGCGGAGGGTGAGCATTTGTTTTGTGTTATTGGTTTTATATTTTTAGTATTCATATATGTTTTATATTTATATTTTTTTGTTCTAGGTATGTTGGAGTTGCAAGTTAAAAAGGATGGGAAGGATGCTGGTAATTAATGTTTTATATATGATTGATGTTTTGTCAATATATATTTTTTATAGTGTAAAATATTTATAATGAATTGAATTTATTTTATGTATTATTAATATTCATTTATGAATAATCATATATGTTGATGTTTATCTATTTTTGTTAGTTATTGAAGAATTAACTGGCGAAGATAAGGATTTCTGGGAAAATCCAGTTGTGAATGAATTTTACGAAAGTGTTGTATTCCTAAGTTCAAATATACCAGAAGGAAAAGAAGAAAAAAAGATGATGAAAAAGATGACAAATCAAAATCACCTTCTTTTAGTCTTGGAATAGGGTTAAGTCAAGATTCAACAGAGCATGTTCTTGATCCTACTCCATTGTCAATTGTACCTCAAGTTGAATCAAAAGTTATTTCAACTTCTGATATTGTAGATTCAAATCCCAAATGCTAGGGTTTCAAGAGAGAAGAAATTAACTTTACTATTAAAATCACCATACAAGAACAGGATTGTTGATGTGAAAACGAAATTGACAGCAGAGGAGATTGCTGTTTCTGAATGGTTGTTCAACTTCCGTGGAGAATTGTGGTAAGTAGTTATTTTTATTAAATCATTGAATTATTATTATTTAATTAACATGCAAATAAATGGATACAGGGATGTTGTTGTGAATAGCAAGTATGGTCATATTACTATGAGAGGAACAATGGAAAGTCTATTTCCAAAAACATACATTTTTTCAAATGTTATTGACACATGGAGTGATTTATTGAATCATCAAGAAAACGAAAGACATGTCAATAGCTCTCCTTATCGGTTGTTTTTGAATGTGGATATGACTGTAAGTTTATATTTTATTATGGTATAATCACAAGTGAATTTGAACTTTTATTCAGTTATGATTGGTTTATAATCATAACTGAATATAAATAATGTTTTTATTTATTGATGAATTTTTTTATGTAAAAACAGACATACTACCTTGAGTCAACAAACATGAAAGATGAAGAGAAGTACAGTATTTTCAAGTCGAACTTTGCTGTTAGTGTGAAGAATGATAAGCAGAAGATGTTGTTGAAAGATATGGACATGGTTTGTTTATTTATTGATTTATATATTTATTCTATTATTATAATGCTTACATTTTTTGTATGAAAATCAGGTTTTTTTCCCTGTTGTGAGGAGTTCTCACATTTACTTGGTTGTTTTCAACCTTAAAAAGCCATGCATTGAAGTTATTGACAGCAGTTCATTAGGAAAGAATTTTGAAGACAGATACGGAAAATTACTTACTCCTCTTGTAAGTATCAAGTACCAAAATGTAATTTTTGTACGATTATTTTGTTACATGTTTAATTTTAGTTCATTTATGATTTTTTGTAGAGAAATATGTTTTTTATGTATTTGAATGAGATAAGCCATCCAAAGGTGGACATCATTTCAAATGTAAAGGTTTTGCCGAAGAGGTTAGAAATGGCATGGAGGACCGTGGACAATAAATGTGATTGCGGTGTCTTTGCTATGAGGCATATGGAGACGTATGCAGGACAACCAATCTCAAAGTGGAAACCAGGATTTCCAAAAGAAGGTCTTGCTCAAGAGAATATGTTGGAGAAGTTGAGGAGTAGGTATGCTTCAAGGATGCTAACATCAGATATTAATGAGCTGTGTGAGGATGTGTTGAAAAAAGCATATGATTATCAGAAGGTTGATCCAAAGGTTCGTGCAGAACATGCCTTATATGCTATGCAGACTATTGTAGAGAGGATGAAAAGTGTTTGAAGATGGTGGTGGTTGTAGTTGAATGTGGTGGTGGTTGTAGTTGAATGTGTTTGAAGTTGGTGTTGGTTGTAGTTTGTGAAGAATGGTGGTTGTTGTAGTTGGATGTAAGAAAACTTTTATTTTGCATGTGAAGTGTTAACTAGACAATTTGTAGTGTTGTTGATGATGAATCTTTTTGGAAAATGTAAACATGTAGTTGTACACAAGTATACATATATGAATATAAGTGTATGAACACTTTTTATTCATATTTGAATTTAATATATGAATACAAGTATATGACCAGTTATGAATATGTGTATGAACACAAGTCTATTGATTTTATGAATACAAGTATACTCATATATGTATTCATATATGAATATGATAGTATAAGCTGTTGTTGCTCCTATTTTTGCTGTAGATGCCCTGACTATGAATTCTTTTTGCTGTAGATGCCCTGACTATGAATTCTTTTTTTGAATATGACATTTCCTTTGCCTTTTTCAAATGGCATCTATCCTCAACACTCACCAATGGGTGGTTGTGCAATTCATGGAATTCCAAAACTTTGTAATATGTTGTTCCATATACACACTCAAATATAATCTTTGCAGTACATCCAGTAGCTATCTTAGTAGAGTTTTCTCTTCTTCTAACAGGTCCTGTAGCAAGTGTATCACAAGACTTCTTCTTATCTTTACTACCCCTATTGCAGATAACATACTTTTTTCTAATTAAATCATTGCCATTTCCGAATCTTGATTGGGTACTCAGACGTGTATCAAAACCAGCCATTATTGTATAGTTAGTATACATTTTGATCCCCTCAAATAAGGAATTGAAGATAGAATCTTTAACAGGAACAAATTCTTGAGGTACATCTGGTCTGTAACTGAATTCTTGTATCATATAAAGGGAATCTGATTCATTTGTAGAACTTGAATTTTCATCTTATTCAAAAAACACCAAAAATATTTTTAGTTATTCATATATGATTAATGAGTTTTTAAATTATATATAAACATTCATATATGAATAATCACATACAAGTTATTATATATAGAGAATTATCATATATGAATAAACATGTATTCATATATGATTCATTCAAAATAATCACATACACAAGTTATTACATATGATTTATTCAAATGAAGTAATCATATAAAGATGTTATTATATATATACATACAATCACATATGAATAAACATGTATTCATAAGTGAAAATATATCTATGATGTATGAATAAGTGTTTATTCATACATGAATCAACATTTTATTCATACATACAGATATTCATATATGAATAATCGTGATGGAATTGAACATTCATAAGTATTTGAAAATCATATATCAGTACAGTAGAAGGATACGGTTATTCATATATGAATAATCACATACACAAGTTATTACTTATGATTTAATACACAAGTTATCACATATGAATAAAGATGTATTCAGAAGTGAAAATATATCTATGTATGAATAAGTGTTTATTCATACATGACTCAACATTTTATTCATACATAGATATTCATATATAAATTATATATGAACACTCATATACGAATAATCGTTATTGAATTGATGTTTACACATAATTACATAAGTATTTTCATACAGCAGAAGGATACGGTTATTCATATATGAATAATCGTGATGGAATTTAACATTCATAAGTAGTTGAAAATCATATATCAATACAGTAGAAGGATACGGTTATTCATATATGAATAATCGTGATGGAATTTAACATTCATAAGTAGTTGAAAATCATATATCAGTACAGTAGAAGGATACGGTTATTCATATATGAATAATCGTGATTGAATTGAACATTCATAAGTATTTGAAAATCATATATCAGTACAGTAGAAGGATACGGTTATGAGTTGTATCTTACCTTCATTGATGCTCGAATTAACAGTATATTGATTAGATGCTGAAGAAGAACCTTCTTCGTATGAACTCGAGTTCATTGTTGTTAACAATGTATCGTAATTGAAACTGTAACAATGAAATTATACACTATAAACAACATTGAATAACTAAAATTAAAACAGGAACATCGAATAACTGAAACAGAGAAACCTGATTTTGTATTGAATCGTGATTGAATGCGTCTGTCGTAAACAGTCGTTGTTTGTGAACCGATAATCGAATTTCTCTCTTTTAGAGGTGAAATTCTGTTCGGATTTGATGATTGAATGAATCCGTGCCTTCGATTTGAAGATTTGAAGATTTTTGGTATGAATTCGTCAACGATTCAGTGAAATTGATGAGATACGATCGAATATTATGCCGAAAAAAAGTGTTTTTTATCTTTAGAATGTTCAGTTTATGTTTTAAGATTGCGAAATTACTACTCTGCCCTTACGATATTTAAAATTTGGACGCGCATGCTTTATTGAAATGAGTGGCTGAGATTGATTCTCACAATCTCAACCTAATATATATTCTCAAATGAACCGTCCTCTATATATATATATATATATATATATATATATATATATATATATATATATATATATATATATATATATATATATATATATATATATATATATATATATATATATATATATATATATATAGTGTGTGTGTGTGTGTGTGTGTGGTCGGGGCAAGGGAACCCAAACCCGGCCCGATACCATACATTCTCGAGTTTCGGGTCTCGGGTTTTTTTCTCGTTTCGGGTTGCCTTGTCGGGTTCGGGTTTTTTTGCCATCCTTGGCAAATATCGCAATGAAAATAAAGAAGATGACCAAAGAGAATAGAGTTAACAGAGAGAATAAAAGAGGGGAGTGGGGGAAGAGATATGAGAGAGAGACAAATCGACAATAAAAGAAAGTGTATCCTAAATTAGCTAGAAGAGAGTGCTAAAAGGATCAAAATGTCCGGCTGCCCGCCACCAGTAAACAACACCTACCCGTGTGTGGTGTTGGGGATAAAAAATGGTGAGTGATATTTTCACTTATGAAATTGATTCATCCACATTAAATGCATGCTTTATTGACTTGTACGAAAGCTTCAAGTGTATTGTATATCATATGGAAAAATCAAATTTTCAAGTGGAAATATGGCTTCCCATAAAAAATACAAGAAAATAATATCACAGTCCATCCAAGAAAATCGAAAATTGAACAAGATCAAATTTCAGCAAACTACTTGACCATATCTATAACATACTCTCCGACTTTTTTGACTCGAGACTTTTTCCATATGAAATTATTGGCAATGAAGAAGATACCCAAAAACGTGCCATCCCAATTGCAACTCAATCAATAACAGACACGACAATAGCAAATCAATTAAAAACACCCAATTTAAAATCCAAGAACTAGTGCAATGCAACCTTAAACCCGATGCTTAACGGGCCTCATCAAGTCGAAATGAAATGTCACGTAGTTGGAGCTTCGAATTTCAAACTGTTGTCTGTATAACATTTTAACAATAATAAATAAAAGCCCTTACATATATAACTCAGAAAACGATCCAAACTAACTAGATCCAACACTATCAAGACCGTTGTGACACATGTTCAACATCCCGAAATTAAATGCATGCTTAGAGTGGACAGGTCGATAAATATATTATGGAACCCACAAGTTAATATCGTGTCAGATCATGAAATTATTGAACTTCTAAATCATAATCGACTACGTTTGGGTCGAAATTAGATTTAGATAACAACAACAAAAACCCCGATATCCAAACTATTCTAAAATCTAACAATTTCCCACGTATCAAACTTGAGTTATTTGATTTCTTACATCACCACGACAAAGCTGTCCATTGCATTTGCCTTTAATTTTGGACGTAATTTTAGCAAACACTTCCTCCCTTTGGGGGCGGTTCGCATATATTATCCAAAGAGCAAGACTCAGCATCACTCCTACAGAAACAAGCCCTAAACCCGCAGTCACCATTTGCAGATGGTGCTTTAATGCCGGACAGTGGTCGGAGGTGATAGTCGTAAATGTTCCCCGAACAAAATTACAGTCCTGAAAACTCAGCAGCGGCGGCGTGTAGTGTTGGAGTGCGTAACTTATATTTACTGCTCCCACTAATTGCCGGTACATGTCAGGCGTCAATCTTCCGGTGCTCATACATATTCCAGATTCCGAGACTGTACACGTGTAATTCCACCAAACCTACAAATCAGAATCAACTATGAAGTATGAACAAACATCGACGATTTAGGTCAAACTAATTAAATCGCTAATTCCCTAATTTGTACCAGAGACGCATTTGACATCGAGATTTCTTGGGATGAACAATTTCGTTCTTGGAGTTGTGAATCGTATGGAGAGCAAACGTATGGCATCAAAGGGCCGGATTGGTTGTAGTAATTGGAGTTCCCCGGAGGTACGTCGTATGAATTGGCATATGAACCGATGAATCCGTTCACGATGTTTCCGAGATCGCTGATTACTTGTTTGCTTTTATATAAAGTTTGATTTGTTGTTCCTTGGTCAACGCATGGAAGGATGTTGCTAAGGGCAGTTTCGGCATGTAAATGATCCACCCACTGTTCCATAGCCATACAAGTATCCGAAATTGCACTGTAAACACAATATCGTTCATAATTAATTTCTTGTTTACCTACCACCTGATTAGGGCAAAAAGTGTAATATTTTGTCTTACTTGTTGAGGATTACAAAAACTCCACATAGAATGAAGGCCACAACAACAAGCAACCATCCACCGATGATGAATCTGCATAACGAAGAACATACATCAAGAAAATTACGATAAACAAAAAGTAACAAGAAAGAAGAACTTACAAGTGGATTGCATTCTTGTGACCAAGAATCGACAAATCTGAGAAGAAAAACAAAAAAGATAATGAAAAAAATATGGAAAAAGGCATAGCAAGTGAATGAACATTTTATGAAGTATGAAGACTTACAAAGGCCTAAAAGGGAAACAATAAGCATTACTATTGCAACAGTAATCATGGAAGATCGCCTGAAATAAACAAAACAAAAACGTCATTTCAGAACCTTGGGACATAATCGAACTAAAAAAAAGCTAAAAATGTTATTTTTGGATCATACACGGCATCAAATACGGTTCTTATTTTCCGTGAATTCTGATGTGTTTTTCTTCCCAATGTATCAGACGCAGAATTCAAGTCCACATTCAGTTTGTCAATACTGTCTTTCACGTCTGAAGGAAGGTAAAACTGTGCCACATTGACGGTTTTTGCTAGTGACAAATACCCCGTAACATTTTCAAGTGTCTGAACCGTGTAATCTGATTGGTTCACAACGTAATTCAACGTGTCAACTGCTTCACCATGAAACTCATCCTGCCCAACCGAAAGAAGAATGCATCCAATCCTGAACAAAAAATTTCATAATGAATTTAACAAAATGATACATAATATTCATCATTATTTGACTTAAAAAGTCAAACTTACGTTGCAGCACATGTGAAGATGATGAGCAAAATCAAGCATAGCATTTGAGAAAGACGTGATTCTTTGCCTTTGATGTCGATTCTCCATCCACAGAAGTGGTGTGTGATCATGGCGACACCAAAGAACACAAACCATATTATAGCAAGAATCAAAGCAGCACACCCTGTAAATCCAACAGACTGTACACAATTTCATTAACAAGATAAATTATTTCAGCATCCAATAAATTGACTAGTTAAATTGATGTGAGACAACTTACTGCCCAGTAATGCTTATTGGTAATGTCCCATCCACCTACGTATTTTCTGAATCGATTAAGAATATCAGGCCTTTTTGTTCTTGAACCGGCCAACACAAGTGAACCTGATGGACCGGGAGCTTCGGCTGATGGGCTCAAGATCCCGTTTCTCCAATGGCCCAAGTTATCTTCCCCATCATCCCCTACAATTATCAATCGTATTCGCCAGAGATGTATTAAATTCATTGACTTTGAATGCATCGCTGAATGATGTAGGCGAAATCCATGAAATCGAAAAACCTAAAAGCTATCTAGAATGTCGGCAAAGCTCATTAATTCGACAACTGTAATTGACTAAAAGTGCATACATAAAACAAATACATCAACATCAACTAATCGATATGCACATAAATGTAGTACCTAAGATGGAGATGATTTGACCGTTTTGGTCTGAAGGGAGAGCTGAATCGCAGCTTACGAAGGTGAAAATGAAGATGAAGAAGAAGCACAGTGAGAAGAGGGGATTCTTCTCCATTCTTCAGTTCCTGATGACGATGGCGACAAAGGAAAATCTCACTCCATATAAGACACGACACGGTGATGAATTTCTGTCAGTTGGGTAGTAGAAAACTAGTAGCACATGATGAGCTTTTGGTTCACGTTCCTGTCTGTAGAAAACTAGAAATCTTCTAAGCTAAACCTATACATATATGATATATAAATATATATACAGTCGATCTCAAAGAGAGATCTAGAGAGAGAGTATGGGGTGTGGGTGACACATGGGGTTTGATTGAGGGGAATGGCGGTGAAGGTGAAAAGGCGGGTGAGTATGAGTGAAGGTAGAGATGCAGGTGTCGCTGGAAAACCCTATTTTACTGTTTATTGAATTTTCCATTAAACGGTCATAAACTAGAATTCTAGTTTATGTTGCGTATGTTTTTCGGTTAGTGAGAATTTTACATTTAAAAAAATAGTAATTTTGGTTTTCTTTTTTTCTATTATATTTTTAATTAATTAAAAAAGGAAAATTTTCATTAAAATCCTAATATTTTGGCTTATATGAAAAAATCTCAAATTAATTTTTATTAATAAAAAACTCTCAAATTAATTTTTATCAACAAAAAAAAGAGAAACTACATGTTTTATCTTCAATAAACTCCTAATATTTTCGCACAGTTTACAGAAAAATATCAACATTAACCGGCTTTCTTTCATTTTTTGTTGATAAAAATTAATTTGCACTTTTTTGTTAATAAAAATTAATTTGAACTTTTTCATAAACTAAGCCAAAATATTGAGACTTTATTTGCACTCCTAATATTTTTCGCACTCCTAATATTTTCGCACAGTTTACAGAAAAATCTCAACATTAACCGGCTTTCTATCATCTTTTGTTGATAAAAATTAATTTGCACTTTTTTGTTAATAAAAATTAATTTTGACTTTTTCATAAACTAAGCCAAAATATTGAGACTTTATTGAAAATTTCTCATTAAAAAATAAAAGATTTTGTATATGTATTTTTTAAAATCAAAATATTATATTTGTCTCAATCAAATTTCTAAATATTATATTTATCTTTTATAAACTTTTAAAATATTATATTGTGTAGCTTAATTTTTAAATATCATATTTACTTTTCATAAACTTTTATAATATTATATTTATCCAAACCTTTATCTTAAAATTTTTATAATCATTTTAAATCCTTTTTATCAATTGCATATTATACACATCTTATAAATCTAAGTTTAAAATATCAAAAATCAATTTCGGTCTCTCCTAATTCATATCGTCTGCCATCCGACACCTGGGTTCGTCGGGTCATCTCCAACATCTTGTTAATTGATTTCATTTTTGGTCATCCACTTTTCTATTGCTCTCCTAAAGCGATGGATGATGACGATATAGATGAACAAGATGGTAGAACACGAGGAACCCAAATATCAAAGAAGAGACGATAGGATTAGGGGAGACCAGTAACTATGGTTTCAGAAATTGATTTTAGATATTTTTTTAAACTTATATTTATAAGAGGATATAATGGTCAATTGATAAAAATAGAAATTTAAAATGATTAAAAATTGTAAGAATAACAATTTGGGATAAATATGATTTTTGAGAGTTTATAAAAGATAAATATAATATTTAGAAGTTGGTCTGCGCAAATATGATATTTTGAAATTTTTGAAGAAAAAGTATTATATTTAAAAATTAGAATAGATAAATATGATGTTTAAGACTGACATATACGAATTTCTCCCTTTAAAAATGTAATTTTAATTAAAAATCCAAACTTTATTACTTAAAATTGAAAATACATAAAACTTAAGAAACTAAAATTACATAATTTAAAATACTAAAATTACTTAATTTAAAACCTAAAAAACAAAACATGGCTAAAAACTACATATTATATTTTCTTTTTTTGGCTTCAAGTTTCAAAACTGTGTCACGTTGTTCCCCGTTATATTAGTTTACGTCTTTTAGAAGAATTTTCATATCATGAGCCTATGTTTTGTTGAGTTCTGTTTCTTTTTTAAAGTTTAACAAACTTTCAAGATTTTTGTTTAGGTATGCAATCTCCAACCTAAACCCTTGTAGCTTGTCTCAATGTTACGCGATGCCTTTACCTTTTCTTTTGGCCCGATCCTATCCCATTGGTCATGTTGGTGATGGAATCTCAGTCGGTTCGTCCACGTTAAGGTCAAAATTGGCGTGAGAATTGGAAGATGTAGTATGGGTGGACTCAAACGTCTTGATTCTCTTTGAACCATCCGTAAATGCTTGAGAAGTTTTTATATTCTGTCATTTTTGGCACTCTTTCACGATATTCCACAAACTTAAAACGTTTTCTCTTTTCTTGACGGAAAATTTCGATTGCTTTTTTAAAATTACAGCGTCATTTGCATCAGTAGACCAGTCGCGCTTCAATTTTTGAAAAAAGGTATAGATGGTGGGTATTTATAATATGAGAAAATTGAAAATAGATGAAAAATGATGGTTGGTAAAAGAGCACATATGTGTAAATAGGAGTAGATTGGGTGGTTGAGTGAATAAAGGAATAGAGAAGATCTAACAAGGTTTTATCGTGTAACCTCCAACATCCAATGAGCTCGGCATGCCTGGGTGGTTAAGATGAAAAGAATCAAAAACTTAGTGATTATTTCATCAAAAAAATTCTTTGGTGGTTAATTAAAAAATAAATTTTACAGTGGTTTTTATATAACTTGGTATTAAAGAATCTTCTTTAAATCTAAGTAATATAAAATTTATCGTATTTATGTTCTTTTAGAATGGAGACACACATTCTCATCTGTTCCTAAATTACTATTGGTTCCATTTATATCTCGAATGGGACTGGACCATTAACCTCATGGAGGGAAGACATCTCAATATACCGCTAGGTCAAATGCTGGTTGATTATCGTATTTATGTGTTAGAAAATTTTTGTAAGGGTTTATGTCACTGTAGCACAATAAAGTTCACATTTTTGTCTGATTTGGTTCCTAAAGTCTTTTTTTATGCAATAGACTAGTAAAATTGATAAGTAGATGTTAAATATGGGAAGAACCCCATACAGAAAAAACTTACCCGGTCAAATAGCTTACGTGACAGTATGCCATAGAGAGGCATAGTGCAAGTCAGCTCCACATCATCGATGTAGTGTCAAAAGCCCTATTAATTGCAATGCCAATAGCTTGTGATGTTTAGGCGATTGCGATAGATTATTGGAGGCGATTGCGATTGCAGATAATTTGTTTGGTTGACGTTCATATTGAAAGGCTTTAAGTGACCGATGTTGGCCTATCATCCCTCTCTAATTGTTCCAAATTGGAAATTCTACACATCGTTAAGGCCCTGGAATGCACGAATACCGGCATAATCATCGTTGTTAAGCACTGTAAGTACTTAAAAAAGCTTTACGTTGACAACTAGAGAACAACGAAGGTTTGATAGTGTAACACCGTGTTCCCTTTTGGTAAGTGTTTATGTTTAATCTTATGTGATTAAGGTTGATTGTGTAGTTAAATGACTTAAAGGGGTATTCTAGTCGTTTAATATGATGTAAAGTTGAGTTGAAATGCGATTCGGGGTTTTTTCGGGAATGTTTGGATCGCAAAATAGTACCTCAAATGGAAGTAGGATGCTAATTATAAAGTTTAAGCTAAGTGAAGTCAGCTCAAGCTGACCATCAGGCTGAGTACGTGAAGCTGAACATAAAGAAGTGTGAACCTGACCATTAGCGCCGCTAATCATAAGGATTAGCGACGCTAATGTCGCTGGTCCCCAAAAATTTGGTGTTAGTTTTAAAGGTATTTTGAGGGAATTTTCGGGGCATAATTCATAGAAAAACCCTAGAAAACTCCCAGAAACCTCTCAAGGCTAATTGGAGCTCAAGAACATGGGGAATTGAAGTACAGGTTGATATTTCGCATCTAAGATGTGAGAATTATTGTTCTAGCTTCAAATTGATGAGTTTTTTTTAAGCTTGGGAAGGGTTGATTAGAGGTGGTGTTGGTAACCCACCTGCAACTATGGAGGTTTGAGCATGTAATGCTTGAATCATGGGTGTAAACAGGTTTCCAATCCCGAACCCTAAGTGGGAAGTTCATATTGTGAACTATAGTTATGTAGATATGAATCCTTTACATATGTGGTATGTGTGTGAGTTAGCAAGAACTCTGTAGGTCTTCTAACCATGTGAGTAACTCTACCTATCATGTTAGTTGTAACATGTTGTATGTGTTGTGCATGCTTATTTGCCTATAATACATATAGTAGAATATATGTAACTATGTAGATACAAAGACAATCACTTATGATTACAGGTGTCAGAGATTCGTGGTTATGGTGTGTAATAACCGGCATCGAGATGAGAATCTCGTGTCCACTTGAAGTAAGGTTTACATATCACTTAATGAGTATTTTGTGATTTTGTATAACTGAGATATTAATGGTTTGCTTAGCAAGTACTTAGCAACCATGGAGGAGTGTGCATAATGGGTATATATGATAAAAAATACAGTATGATATAGTATGTATATGGTGTTTGTGGTTTCACATGTATACATAAATTATGGTGTATGAGTACCATGTGTTATGGGGGTAACAAGAAGAAAATTCAAAGGTTGGTTTTCTTATATTTTATTCTTTAGAAATAAATTGTTGGCCTTAGGATTTTGTTATATGTTCATTGATAGAAAAACATAGATCCTCATCTTAGGTTGCATGTGAACTTAGGATTTCTAGTTCATAGATTGCTAAAACCTTTCACCTTTGTGGTTCATATACGGCCTTTATGGCTAAGCGATTGGGTTTAATTACCCGATATATTGTAGGAACCTTTGTGGTTCATATATGGCCTTTGTGGCTAGGCGATTGGATTTAATTACCTTATATATTGTAGGAACCTTTGTGGTTCATATACGGTCTTTGTGGCTAGGCGATTGAGTTTAATTAGCCGATATGTTGTAGGAACTTTTGTGGTTCATATACGACTTTGTAGCTAAGAGATTGGTCTTGATTGTCCAACATATGTGATTAGAGCTTTTGTGCTCATACTACAGTAGGAGTAGCGATGAGTTTTAGTAACTCGAGATCATGGAGGTTGTGGAAGAGACAGATCTAAAGCCTTGTGGCTTATGACCGGAAAAGTCGTAGGATGGAAAATCTGTATTGGAAGTGGGTGTGATGAAGTACCGCGTAGTGGTACAGAGTTGTCATTATGTGTATGCTTGTGTTTCTAGTAATACACTTTACTTATTCATTGAGTTGGCTTAGGTGTTGAGGGACACCTGGGTGACTATATAGAGAGTATCTTGTAGTCAGTTTAAAGGAGTATGGCTGGTTCTATATGCTTATATAAATGAGTATTTATCAGATGTTGTAGAGAACTGTTACACCCACTAGTTGGGTGATATGGTGCCTTTTGAATAAGTTATTCTAAGTCGTTGTAGTATTGCTCAACTAAGCTTTGTAACTTACGTGTATGTGTATTGTGTTGTGTGCAGGTTCGCAGATTGTAGCACCCGGCTCGGATTGTGGGACGATTCTCGATGATAACTTCTTGTAGTATCCAGAGCACACGAGTGTACAATTATATTAATTATGTTGTAAACGCGAAAATTTTTGGGTATACTCTATGCTGAAAACTGTGCGTTACATATAGCTATCACCAAACTCCGTGCAAACCTTCAAGAACTGATTCTAATCAGGGTTAACCCTAACTCAACAAGCCTCAAAGCAATTGCTACAAACTATTAAAAGTTGGAAAGATTAGCTCTTTGTGGAAGCAAAACAATAGACGATGGGGGAGATTTCATGCATTGCATCGGCATGCGTTGCTTTGAACAAATTTTGCATAAAGGGCTATCTCGTATCAGCTGAAGGAATTGAGACATTCTTTTGGGGTTGCCCTAATTTGGTTAAGATCAAATCGAAAAAGGTGCAATAATGTAACTAGTGAAGTTGGAGATTGGATGCGAGCTAGAAAAGGAATTGACGTTGTGAATGCAAGTGCTAGAGATGGTGGTGTTTAAGAAAGTGTGGTTGAGTTTCCTTCAATTGTTAGCCAAGTAACTGTTGGTGAACTTAAACCTTCATCTACTACCTCGACCTCAAGTGTTAATGGTCATCGCACATCTATTTTCAAGACAAGATTTGGCTTCTTTGGATGTAGGCTTTTTGTTCCTTGCACTTTCTAGAGGTGGTCAAACGGTAATAACTCGTTAACTATCATTTATGAAGAATAAACAACACTTAGGAAACTAAGCATTATTGTGTTTTGGTGTTAATATCTAGTTCTCATTTCGATCCCCGCTTGATTTACTTTTTCTATTTGATTTGGAGTTGAGGTGATGACGTGGAGCTGGACTCTCCATGTCATACGGTCACATAAGCTATTTGACCGGGTATTTTTTTTTTTTTTGTATGAGGTTATTCTCCCATTTAACATGTATTTATCAAGTTTGCTGATCTATTGCGCAAAAAAATGATTTTATGGATCGAATCAGACAAAGATGTTAACTTTATTGTACTACAAGGACATTGACCATTTTTGTAAAATTTCATAATAATTAATAAATATTTTTTTAACAGAATTAGGCTAAATTCATATTTTATTCTATATAAATTCATATAGTTTACTTGGAAAAGAAATGATAATTTGAATGAAACACTTCATGTGGATGAGTTTACCAACTTTAAAACAATTATTTGAAATATATATTTACTCGAAAGGGGAATAAATATATTTTTTAGATAAAAACACAAAAAAGTACCTAGAAGTTTATTTTGAATAGTCGAGTCTTTTGTTTAATTACAAACATATAATATACTTTTCTGAAGGTTGATTTTGAAAATATGTCGTTAAATAAAATTTAATTCAAAATATGCTTCTCGAAATAAATATCGATTTAAACTACGTATGCTAGTTCCAAAAACGTTGACTCCGGTACAACGTTCAGAAAAGTATATTTTGAGAAGCATATTTTGAATTAAATGTATCTTACATTTATAATCTATTTTTTATATGTAAGATATATCAAATAACCATTGAATCCCAAAAAGACACACAACATTAATATATCTTACATATAAATATTTGGCAAAAGGTACAAGCCTATCAAACCAGTTAGACTATAAAATATATCTTACATATAAATATTTGGCAATTTTTATTTTAGACTAAACGACTTGTTTGACTCTAATAGTGAACTCAATTTGATCCTTTTTCTAAGTAACTAGCCAACTTATGAAAGACAAAACTAACCAACTTGCTGGATTCAACATATTTATTTACGTTCCACCAAATCACCAACACCTCTTCCGATACACACAATCATGCATTTTTGTATGCTGGGCGCAGTCCACATGAGGACCAACAAATTGCTGGTTTATAAAAGAGATTAGTTAGCACTCTTTTCATTTATTTAATTTATGGGGTGGGGATCTGGGGTGTGGGGAGTTGGTACAACACCATTAAAAAATAGATTCATTTAATAAATGCAACATAAGTTTTTAACCCGTAAAACCTGTGATACCTGGTTAGAATGGTCTCTTCAAAAATAATAATAAACTTTTAGAGTTTAACAAAATAACATTCAATGGTTAATCCGAAAAAATTGCAAAGTTTATGGCTTTTGTAGAATTTTTCTTAACCGAAAACTCTGGACTTTTGTCCAAAGTTTTAAGTAAAAATGTAAAATAGTATTCTAAAGGTAAAATAATACAAAATGGTTAGGAATATTTATTTTTCTATAAATATAGATTGATTTTTAAATAATATTTTAACCATAACTTATATTTTCATATAAAATATTAAAAATATAATGATTACTAATGTGATTTGCTCTTTCATCGATAAACAAAAGTTTTATATCCAATATAAATAAAATTGGTAATAAATATGTTATAATTAGTGGAAATTTAAATTCTTCATCTTATATTGTATGGCAAAAGACAACAAATTATATATATATATATATATATATATATATATATATATATATATATATATATATATATATATATATATATATATATATATATATATAATCATAACAAAATTCATATTATTTTAATGTTTATAAAAATTATTAAATTAATTTTGTCTTTCAAATAAAATAAAATTGCAAAGTTTCAAGAAAAATAATTGATGAAAAATCTGATGTGGCATATGTATTCCTACTATTTAAATTTTTTTTTTGAACGGCAAATCTATCCTACTATTTAATCTAGGGAAGTTTTTTAGACGGATCCTACTAATCTTACCCCTGAAACACTTTCTTTACCCCCTTAATTATTACAAAGTTGGTAAATCAACATTTTGCTGGAACTTTTTTGAAACTTTAAATAACTTCCACCAATAGAAATAAAACCTAACTTTTAAAAAAACAAAATTACTGTCAACCAAATTAGAGTCTTGTTACAATATAATATTTTTAATAATAAAAAAATTACAGTATACAGTAAGGAAGATAATTGCTTATCAGATAACCAAATACATATTCAATAAGTTTCATTTTTCTGTTAACTCTGGTCACTACTGGTTATATCTCCGGCCACCAGCATCCAGTGCATCAATGCCACCATAATTCAACCCAATGTGTTCAGAAAAAGAGAGAAGGAGGTAGCACGCGAGAGAGAGGGAGAGAGCAACAAAAAGATCGAGAGTAATCTCTGGCCACTGGCTCCCGGTATAGAATTCCGGCCACTAGCATCCAGCCCATTGTATTCAGAGAAAGAGAGAGAGGTAGCACGAGAGTTAGAGAGATCAGGAGAGAGAGGCGTGAGGGAGGAGGGAGGAGGGAGGCGGGTAAGAGACATAGATATAGGGTTTTATATTATAAATTAGGGTTTTGTTAATTTTCATCTTTTTTTTTAATTACGTACAACTTTTTTTTCATAAGTTATATAGAGTCCTTTTTAATTATATTATGAGATTTAAAAGAAAAACTAAACTCAATATTGTTGCGTATAGCCTTCCAATGCAATATTGTTACGTATAGTTTTTTTTAAGTTACATAAAATCTTTTTTTAGAAAGTTATATATCTAACTTTTTTTATGTTCTACGTCTATTTTTTTGAAGTTACATAAAGTCTATTTGTTTAATGTTTAAATCTTATAAAAATTATAATGAATATTAGTTGTATGTAATAAAAAGTAATAATTTATTTGATAAAAAATAAAATTAATTAGGGGGTAAAGATTAGAAAATAATCTAATTAGCTAATAATTTAACAATGATTATAAAAAAAACTTCAATTATTATGTAATCATTATAGTCATTTTAAGAAAAAATTTGATGTAATAATTAGGAAGTAAAGACTAGAAAGTACATGGGGTATAACTAATCAACCCCTTTTTAGACACTCGGGTCTAATTTCCTCCTAAACACTCCGGTCTACTTTTAGACTATTTTGACTAAATTTGATTGCCATTACTATTCTTTTTCCAGTTTTTAATGTCCAAATTTCATGATGATAGAAAAGTCAAACATCTCATTTTTTTAATAAATCAATAAAGTTAATGATTACATGAAAATTATAACGATAACTTTTGTTAGATGTAATCGAATTTAGCATTATTAAACCAATATAATAAAAAGTTATACCAACGATAGCTTAATAATTCCGTTTTGAAAAATAAACCTTAGTAGACTACTTTAAATCATATTATACATATTCATTTGATTCTTTTCAAACTATATATATATATATATATATATATATATATATATATATATATATATATATATATATATATATATATATATATATATATAATCGTAAGACTTATTCGGTTATTTCTGTTAAACCGAACGTTGAAAAATATAACCAAAAACTGAACCGAATAAGGTTCGGTTTAATCGATTAAACCAAATACCAAACCGAAAACCAATTAAGGGCATCTGAATAAACCAAACGTTATTTGGTTCGGTCAGTTTAATCGGTTTCGGTTTTTTTCCAACACTCTTAGATTTTTCTATAAAAAAAGTAAAATAACGGTTTTTCAAACCAGAAATAAAATACATAATTATTTTTGGGAAAACCTCCCGTTTAGAAACAAACTTTTTGATGTAATTCGAGCTTTTTAATAAAATAATTTGCGACAATATTAAAATTTAAAAGTGTCTACAATCATTCATTTAAACATTTATTCTTGACGAGTCAAAAAATAAATTATGTATATCATTATTGTTAATTTACGACAACATTGTAATTGATTATATTTTGTTAGGTACTTAGACGAAAAATAAATGAAATTACGTGTATCATTATTGTTATTTTTAACGAGTCAAAATATGGTTTATGGGTTATATTTTTAAAATCTAGTGAGACTAATATTTAAATGTGGAATGTATAAAAAAATTCTATAATAATTAAAAGTTAATGTAACAATTAATTGAAAAAAATAAAATAAAAAGTTAGTGTAATACTTAATTAATAAAGCAGTTAGTGACATGATTAAAAAGACATAATCATTACATAATAATATGATTATTTAATGATACAACTAAAAAAACACTGTTATTACATAAAAAAATGAAAATTATATTCATTCCTAATATATCATCCTACTTCATCCTCCTACCCATTAAAAAATGACATGTGGAATCCACCAATTCTCTTTTTCAATCTCCTCTCTTGATTTTGACACTTGTCTTAATCTAGTGATTAGGAAGATTATTGAGAAGATATTTTAGGATGATATAGAACATCTCAAAAAAAAAAAGTAAACCTAGTATGTAGATTGGAGTGTTTTTATCAACACCCTTTAATCTATTGTGTCTAAGGATATGTCAAACCCTACATCTATTTTATTTCATTTTGCTCGATCATGTTATGCGTATGCCTATGGAACCCTACATTTGATTTCCTTTTGTAACTAATTGATTTTAGCCCAATCAATATTCAAATCAAATAAAAAGATGCTATTTTTATACCCTAGATTTTCTAGGTTTACCCTTTTAATGATGATTTAGTTGGTAGATTTATTTTTAATTAGTGAGTCTTTTTACAGTTGCTATGTAATCTTGGAAACTGTATTTACCTAGTCCAATAAAACTTCAATCATTTTTTGAAAATATAAATTTACTGTTGAATTAAATAGTCTTTTATTATCAGATAAACATAAAATAAAATTACAGTTCCATAGTTTTTTCATATTAACATATTATGATAGCATAACTAATTTAAATATGTTTGTTACAACAAATATAAATGTTTTTTACAGATGAAATTTACAGTTTAATCATAATACAAATAACCTTGACCACACAAAAAAAAAATCTTGAGCTCCACCTCTCCTTTCTCACTCCAGCCACCGAACTGGTCCTCTACTTCCATAAACATATCATGTTCGACGACCGTCGGGTCGTCCTCCTGGTTCTAAAAACAAGGAAAACCACCTACTATGAGAGAGAGAGAGAGAGAGAGAGAGAGAGGGGGGGGGGCAACAGATCGAGAGAGAGAGTGTGTGTGTGTGTGTGTGAGACGACCATAACTTGAGAAAGAAAGAGATTTATCGGTGACGAAACAGAGACGAGGAAGGGAGTTGCTAGAGTTCGACACACACAGACAGACGGAGAAACTGGCGGCCGACGGTGAGACCTCTGGTTGGCGGTGACCCCGGCGGCTGACGGTGAGATCGACGGCCGACGGTGAGATCGGTGGCCGACGGTGAGACAGGTGGTCGTCGAGAAGAGAGATCGAGATTGGGAGAGAGCGAATATTGAGAGAGCAACCGAGCCAATGAACTTTGGTTGTTTCAACAAAGAGATTAGAGCTTTTAAACTTTGGTTTCCTATGATATTTAAAGCATTAACAATTTAGGGGTTTTAAAGGCCGAATAAACGTTGGTTATATATAACAAAAAAGTAATATGTAACCAAACAAATTAATATAAAGGAAATTGATATAATGATTATTTTTTAATAATTTCTTAATAAGTATATCTAAAAGTAGGTATAATAATGAATGGGTAAATTCAGAACACAAAAGGGGTAAGAATAATCGTGCCATTAAAAAAAATGCCAGGCAAGTTTTTAACTGGTCATTTTTTTACCTACAATTTCGTTTTATTTGAAAGGTAAAAATTAATACAATATTTATTTAACATAAAAATAATATAAACATCCTTATATATATATATATATATATATATATATATCGGTTGTGTTTTTTATATAAAAAGTTTATTTAATTGTTCAAAGAACAATGATTATGGTGAAATGCTTTTTAGTTATTTAATTAAATGTGCCAAAGTAACAAAAAAAATATTAAATTAAATGTATATATTGGGACAAAACTCAACTTAAGTATATGTTTTATTGGAATTATTTTATTGTTATTGATAAAATAACATATCATTAAAAGCTTATTACGGATGCTAGAGAATCCCAAGAATAAGACACACAATCAAGATGAGGATTGAGGACTACCGATAAAAGGACATATCCACTAAAACAATAAAGTAATCAATTCAAAATATTTCTTGAGAAGTTTGGTATTCTCTTTCGGTATTTGTAATTTCATCAAATTGTTTGGTCTACAACATATGCTGTTTTATAGGAAACTTGGGTTTAACTTCACTAATATTTACGACTTCTTTAGCTTCAACAATAGCATAGTCAAAACCAATTTTCTTTTATTTTTCAAAATAATTAATCAATCCCTCAAAACATTTTACCGCTATGTCAAGAAGCATATCTTTGGATTGTAACTTTTTACTTACCAAATTAATTCAATATAAGGCCTTTTTCATGCGTTCATCGTTCTTCCTTTGTGAAATTATATCATATTTTTCAAATGAATTATATAGCATTAGAAACATGATAATTTATGATAGAATCAAACAATTTTTCTTTGTACCAAACAAGGACGGTTTTAGTGTATATTTTGTTTCTATTAGATAACGTTTAGTACATGGACATAATTGCAATGAACATGACGATATTGGACTGGACTGAACGAGACGAGACTAAACAAACGAAGACATATATACATGGATCCTTCACAATTTTGACCAAAAGAAAACAAAGCCAAATGATCATTTGCCATAATAATTACATGCCAGGAAAAAATAGTTAACATTTAGATATTGCGGTAAACATTAAAATTTTTATGTTACTAAATAGAGTATGTGAAGAAAAAATAATATAATATATCTATCAATGGGGAATTGCTCTGGTCTCCTCTATCTTCGGTACATGTTCTTATGTCATTCTCGAGAATCATCATCTCTTTTGAAGAAAAACTTAAACTATTTTACTTGGTTTTCTTGTTAAATAGTATGTATTCTACACTAATGACAATATGACATGAAAGTGTGCTTTTTGTTGTCTAGTCATTAGTTTGTAAGGCTGTGTGGAGTGGAGTAAAAATTGCTATCGGCATCCGATGTAGAGCACCTTGCTGGCGGCAAACACCGCCCCTTAAGCAGGGGCGGACCCAGAAAAAATGGACACGGGGGGCACAATTGTTTTCGACAACTATATATATAAAAAATGGACACCGGGGGCACCATTTTTCTAAAACGGGGAGCACCTTTTTTTAGATGGGGAACACCTATATATAAATAAAAAAAAAATTTACTCTACGGGGTAAAATTTCAGGGGGGGGCACGTGCACCCCCGGGCTCCTTACTGAGTCCGCCCCTGCCCTTAAGTGCGGCAAGGCTCAACGACATCTTCTTGCCGTCTTCTCTCTCCTCCGTCTCTGTCTCTCTTCTCCCTCTCATTCAGCTCACTCTCTCTTCTCTTTGTCGCCGGCACCACTCCTCACCTTTCTCTTGTCACGGTGAAATCGGTTTTGGGGGGAAACGGATGATGTGGAGGTGGGTGCCTCCGGCACCACACCGCACAGCCTAATGATATAATGAGATATTCAAGCATTTTACAAGGAAAATGGAAATGGAATTATTTGGTAATTTTGTATGGTCGTATTAGCTTTTTTTTTTTCATAGAATTTTTTCTTAAAAAATAAATTTTGAAATATTCCAGCATTTTACGACCATAAGGAAAATGGAAGTGGACTTATTTGGCAATTTTTATGGTCGTATTAGTTTTTTTTTTTTCATAGAAATTTTTATTAAAACATAAATTTTGAAATATTCAAGCATTTTACTTCGATAAGGAAAATGGAAGTGGACTTATTTGGCAATTTTTATGGTCGTGTTTGTTATTTCTTTTTTCATAGAAATTTTTCTTAAAAATAGAAAAAAAAAAAAAAGATCCGACCTGCCGGATTCGAACCAGCGACCTAAGGATAGCCATGAGACACACTACAGTCCTCCGCTCTACCAACTGAGCTAAGGTCGGGATATGTATAATACTCGCCTCTTGACTAGAGATCCGGTAAACATTCATACTCTTTCTGCATTTCATTAATTAGTATAATAGTATATGGATGATTTTGTATTTAACTAAGGGTAAATTTCATAAAAGACACTAACTTTTCAAAAAATTTCGATTTTGACACTGTGTTATTTTTTCTTTCAATTAAGTCACTATGTTTTCAATTTGGTTTCAATTTTGACCATTTACCGGTCAACCTGGTAGTCAGCTGACGTGGCATGATGACGTGTCAGTCTTTGATGATGCAACGCTGATGTGGCATGCTGACGTGGCACCCGAGTGTCAAATTTGAAACAAAATTGAAAACATAGTGACTTAATTGGAAAAAATTGAAAACTTAGTGTTTTAATTGAAAAAAAATAACACAGTGTCAAAATCATTTTTTTTTGAAAAGTTAGTGTCTTTTTTGGAATTTTTTCTACATTTTTTAAAATGTTAAATTTGTCTTTTTACGTTTTTAGAACGTATAAATATATTTTTTACAAGTATAAAGACGTATTTTTATACTTTTAGAAGCATACATACATTTTCATAAGTATATATACATATTTATACTTCTCAAGACGTAAAAAAAAACGTATTTATACTTCTAAAGACGTAAAAAATGTATTTATACTTCTAAAAATGTATTATACTTCTAAAAATATAATAATATGTATTTATACTTTTAAAGACGTAAAAACGTATTTATACTTTTTAAAATGTATTATACTTTTAACCGAACGAACTTAAACCAACATAAAAATATATTTATATTTCTAAAAACATAAAAATATGTATTTATACTTCTAAAGACGTAAAAACATATTTATACAACTAAAATGTATTATACTTCTAACTGAATAAACGTAAACCAACATAAAAATATGTATTTATACTTCTAAATGAAAAACATACACGTACGAACTTAAACCAACATAACGGAACAAATATAAATAAACAAACATAAATTTACGAACAAATACATATTTTTATGTTTTTAGAAATATAAAATACGTTTTTTTTACATAAATTAACGAATAAATACTTATTTTTACGTTTTTAGAAATATAAAATACGTTTGTTTTGCATATAATCACATATCGTATAAATCAAAATCATGTTTATAATGGAAAAATGTCAAGAAAAAGTTTTAAACTCGTTTTATAATACGTATTTTATTGATTTATATATGTTTATATGCAGAAAAACGTATTTATATTTTTAAAAGCATAAAAATATACATTTATATATACTTATGACAACATATCTATGTTTCTAAAAATATAAATACGTATTTATACTTGTAAAAAAATTATATTTATACGTTCTAAAAACGTAAAGAGATGAATTTATCATTTTAAAAAATATAGAAAAAATTCCAAAAAGACACTAAGTTTTCAAAAAAAATTGATTTTGACACTGTGTTATTTTTTTCAATTAAAACACTAAGTTTTCAATTTTTGTCAATTAAGTCACTATGTTTTCAATTTTGTTTCAATTTTGACACTTGGATGCCACGTCAGCATGCCACATCAGCGTCGCATCATCAAAGACTGACACGTCATCATGCCACGTCAGCTGACTACCGGGTTGACCGGTCAAATGGTCAAAATTGAAACCAAATTGAAAACATAGTGACTTAATTGAAAAAAATTGAAAACTTAGTGACTTAATTGAAAAAAAATAACACAGTGTCAAAATCGAAATTTTTTGAAAAGTTAGTGTCTTTTATGAAATTTGCCCTTTAACTAACTAATTGGGCAATTCTTTTAACAACTTTCTACGTGTTTTCAAAACTTGATTATCTTGACAAATAATAATAATAATAATATATAATTATAATTAATTTTACTTTAAATATTTCAAGCCGATTTTAAAACAAGTTTAAAGTACTCCCAAACATCCTCCATAAACTAAATGGCCCCGAGTGGATCGCATAAGTCATCGATGTACATGACTACCCCTCACAGTGTGAACATATCACTATCAAAACATATCACTAATCCTCATCGACAAGGTAACCAAAATTAAGGTTTCGAGAGTTTTTATGTAATAAGAGAACATGGCTCATGTTATAGGCTCTATTTTTTTACGCAACACCGGATACGAAAAAGCCGGTTGTATTGTGTCTGACATGTATGGAATCTAAACTAGGAACGGAGTTGACAAGAAAAAAAGTAGAATATTTATCCCGATGCAAAAAAAGATGAAACATAACTGTGTGTCATGTTTCATAAATAAGCTACAAAGCATACACTTACATTTTGATTTTGCTTGTTCATCTGCTAAAGGGCACTCGAGAGAGATTCTTAGTATTTGGGAGTTTACTAAACACTGGGTTACGTGTACAGAGTACTTTGTTGTGGTAGAAGGAATGTGGGTAAGTTATAGGATGAAAATTACTTTTATTGATGTTTATGCTCCCCAAGATATTCACAAGAAGAAAATTTTGTAGTTAGGATTCTCTTAAGAGTTTGATGAGAAGTCGGTGAGCAAATTTATTATCTTTGGTAATTTTAGTAAAGTTTGGTTGGATTGAGGTCGTTATGGGTTGGTGTTTTGTCAAGTTTCGGAGATTAATTTTAAAAACATAAACCATCAAATTAATCTCGTTGATCACCCTGTGGTGGTCGTTCTTTTACTTTGGAGAAACAAGTAGGACTCTAAGATGAGTAAAACTAACAAAAGTTTGCAACTGACAATTTTTCGGACACTGCGTTTGGTACTTTGCCTCGGAAGTGGTCTGATCATTATTCACTACTATTGAAAGAACTCTCGGTTCAATATTTGGCTTATCCTTTTTCAACTGTTTCATTATTGGTTCAGTTTAAACGAGTTTGAGGAGTTGGTAAACTTGGTTTGTCAAGTAAGGGATGAGAGGAATAACTTGAATGAAATGATTAATTTAAAAAATAAGTTGAAAGAGCTTAAGGGTTCTATTAAACCTTGTGAATTGATTACTTTAAAGCTACTTTCCAAAGTAAGAAGAACTTTAATTGCATTTTAAGGAAATCAATTTGCTCATGGATGGGGAATAGATTCTCGAGGACAATGAGTGAAGGTTGAGATGTTTGAAATAACTGGGGGAATTTTTACATGGTGAAAATATAGACCTAGCCCAAAAGTATAAGGTTCGTTAGGAAGTTAAGGGAGATGAGAACTCCACATTTGATCATGGAATGATCAATTTAAAGCGTAGACAGTTAGAAATTGGGTGTCTTGGCAAATGGTGATTTAGAGGATCCATTAAGACACATCTAATTAGCATGTTTTATTTTATCTAATCATGAAGATGAAGTATGTGGATATGATGAAAGAAGAACAAATGGTGGTGGTTATTTTTTTTTTTTAGAACAGCAGCCAATATATAAAATTCAAAAAACGCAGCTAGCAAGAAGCTAGACAAAAGTACATCGAAACAATTACATAAAAGAAATAGCTAAATTGGGATCTACAAGCCAAGCATCCCATCTAAGAGACAACTTTTTGCAACGACTCCTAATCCACAAGAACGAGTAAGAAACAACATTATCCCAACACATGCACTTCTTAGGCTTTTCAGAAGAAAAAATAGAAGCATTCCTGAAGTTCCACACACACCACCAAACTGGTGATGGTTATTTAGTGTTCTCTTTTATCTTATAGTAGATATATCATTACTTTATTAGATGTCAATACATGTTTGTTGAGTAAAGAACTACAAGACAATATGAAGGGGTAAATTGATTCTCGTACGGGCAACAGTTATGGCTAACATGACGTTAGGGGTCAAAGAGATAATGAGTGTAATGACCAACCTGAAGGATATTCTAATACATTTAATTTGGTACTTCTATCAACATAATATTATATGTATGTTAAATTCAAAGCTTATTCGATTTAAAGTAGCATATTATGTTAGTTAATCGACTCCATCAATTAAATTACATAACTAGAAGGATCATCGATGTACATTTGTGATCCATGACAATACAAATCATTCCTTAAGAATAAGTACACCATTGTTGTGAATGATCATATATTTAAACCAAACTAAAAAACCAAAATTGAAGTTGGAATGCTCTCTAAATCCGAATCTTCATTAGCTTTGCTTCATGCCCGTAGCTACTAATTCTCAAAATAAACCCCACATTTTTGTTTATTAGTTTCAATTTTACCTATTTGTGAACATTTTAACAAATTGTGCTGATATGAATCTCTATGGATACGAACATTGCTTCTGCTACTACAATTCATATTTTGATATAAGTAAACTCATTTTTTTCTATTATTTGTTGGTCTCAACAACCAACGTATTTTTGCTAAATAAGATCTCATCATTTTCTCGTGTCAACATCCAATGTCATGTTGATAGTCGAACCACGTAAATCTCTCTTTCATGTGGTTTGGTATTTTATTTGGTGTCCCTGCGATGAGAGCCTAGTTGATTGAGGTACATGATTCCACACAAGAGGTTTAACGTTCAAACTTTGGCACGTCGAAAATATCGCTAATGTTCCACATTTGACATCTCATGTGGGTCTTGGGGCGGTTTGACGTGGGCTGTTTAGATGGTACGGTTTACCATCTTTAATATGTTATTTGATTTGAGTGTTTACACTGTTTTTCGAATATAATTTGTCAATTTATTGAATAGACGAGTTATTTTCAATATAATTCATTTTCAGCAATTGTTGGTTGTTCGCATTGAGATTGTGAATATCGCTCGCCCAACATTCCAACACTTTTGACTATCCGGTACATACTTGTATCAGTTTGAAGACTCCAACTATAGATGTTTTTGTTTAAGGATCGTTCGAGAATTCTCTAAAAGTATAGTATTAGTATAAATATCAACAACTGCTCTATATGACTATACATATACAATGACCGATTTATGTTTTAAAAGAGTATTAATTATTCGGTATTGTTTAAACAATCTTCATGATCCTATATGTGATTATAATAAAAGGGTTAAGGTCTAAACTAGGTAATAAACTATTGAATTTATGCTTATTTAGTCACTAAACTTTGTTCAAGTTAAAAAAATGTCACTGGAATTGTTGTTTTTTATTCAAACATGTCCTTATGACCGATAATAGCAGGTTTAGTGACCACCTAGAATCAAAAATAGCAAGTTATTATTTAAATGAATTGTTTTACATTAGGAATATGATAATTTATTTTAAAATCAAACAAATATTGTTTGTACCAAAGAAGGGCAGTTTTATTGTATATTTTAGTTCCATTAATTTTTTTTACTCATAACCAAACAAACGCGCCCACACATATATAAATGGATCCTTCAGATTTTGACCAAAAAAAAAAAAACAAAATTATCATTTGCCATAATAATTACAGGCCACGGAGAAATAGCTAACATTTAGATATGAGAAATTGTATTTATTCTTACATTTTGTTCCTATTCATGTTCCTAACCATGTGAAATTGTGACAAGTGTCATATTTAATAAAATTAATAATATTTTAAGACACATGTCATAATTTAACATGGGTAGGAACATGAATAGGAATAAATACAATTTCTCTTTAGATATTAATTATTAAATGTGTCAATGGCCTCTTGGTCATGTGGTAAAAGGCGTCGCTCTCTCTCTTTGAAGTTGAGGGTTCAAGTTTCGTAAGGGACATAGGTTGATCCAGGAGTAGTTTAGGAGTAGGAGTAGGAGTAGAATAGATTTACCGTTCTAAAAAAAATTTATTAAATGTAAACACTAAAATTTATATCAAGAAATAGAAAATACTAAGATAAAAAATAATTTTAAATGCCTATCATAATGGAAAATTGGTCTGTTTTCCTTGATCTTTAGTAGTATTTATTCTAAACTAATCACATGAAAGTGTGTTTTTTGTTGTCTAGTATTTACTTTGTAGTGATATAATTACTTATATTCCATTTTTGAAATATTCGAGTATCTTTCTTTCCATAAGGAAAATGGAAATGGACTTATTTGGCAATTTTATGGTCCTACTAGCATTTTCTTTTCTCGTAGACTAGTTCTTTCTTAAAAATAGAAAAACAAAATCCGACCTGCCGGATTCGAACCAGCGACCTAAGGATAGCCATGAAAACACTACAGTCCTCCGCTCTACCAACTGAGCTAAGGTCGGGATGCATTCTATTGTCGCCTCCAGAGTGTACATCGAGTGGATATGCATATTCCTTCTGCCGCCTAAACATCTGTTAATCAGTATATGGATGATGTTATATTTAACCAAGTAATTGATCATTTCTTTTAACAACTTTTTACGTGTTTTTAATATTTGATTATCATGACCATAAATAATAAAGAATAAAGAATAATCATAATTAATTTTACTTAAAACTCTTCAAGCTGACTTCAAAACAAAACAAGTTTGAAGTACTTCAAAACACCCTCTATAAACTAAATGGCCTAGAGTGGATCGCATAAATCATACATGTACATAACAACCCCTCGCAGTGTAAATATTAGTACCACAAGCAAAACATGTCACTATTCTTCATTGACAAGGTAAACGTTAGAATATGTATCCCAATGGAGAAGAATAATTATAATAAACTAAAAAAATGAAACACAACTGTGTGTCATCTCTTAAATAAGCTACGAAGCATACACGAAACCCACAAAATAACATGATAAACAAAACGAAACCCGGAATCCATAAGTAATTAGAATGTGCCAAAAAGCCACGAATACCATTACAACATCTTTTTTACATCTAAAACTTAAAAAGTTTTATTAACCTTGCCACTGAGGTGCATGTTGCTTTTTTATTTTTCCACCATGGGCATGCACATCCTCTAGATGGAACCTGTATAAATATCAATCAAAAAAACAAACAAAACAAAATAGTCCAATATGCCCAAACCATAATCAAAAACCATCTAGCTCAAACATACTAAGTTGGGGGGCCCCACCTTGGTCAACCGTTGTTGGCGTCTCAAGTATCTCAAAACTTTGACCTGGTGACTCATCACTCTCCACTCCCTCTAACCGCGCTTCAGTCCCGTCAACCACCTCGGTCTGGTCAACCGCCTCGGTCTGGTTAACCGCAGGTGGTTCAAGCCGTTGGTATTTAGGTTTATTTTTCTCTAGCAAAAGGTAAGTGGTAAAGTACCAAAACAACACAATTCGACTTTGAGCTGTCATTGTTTCGGATATGGTCCCACCCCCAAACGAAAGCCTCTCGAGTGCCTGTATCAAAGTCAATTTAGGCAATGTACTTTCGTTTCCATGTGATTTAAATTTAATTTACTCACTTGTTCTCCAGATTGTATATCGAATGAATTTTGGTGGTCAAATTGAAGGCCTTTGAATTCATTGATACAAAGACCTTGGAACGCCCTGATGAAATTTAACAACAAATAAATAAGTAAACTTTTTTTATTTCTGTTTTGTTAGGGTGAGATTAAGAATGTAGTCAAACAAACCATCTAATGAGGGAAACACGAGGAATCCAGCGAAAGATGATAGGGGTATTATCGGCATTTACGTAATATCCACCAAATACAATGAACACTGTCATGAGAGACGGGCCCAGGGCTAAAGCGGCTTCGGTGGTTGGAACCATGGCACCCACGGTCAAACCCATGGCCGATGCAGCAAAAGATTCCACTGTCACAATTCCACTAAACTGCCCAAATCTGTAATTTTTTCAATTTATTCAAATTTCAAACTTTTCTCAGTGTTTTTCTTTAAACAAAATTTGGATTTTAAGTTTTTTTATTTATTTATATTGGTACCTGGATAGAGAGGGGTGAAGGCGGGCCATGGGGTAAAGAATAGTCCCGAATAATAATGGAAATGCAGCTCCAATTGGGACTTCAGCAATTAATTTAGATAATAAATAAGGTCCAAGAAGATAAGAGCCTTTAGCGCGCTCTCTGTCTACTATCGTGCGTTCTTTTGGAAAGACACCAACTGTTTTTGTAAGTGCAGCCATTGCAGTGTTTATAGCAGCAACCTAATTAAGAAAAAAAAAACAAATAAAAGATATAAGAAGATCCGTTTTTTTTTTATAAATTCAAGAAAGTGGTAAAGAGTGTACCTGAAGCAACCCCATTCTATCTTGTATTGATGTTTGAGACCTTCCCATTCTCCAAAAAACTGAACCGAAAATTAAAGCGGATGCGATTGACATTCTTGTTCGGACTATATTTGTGGGCCCATCACGTGAAGCCTGAATAAGTTTTCACCAATTTCTGATATTATGACACAATAGAAATATAGCAAAAAGAATTTTATATCATGATGATTGTGACCTGCATCCATGCGCGTTTAAGAAGCAATGAAAATTGCTTCCACCAACCGTTTATTCCTTTAGCTGTGGGCTTTCTTCTTAAGTTGGTTTTATCCTTGAAAATGACACTTTTAGTGAGTGTTGTTGTGTAAAAAGTTGATGAAATTTGTTGAGAAAATGAGTCCACGAGACTATCAATTCTTTTTCGGGAAAAGTCAACACTTTCAGGTGAACTGTAGTCGATGGATATTAAATCAGCTAGAAATTCAGCAGGGTTGACATGGTCTTGACAAATATAGCTGTTACACAACCCAATAATTAAATTAATGAAAATATATTAATCTTGAAATGAAGATAAAGATTCGAGTTTGGTTAAGGAATATGGACCCGAATTTTGAGAAGTAAGTGAGTGGTTCATTGGCTGCGGGTCCCGCATAAACAAGTTCACCTTCTGTCAACAACACAATGTCATCAAACTTTGCATACACTGAACCTCTTGGTTGGTGTATTGAGCATATTACAGTGTGTCCATCTTGTGCAAGTTGTCTAAGAGTTTCCATCACTTTTTCTGCTTGAAATGCATCTAGTCCTAAAAGCATATAACCGTTCAAGATTTAGAAACAATCTTAATAAATTGTTAAAAAGATGGAAATAGAATATGCATACCAGTTGTTGGTTCATCAGCAAATATGACAGATGGACTAGCAATGAGTTCACAAGCCATCGATAACCGTTTCTTTTCACCTCCACTTACCCCACGAACTTTTGCATCACCAACTCTTGTATCCGCACAATTCACTAAACCTAATTTGAACAAGAGATTGTTTATATATTCATCTCTATCTTCCTTTGAATATGTCCCCTTCAACTGGAGTTCAGCTGCAAGAGATAATGTCTCTCTAACTGTTAACTGTGAGAAGAAAAGGTCCTCTTGTCTGACATAAGCGAATCTGTGATGACAGTAGGGTTGGATTATAACCAGTTGTCATGTAAAGAAGTTGCCAATAAAAAGAAGTTAGGACTTACTTGAAGGATTTGTTAGACATAGGTTGTCCATTAACCTCCAATAGGCCTGATAAGTGTAACCGAGGTGATGCTACTGTTTGACCTGCTAGTACATTCAGGAGGGTTGTCTTCCCTGATCCTGATGGACCCATTATTGCAAGCAGCCTTCCAGGTTTTGCCTCTCCACACACATTCTTAAGCAAGAACCGCACCTACCAAATTGTTAATGGATGACATTAGAACTTGGCCTACCATATTGTTAATTTACTTGTTACAAATAGGTGATCGCAGATTATTTGAATTTTGAACCATATTCACTCGTTAGAAAATTTAGGGCAGCTTAAAGTCGCTGGAACCTGAAGGACCTCTTGGGGTTAAGAAAACATAGGTGACCTAATTTCCATATGAGGCAGACATAGCTGCACATATTTCCCTCACAATCGCAACTAATTAGCAAAAAATTACTACAAAATCATATTTCTATGACAGAGGCTCGCAGAGAAACCTCGGGCCTTATCCGCTATTTTGTAAATAGACTGTTGAAGAAATGGCATCATTCTGAAACGTTTTTCGATAATCGGACTTCAATAAACCTAATTCACGTCAGTTACAGGGGTTCCTGAAGTACGCTTTCGGCATGCAGTGACTAAAAGCAAAAACTAACCGATTTTGAAGCTTTATCGGAGAGCGAGCATGTGATGTTTGTCCAGCGGATAGTCACAGGATAAACTTTATCGGATACCGGAGCTTCAGAATCGGAAACTCCCTCGCCTTCTTCCTCTTCGGTCTCAGCCTCCGGCAAGTACGCCGGACCCGGGCCTGAGAATAGACGGAGTAATAACGCCGCGGCAACGGCGGCGAGAACCTGGCCAACACCACCGCCTTTACCGGAGATTCTAAGCATTTTTCTTCAGGAAGAAAATTTCCCGCCACCAAAAAGATGTTATCTGCTTCTGCTTGTCTGGTTCCCTACAGAGTAGAAGTCTATTTTCTCCAAGATGATGACATGGTTCCACAAGTAGAACATCGAAACGCCGTCGTTAAGTCAAGTACCTTTTGTTCTGGTGCAACTCTTTGATACATCCCCATTTTTTTTATTGATGTGTCATATATTTAACATTTATCGATGTTAGCCACAGGAGTTTTAAGTCTGTATGTTGTGATGGAATTTATATAATGTTTTTTATTGTATAAAATATTGGAGAGAAAGAGAGACAGAAATGTGTATGGTAAAAACGAAAATAACAATGTATTTTGTATTTTTGCCATACACATACACAATATATACATTTATGACAACGTCAAACATATATAGTTACATGTAAACACACACAGTCACATACGACCACAAATACAAACACATATATACATTATATTTTTGAAAACCCCACAAACTAAAACATAATTTACAATAGGATATAATTATAAATAAAAATACATATCGGTTTGTGAAAAAGAATATTTAAAGGAAACCAACGTTAGTATGTTTTCATAATATACATATATGAAAACAAATATGTAATAAATAGAAAATTAATTTGGAAAAAAAAACTTTTAAAAAGAAAATATCTAAATAAAAATATACATAAAAGAAAATATATAAAAATATTAATTCTGTAAAAAAATATGTTTTGTAAAAATAAATCCATAAAAACACAGTTGTAAGAAAATATAAAAGACGTTAAAATTTTACTCATAAAAACAAATCAATTTTTAGGAACATATAAAAATAAAGTGGAAAAAAATTTATAAAAAAAGTTTGGATCAAAACCGAGGAAAAAAATAAAAAAGGAGTCAATTATAAATTTTTTGAAAGTTGAATAGGGTTGTCATGGGTCTGAATTGAAAAAAAAAATTAAAAACATGTTTTATTTCTGCAATTATTTTTAGAGTGAATTACACTTTTGGTCCTTGTGGTTTGACAAAACTAACAGATAAATCTAAGTATCCAAATTCCACGTTTAAGGTCACTAAGGTTTCCGAAAACTAAAAAAAGGTCACTGGGCATATAAAAAGACTAAAATGCCCTTTTTTATTTCTTTTTTATTTTTCTTTAAACTACTTAATTATATTATTAATAAAAAAAACATCCCCCACCCCCACCCTACCCCCACCCCGTACCCTCCTCTCTCTCTCTCTCTCTCTCTCTCTCTCTCTCTCTCTCTCTCTCTCTCTCTCTCTCTCTCTCTCTCTCTCTATTCCGGCACTGGCTTAACATTCTGTCTTTTGTTTCTTCTTTCAAGCTACTTTTGTCATCGATGACATTTGAATCAAGGAACTCCGTCCTTTCAACATCATTCAGAAACTCGATTCTCTTATTTGAAGAAACTCCATTTACTTTAACTGAAACTGTAAACTGCAAAACAGATGAATATGTTGTTGTTCCAGTGCACCTAACAGAGACTCGAGATGATTGATGCTTGTAACCTGATTTCAAACCAAAACATGGTGCTAAGTCTGTTTCACAAAAATCGATACACCAAATATGTGCAACAAGTTTGTGTAACAAGATTCATCCAGTACTAGAATATATCAAACATGTGTAATCAACATAATATCCAAATACCTGTAAACAAAATTAACCAAAACTAAAACCAATAAAACCAAAGATGTGTAATCATGAACTTGAAATCAAACTAAATCTGAAATCAACAAACTTAAGTTGAAATCAAACTTAATACCCCAATTACTTGTAATATTGAACCAGAGACGCTGAAACGGATTGTAGGATGAAATTTGAATGTAGAAATTTGTAAACTAAAATTGGTAACATCTGTAATAGAAATCGAAAATCGATAATAGAATCTGAAATCAACAATACTAACCTGAATTTGATAACAACTTGTCATGTTATCTGAAACCGACAATAATTTTGAAATATGGAATCGTCAATACCAACGGAATATGTACTCTGTACAATGGAAGTCGGAGGCGGAGATGAAGCTTATTGAATTGTGTCGATCCCGAATCGAACAAGAAGCTGATTATAATCTTGAATCGTGTCTCAATATTGTGGTAGAGGAACGTAACCAGAGGTGGCACCTGATGACGCCGTAGGCAGAGAACGACTGAACTGGTTGGTGCGATCCCGACATTAGCCAAAAAACAACACACTTTTGATTTGTTTGAATACAATAGTATATATACCAGAATTTTGAGATTAGATAAGACTTGATAGATTAAATTCAAGTTGTTGCATGATACAAGTTTAAAGAGAACTCGATTTTTTTAAGAATGTCGAGTTTGATGGAGGACTGTAAATACTAAAAAAGAATGTAATTATTTGAATTCAGGAGTTATTATATGCTTCCTGGTTTGAAGTTATATAATTGAAAGTGCAGGTGAGATTCACAAGAAAAGATGATGATGATGAGGAAGGGCGAGGAAGAAGATAATAGAGGTGGGAGTGAAGTGGGAGATTTTTTTGACTTTTGTGTCCGGTGGCATGAGAGAGATGGAGAGAGAGTACGGGCTGGGGGTAGGGTGGGGTGGGGGTGTTTTTTATTAATAATATAATTAAGTAATTTAAAGAAAAATAAAAAAGAAATAAAAAGGGCATTTTAGTCTTTTTATATGCCCCAGGGACCTTTTTGTTAGTTTTCGGAAACCTTAGTGACCTTAAACGTTGGATTTGGATACTTAGGACCTATCTGTTAGTTTTGTCAAACCACAGGGACCAAAAGTGTAATTTACTCTTATTTTTATGTAGAGACCATTTCTATTTTTTGAAAACTATAGAGATCAAAAAGGAAAAACAAATGAGAAAAAACATTGTAAAATATGCCATTATGAATAGTAGCTCCTATTTGAAAAATGTTGATGTACACGATACCCTCTTAAGTCCACCTCATGGTACAATTATGTTTATGGTTTTTTGTTTTTTCGGATTCAAAAGCACAATCAAAACATGGAAGTTTTCATTCACAGTCATCCTCCGTTTATGCTTTTTTTCTTTCTAACCCTAGACACAACCCTCATTTAGACCTTCACCGCTATCAGACTTCACAACTCACATCGATGTACCTAACAATAACCGTTTGTTGTTATAAGAAAAATCAAACTTTACTGAATAATACAAACTCAAAACATTTTAGAAACATGATTTTGAAGAACAACAAATTTTATATAGATAAATTAAATGGAAAACAAATAGATGTGGAACTTAATGAAAAAATAGGAATCAGAAATTAGAAATATCTAATCAACGCAATATTAAATTTGAAATAAGCATATATTCCATTAAAATATTAACTTATGAAGTTTGAGTGAAAACACCCCAGTGTACTTGAAGAACAACAAAGAAAAAATCTGAATAAAAAAGGAGAGTATTATTGCATATGTATAAAGCAAGTAAGAATGTAGTAAAAAGTACATAACAATCTTCTTCAAGGTATGCGTAATCTAGGATAAAATGTAAATGGTGAAAATGTACTCCTAAAATGGTAAATAATGGAGTATTTACATGTTGGTAGTGGGTAGGTGGAAAAAACTTATTCAATAGGAAGCTGATACATGTACAATAGGGTTTTGCTAACATATACATAGAATCAAATTTGGTTATGCTAAAATATGCAGACGTTTCTAGCATCGTCGTGAAGAAGTTCAGGCGCACTTAACGTCGTTAAATGCACTAACAGTGTAGATACATGGTGCGGTGGATCGTGTGTTGAGGCAGATGTTGCGGTATATCGAGTGCAAAAATTGCAATGACGGAAGCTTCACATCCTATAGTGCAATGTTCCAAAAATTTGCGATCCTTGATATCAGAACATGTGATCCTCAATCAAGCAAACCTGCAATGAAAGCATATTGATTATTGCGGTCCAAATCTTATACCTGCGGTAAATTGCAGGACCGAGGATAAAACCTGCAATCTCAATATGTAGGCTAGTTGTGTCAGAAACTAACCTAAATTGTCAAAAACCTAACTTGCAGTTAAAAAAATAGAGCTTTTCATCAAGTTTTACTAAGTAAAATCCGACCTTATTTCAGCAATTAGTCACATGCTTAATAATGTCCAATATTTTTCCCTAACGTGACAATTGATGGAAAATTTAAGGAATGAAAATTTTATATCTTTACAAAAATTCAATACGTAGGAAAATTTTATAAAATAATAAATAAAAATTATGCATTGGAAAATATCCAATGTATGGGAAATTTTCATAGAAAAAAAATTAAGAAAATAAAGTAAAGTGCGATAAATAAAAGACCCAAGTTAACTTGTCATAAAAAGATGACCATAATATGAGTACAAAACAATGTGAATTCTTTACAATACACATGACAAGTAACACATGAAATGGTTATCCCAAGTTAACTTGTCATTAAAAAGATGACCATGATATGAGTACAAAACAATGTGAATTCTTTTCAATACACATGACAAGTAACACATCAAATGGTTCTAAGATCGCAAAGGTTTGATATAGTTGATGGCTAGTTGTGACAACTAAAATTTTGTATAAATAGAGGGTTAGTATAAGTACATTTGATGTTGAGAAGTATTGATATTCATGATTATCAAATGTATAATGGAATGGCAAAATGGTTCAAGAAGGTAAAAATATGGAAACTTATGTCTTAAGATCTTTTAGTAAGCCATAATGAAGTGTTACTTCATTTGGAAAAAATTTCTTAATGACATAAGGGAAAATAGGAATTTAAAAGACTAAAAATGAAATATTTATTGTCAAATCTTTAAAAATTAATAACTCAAAATCTATAAGGAATTAAGAAAAAGTTATCAATGTGATTTTTCCATGGAAAGAAAATAAAATATAACTTTTTCCAACATATATAAGGTACTACTAAGGGGGTGTTTGGGATTGCTTATTTAACTCAATAAGCACTTTTTGACATAAGTGCTTATTTGCTTATTCGGTGACAAAACGAAATTTTATAAAAAAGTGTTTGGATTAGCTTATCCGGTACCAAAACGAAATAAGCAGATAAGTTGTTTTCTAGTGTTTGGCAATTTTTGCTTATATGTGTAAAATTACTGAAAAGGACATATTTACTTATTATTGACTATTTTTGTTATATTAATATAATTTATATTTTTCATTTATAGTATTTTTGTATGATATAAAATTAACATCAATAACACTGAAAATATTATATGATAAAAAACAATATCAAATACAATAACATTTTTCAAATTTATCGTTAAAAATATGATATCATTGACATCAAGAAAATATTTTTAAGAAAACATCTATATCAATAACATTAAAGATATCTTTATTTGGCTCGGCTCAGATCTCGTGCAATTGTATCTCTTATTGCGTTCATATATAGATCGCCATCCTTACGACGTGAACTCGTGTTTTCATTAGCGTCGTTATTGCTACTACATCTTTGAGTATCAACATCAACTGCGGGATCATAAGATTCCTGTTGTGCCTTGTGAAATGCCTCGTCAAAGCTACCGTGCTTCCTGATATAATTGTGAATTGCCATCGATGCTAGCACAATATTTACTTGTGTCTCGTAGGAGTAATTTACATGCATATCTTTTAATATTGCCCATCTAGCCTTCCATACTCCAAAACTTCGTTCAATAACATTTCTCAATGACGAGTGATAATAGTTGAATGTTTCTTTCACTCCACTAGGAGCACGTATAGCAGCAGTTTTTCCACGACGAAAATCAGGTATATGGTAACGAATGTTTGTTCCTTTGTATGGAGAAAGATAACCTCTAGTATTTGGATATCCGGCATCAACGACATAATACTTATCTGTTATAAGAATAAAGCAAACTCTTTTTATTTGTATAAAAATGTAATAAAAAATTAAAAGTTTCTATTAGTAAAATGCTAACCGCCGCTTGGATGTGGAAAATTTAGTTCAGGTCTACGTAACGCTTCATTGAATATTCGTGTATCATGTGCAGTTCCCTCCCAACCAGCCCATGCAAATGTAAAGCACATGTTGAAGTCACAAACCGCCATAATATTTTGAGTTGTGTATCCTTTTCTACCTATGTATTTTGCTTGCTCATTCTCTCGTATTGATGCCTTTACATGTGTCCCATCAATAGCACCAATACAATCCTACATATATAGAGAGAAACATGATCAATCAACATATTAAAGTATTATCATAAAATGTAAAGAAATTATAAGAAGTACCTTAAACATTGGAAAATAGCGAGGATTATTTATAATATGTTCAGGTACATCTTCATTATAGGTTGCATTTGGCTTTATAAAGTCTACACTTAACTTGAGCACAACTTTCAACACATTATGGAAATGCCTGTGAATTGTTTCTCCAGAATGATTAAAAGTTTCTTGAACCAACCTATTTCCGCACCCATGTGCTAAAGTCATCAAGAAAATCCCAACAGACTCCTCAATACAAATATTACGTGTTGCCTTTAAACCGTAACGTGTAGCAAGATCTAAACATAACATCTTGAAAACTGGGACATGTAGTCTGAAAACTTCATAACAACGTCTAGGATGACCGTTAAGTATTTCATTAATAAATATGTTTCCGGTACGAGAAGATGTATGACAAGGCGTTTTTTTGCTTTTTAATTTATGGCTTATTACTATCCCTTTGATAGCTAGTCCACACAACATTAACCATTCTTTTTCCTCCTCCAACCAATTGTCTTCATTATCATCATAAGAATTAGAGTCGTCACTATCCATTCTATTGCAAAATCAAACATAAAACATGGTTAAATAATATAAATTGCAATATTTATCGTCAAATAAAGATAAATAATATGATAAATGGTATTAAGCATGACTCATAACATCAAACAAAAATAAATTATGTCAAACGAGGAAATATAATATGAAAGAATAATGCATAGTACGAAAATGAGAAACATAATATGATTCATTCATCCATAAGTAACTGAAGGAACGCCATCTTTGCCACGTCACACGTTGGAACCATAAAATTTTCCCGGGCTTGTTTTTTTAGGAATATGCGCAATGCCTTGCAATACATTAGTGAACCTTCTTGAAAATCTGGAAAGCGTGTCACGATATCGATGCATTCTTGTGTCGTTGGTGAGGAATTACTATGTTTAAAAGTCTCTGTGCTTCTTGACGCTAGTGCCTCCAAGACAGTATCAAGTTTATCATCAAATGAGGAAGTTACTGAAGATTTTCCCTTACTTGAACTGGTAGTGGTAGTATGCTTAGACTTATTCTTCTTATTAGAACTAAGTAAAGGGAAAAGAGGTTCATTATCACCCAATAAAGTAATGTCGTCATCATATGCTTTCCCTACGATCTCTTCTACATCTTGAGCATCATTTGGACTACTATCATTTTGAAATTCAGAAGGTGCCCTAGTCTTATCTCCAACAGCAACAGAATCCCGAAATAGAGGCTCATAGTACTTTTGATATATATACAAATTCGTGTTCCTAAATTTGGCAAGATCTTTATCTCCCTGTGTGTTAATTACCCTTATTTTAGCACACATCATTTGGAAATCATAAAATGAATGAACAAATGAATTGATAAAAAAAATAACAAGTATTACCTTTATTTTTTCATCCCACCACTCATTTGGCGCATCAATTGTATTTCTCACGGAATCCCATCCAATGCCAGATTCAGACCTCATCAAACGGTCATATAACTTCCAATCTTTCTTCATATTGTCCCATTTGTTCTTCAATTGCTTTTTATCAAAAGATTTTCCTGTTTTTTCTTTGATTTTCTTCTCGATGTTAGACCATCCAACCTTGTTAAAGTGGCTACCAGGCCTATTCCCATTTTCTAGCTCAATAATACACAATTTAAGAAACTCCATAAAAGTGTTGTGATCCCAAACAGATTTTGGCTTATTCTTTTTAGATGTATCAATAGCATCAACATTAGCATTTGCATCCATATTACCTGAATAATATATGTTGTTACTGAAACCTATGAATCACACAGATTATCAATAAGTTTTTTAAGACTTCCCGTTGGTATTTTTATAAAAATATTCTCAATGGTTTACTCGGTAAAAGATATTGGTGTGCATGTGGGTCTCGATGCTTGTGGTCTCCATGGTAATGTCGACACTTTATTTTCTTTGTTTAGTAAGGCTAGTTTGAAAAAGGTTTAGTTGTCAATTTCCTATCAATCACTTTTTCATATATATATATATATATATATATATATATATATATATATATATATATATATATATATATATATATATATATATATATATATATATATATATATATATATATATATATATATATATATATATATATATATATATATATATATATATATATATGGAGAATGGCTGAAAGTTGGCCACATTTAACTCATATAATCATTGTTTATCTCTCTCTTTCTCTCTCTCTCTCTCTCTCTCTCCTTATTCATGCATTCGTGAAAGCAAAACTAAAACTCATCTCCTCTTTCTGTTTTTTCTTCTTGAACCTAATATTCCAAGAGTTATATCCAACACTTCCGTTATTATTATAAGCTAATCTTACACAGATAAATTCCAACAGTGTTGATGAAGTAACACTAAGAAACATCAGTAGTTGATGTTTCTTTTGTTTTGTTAAAGAAGATAAGCAACGTTCAAGACTATGAGAATAAAGAAAACATGAATGAAAAAAGTATGGAAAAGAAAGTAAACGAAACTTACAATATCTGATGATAGACTTGCAGAATACAGTTAGAAAGTTTGGAGATCTTTGTTAATATGTAGTTGCATCGGTCACAGCAAATGGGTTGAAGAAAATCGTTCCATGGCGGTGATGACACGGTGCGTGGAGATATCAGAATCATAGCAGCTTTAAAGGGATGAACATGTGTTTAGGTTAAAGGGCAAAAACGTCTTTTGCCTTCTCAGCCTTAATCGGAGCTTCTGATAAGTTATACGAAACTAACTTCTAAAAAATCTCCTTATTTACTGCTCCCCACCGCCATAAGCATATTTTGAACATCCTCATCCAAACACTTTCTTTTGCTTTTTACCGGTCATCCAACGTGATAAGTAGATAAGTCAAAGAAATAAGCAATCCCAAACACCCCCTAAATATGCATACTTATCCGACTTATTTCGGTCGAGTCATCACTGAAATTCAAGCGGTTAATCGACCCAAGAATGTTCAACTTACCAAAATTTGGTAGTTTTTCTTTCCAAATTATGATGTAAATTCTTTAGGGACCTTTGATGTATAAATTATTTACGGTTGCCCTTTTTGGAATTTCAAGTTCTTGAGGGGTGTGATGATCCCCACAAGAATATTTCAATACTGTGCAGATAGTCTCTTTTTTTAAGAACGGCAAAAATACTGCTGATAGTCATAGTTGTTTAGAACAGTTTTTTAGAAGATTTCGAACATAGATCAGATCCATATTTCTTCACCATTAATACCAAAATCCAATTCTTGTGTGTATTCACACCTACCCAAAAGTTTTTTCAGTGCATTCAGAACAAACCCTAAGTTATCCTCGATCCTTTTCATACGCAAACTCAATTTCACTAGGAAAACCTTTCCTTAAATTAGTAAAAATCCTTGTTCTGAGTGAATCCCAGTCGTCAAGTTTATACTCTCTAAGTGAAATTGAAACCCTTAAATTCCCCCTTCCGTTCCTATTTCAATCCATATGCTCCAAAGGTTAGAAGATCAAAATCTGAATCAATTTATGCACAGTAATGGGAGCTGAGAAGAAATGGCTTTTCACACTGTTCTTCGCAGCATTCATCTCCGTACTTCTGTTTATCTCGTCGATCTGCGGTTTTAGTTCTTCATACGCCTTCACTTCACACAAACCCTTCTCCACCGTCCACCGTGGACGCGGGTACCCGCCGGCGTTCGCTTACTACATTTCAGGCACCCACGGTGATGCCGATAGGATTTTCCGGCTGTTGCTTGCGGTGTACCATCCTAGGAACAGATATTTGTTGCACATTGGAACGGAGGGTTCCGCGGATGAGAGGAGAAAATTGAGTGTATTAGTGAAGTCGGTGCCGGCGATTAGGGCTTTTGGGAATGTTGACGTGATCGGAAAGCCTGATCCAACAACATATATGGGTGCGAGTAACATTGCGGCCATTTTGCGTGCCGCTGCAATTTTTTTGAAAGTCGATCGAGATTGGGACTGGTTTATTACCCTCAGTGCACTGGATTATCCTTTGCTAACACAAGATGGTATGCAACATTTGATATTAATTCTACAAATTTCTCTTTACTTCGAGCATTTAGTCTGTTGTTTTAGGGTGTGTTCACAATAATCATTTTTCAAGGAATTAGGTAAACTATATCATGATTCTGATTTCTGATTATTTAGGGTTGTTTTGGTGTCATATAAATCCGATAACCAAGACCTAACTATCCTTAGCTTTATGCCACTGATTATCTGATTATGGTTTTGATTCTTCAAGCCACAATTATCATTTTGAAAACACGCATCCAAACACATAATGTTGGATGATGGTTCTGTTTGTACGAATATGTTAAATCAAAGTTGCCTGTTATGATTTCGACATACAAATTTTAAGAAAAGAAACAATAAAAACAAGCGATTTCTATACATACGTATACATACTTTAATATATACACACGAAATATCACCTTCATGCTTATTTTATAATGCTTCCTTGTTTTTTATATTCTTGATCAGACTTATCACATGCATTTTCCACCATAAGCCGAGATGCCAATTTCATTGATCATACCAGTGAGCTCGGATGGAAAGAGTAAGCATCTTACTTTTTCTTTCAAACTCCATTTTTTTAATCCAAAAAACTTAAATTAATCTCAACTTTATCTTCATTTTAGGGATCAAAGAATCCGACCAATCATAGTCGATCCAGGTCTTTACTTAGCAAGAAGAACACAAATCTTTCGCGCCACCGAAAAGCGACCATTACCAAACGCTTTCAAAGTTTTCACAGGCAAGTTCTCCAATTTTCAAAAAAGAAAGTAGGATGCTATTATTGCTATAATAAACAAATTCAATGAAAGTAAGTAACCGCTTTTTTTACAGGATCTCCATGGGTGATTTTGAGCCGTTCGTTTCTCGAGTACTGTATTTTCGCATGGGATAATCTCCCGCGAACACTCTTAATGTATGTTAACAATGTTGTTTTGGCACAAGAAGTCTACTTTCATACGGTGGTCTGCAACTCACCTGATTACAAAAACACAACCGTAAACGCGGATTTACGGTACATGGTATGGGACAATCCACCTAAAATGGAGCCATTGTTTCTTAACAAGTCACATTACAATGAAATGGTGAAAAGTGGTGCGGCTTTTGCAAGACAATTTGGGAAAAACGATGCGGTTCTTGACATGGTCGATAGGAAGATCTTGAAACGTGGCGGTGGGCGGGCGGCACCGGGGGCGTGGTGCACCGCTAGAAAGAGCTGGTTGGTGGACCCGTGTTCACAATGGGATGATGTTAATGTTTTGAGACCAGGGAAACAAGTTAACAAGTTTCAAGAATCGTTGAAGAATTTGGTGGAGGATTCAAGATTACAATTAAATCAATGCAAATGAAAAAGATTCAAGCTTTTTGAGTATGGTTTGATTAATGATCAAGTGTTTGTTGTTTACAAAGGTTCTTTTTTAATTGGGCATGTTTATGGTGTTTTGGGTTGGTTACAAGTTTTGTTGTAAAGTGGTGACTTGGTGAGGGTGACATCAAAGTGAACAATAATGAGGAATCCTCCCAATTTGTAAAACTGTTTGAAATGTTGTATTGATGTTCTTTTTAATCTCTCATTTGTTTTTTTTTTTTTTTCTTTATGTCTTTGGTTGTAATATTACAAACATATGTTTTATAACATTTATCTCAACACCATTTGATACCAATACAACCAAAAAGTTCGAATCTTACACTTGGATATTGTCCCATAAATACCAAAAGTACAAGTTTTTTTTGACCTTTTTCAACTAACCACCAAAAGTGTTCTCAATTTCTCTAGTCTATGAGTCAACATCATCACAACATCCTCTTTCCCTTCATCAACAAGAGCTCGTTTCAAATTATTAAACATTAATCCAGGAGGTCTTATTCCCATATCCATCATCTCTTCCAAATATTTACAACAATCTTGCAACTTTTTCTCGCGACACAAACTGTTAATCAAAGTGGAAAACATATGCATACCTGGTAAAACTCCTTCAACCTTCATCTCTTCCCAAATACTTACCGCCATATCCACCCTACCTTCATTACAAAACATCCTCACCATGATTTCATAAGTACTCACACTTGGCTCACATTCAAACTCATCTTTCATCCGTTTGAAAACACTATAAGCCTCTTTTGTTCTTCGCCCTTTCACAAGATGATGAAGAATTATGTCAAAAGTACGTGAATTTGGCCCAATTTTACATCTTTTCATCTCTTCAATCACCATGAAAGCATCATCGAATTGCATTGACCAACAGTAAGACCCCACTACCGCGTTGTAAGTTGGAGCTTCTGGATTTTGTCCACAAGATTTTGATAGCTCAAAGTACATTAAAGATTCGTTTAATCTCTTTTCAGATCCTAATCCGTTTATTAAAGTGCAAAATATATGTGGGGTTGGATTTATATTCTTTGATCTCATCTCGTTAAACTTGTTGATTGCTTGATCGTACTTTTTTGATTTGCAATAAGCATTTATGATGATTCCATAAGCAACAACATCTGGTTCGAATCCATCGCCTTTCATTTCTCTGTAAACTTCATCTAACTTCAGTAGATTCATTTCTTGACCCCAGCCTTCTAAGAGAATGGTGTATGACTTTATATCTGGTTTGAGTTTTGTCTTTTTCATTTTGTCGAACAGTTGTTGTGCACTCTCAACTTGCCTTGATTTGCAAAGAGTGTCGAGAAACCTGTTGTAGTCATGGAGTTCAGGCTTCAATCCGAACTTCTCCATTCTCTCGAATGCATCTATGGCTTCTTTCACCTTCTTCGCTCTCGCATACCTCCTTGAAATCAAAGCAAATGTGGATTTGCCCAGTACCCCTTTAGTTTTCATGTCGTTAACTAAGGTCCATATAACCTTGAACTGTTTGATCTTTCCTAGAGCTTCGATTAAAGCATCGTAGCTGTCTGAACTATGCTTGAACCCGTTTTGTTTCTCTGCCCATCTGAAGAAAAAAAGTGCAAAAACTCCGGCATTACTCAGTTTCTTTAAAACCTCGACAACAAGAGCGGGAGAGAGTTCAACTTGAGTGGAGTTCAACAAAGATTCCAGTTGTGAGGTATCACGATGACTTGAGATCATTTTGCAGAGTTTCTCCGCGTCAGAGATGTTTTGGTGGTTAAATGCATCTGGGTTATCGATGGTTTTGTTGCAGAAACTTCTGGGATAAAGATGAAGCGACCAAAGGAAGCTGTGGGTGCGAAATATAGTTTGATTTGAAGTTTGAGACTGCTTGATTGTTTCGCCCGAGCTGATTCTAACAGTGATTGACGGGGATGGTGATGATGAATGAATCGAAGAGCGGAAAGTCTCTGGAGTTCTTGTTGAACGCTTTAGAATTTGCGAGAACGCCATTTTTGTTGGTTCCATTATTACCGAACACCACTTACATGTCATATTACGTGAAATGTGAAAATAATAATTTGTACGAATTTAAAATTATAACATTATTTTTTTGGTTTAATTACATATAAGATTCAACATTCAACGTCTTTTTATCTTCTGATTTAAACTTAAATTTTAATTTCCCAAAAAAACCCTAACATTTTACTTAAAATTTCTATTGATTAATTTATCTGGTTTGCAACTCGGTAATACACAGTTTTTTTTTTCTCAAATAAAAACTCACATTCAAATTTATAAGGGAAGTTATAGGGTTTGAAAAATATTTTTTCTAATATGATATCATTACCTGGGTACAAAATACAGATATAAATACATATATAAATATAAAATGCAAATGCAAATATAAATTAACCACTATATATAGCATCAATATTAGCCTATCCTATTATCAAGTTCCCCAACTTTCTTTTTCCAACACAGTCATGCACAAAAAAACTTCTTCACATGATATATTTTTACCAAATTATTGCCCTTGTTTCTCACTAAATTGACATCTCGCCTAGCAGGTCTCCGAGAGCTTAAGTAGGTTGGTCAGTCATACAAAAAGGAGTAGCGAAGGGTTCAGTTGCATTCACTTCTGCGGATACGAGGGAGAACTCGCTATTCCTAATACTAAGATTGCGTCTCTGTCTTTTAAAATTTGTTCAATGACATACAATAATTAGACCTTTAATTCTCTTTGAGTGCCATTGTGTGTACTTCTTTTTATGCAAGTGTTTGCTTATACGTGTCTTGAAAAGACTTATGCAAGTAACATAGGAGAATGGAGGGATTTGTATATTTCAGCCTGGATATTACATGTGTTGGCAGGGGCAGAACACAAGCATTTTAATTAGGGGGGCCGAAGCAATAACTAGTAAACAAAATCATATAAAAACGCTTACCTTTGTCATTACAGATCCAAAATCTAAACAAAATTGTACTTTTTTTAATAAGAGATATGTCGATAGTAAATCGTTTTTTATTTTCATGTAAAAATAAATAGTAAAATTAACTATAAAAACAATTAGTAAATACATTTTTACAACAAAGTAAGCTGATAAAAAACAGACTATTAATAGTATTTCAAACTTCAAGATTCAAAAATTTATAAATTTGGATAACTAATAACCGATAATAAATAAATATACAAAGTAAATGAAAATTTCAAATCAATAAATAAATTTCCTTTATATAAGATGGAATGATAAACTGATTTTGCATACATAGGACTCCAGTTATAATTTACAAAGCAATCAAGTAATATTAAGAAATTTCTTTTCTTTTATGTCAAATCATACCATATTTTTGCAGGCTTAATTAGTCCCTGTACATAAAACCCACTTTTCATTTTTCTTATGCGAGTTAAGACCCCCAACAGTTTATACACCCCCAATAATTTATACTTTATAAAAACAAGAAAAGTAGTGTGAGGCAATTTTTGAGAGCCTGGAAGAGGGAGCTCGATAGACAAAGGAAGTGTACCTGCACTCCGACGCCGGCGAATAAGAGACATGAACAACTACAACAACACTACTGCGTTGCGGTGACAATCCGGAAACTCAGTGAGGAGGGGGAGAACAGGAAGGCTGCGGAGGATTTAGAGACTACACCCCGATGAGGAAAGAGATAACAAGAGGTACAGTGTGACAATTGTAAATTTTTGGTCAACTGTAGTCAAACGAAGCATATGTTAATCTATATGTTGAAAAATTGTTTTCCATAACTTTTGCGCTGAATTATTAATATTATAGTATTACGTATGCTAAATCAAAACGATTATCGGTTAAAAATCGAAAATACGGACAGCAGACTACTGTAGCGTAGAAATTCGATAATCGTACAATTATTATTTTGAAAATAATAATATTCATAAAACAATCTACTTGTAAATACGAAAGTTTCGATATATAGAACGTCGAAAACGGAGTTCGTATGTGAAAGTTATAACGATTAAACCACTGTGTACGGATAAATGTACACAGGGTTTGGAACCAAAATACAAAATGAGGTGCCTTAAACATCAAATATGAAATAACGATTCATATGATAAGTAACGTAATAACATCTAGTATTTGATTTCAAAGCTAAATACATTTTCCGGTAAAATGCCGAAAATCGCGAAAACGGAAGAATACCGCGCTTAAACGCGTATTCCGGCACCCAACGAGTTATAATTCAATCAAAATAAATGTTTGGCAATGTTTTTATACAAAATAATTATTTAGAACTTCGTTTCGTCAAAAACGCACAAAATTCACTAAAACGTCTTACTATTTTATAAAAATCACACATTTTTATAACTACATTGCTTTTTTTATAAAACCACACCACCCCACCCCACCCCCTTCCCAAAATCGGCTGCCCCATGGGGGACAAGCCAACACATCAATATCTTCTTTCTAATATTATAATGATAGGCCTTAAAAGGCTATGATTTTTATAATTGGAAAAGAATAAGGCTTATACTTCCAAGAACCAACTATCCCTTTCATTTGAAACTAACAACATTTCACCACCTCTTTTCCTCTCCTCTCCTCTTGCTCACGGCTCACCCTCATCTTCACCATCTTCATCTTCAAACTCTATTTTCAAGCTTATTTCACAAGGTTAAGAGGTAAGCTTCACATATCTTTTGATTTTAAACAACATAACACAAGTTTACACCTTTTACACACACTAACATCCATCCATATCCATTGGATATTAGATTTGTCCAAGGGTCTTTAAGCTCCAAACTTCATCATCTTCAAAGATCTTGCAAGTATCCTTGGTAAGTTATGATCATCTAGTGATTTAAGTTCTAAATACCTTCATATACTCTTTTATACACACATACTCACGGAAATCCATTGGATAATAGCTTTGTCCAAGGGTCCTCCGGGTCTTAGAACCACAATCTTCAACCTTCTTCCAAGAAATCCTAAGATCCACACCCAAGGTGAGTTCATACCCCACATTTTCATCTTTTCAAACCTTTTTGGGGGAGAATACAAGTTCTTTAACTATATATGTTGTTTATTCAAGTTTATATATGTTTAAATGATATATATGTTGATTTCACAAGTTTATAAGTTAGTATTTGGACAAGAATACCTTTGATATGATATATGGATAGATCCTTGTAAGATATTCACTATAATACATGATATGCTTGTATAAAAGTTACTAGACTATAATTAAAGTGTGTAAAAATGTTAGATCTTGAATAAAAATGTTAGATCTTGAATAAAAATGTTACAAATATGATTTTGACATGAAATATGCGTAGATCTATGCTTTATGAACACTTTGACATATTAAGTTGTGTAAAAGTCACTAAACTACAAATAAAGTGTACAAAAACACTAAATCTTGGATAAAAACGTTATAAAAACGAAAACTAGTAAAAACTACGTTTTTATAAATAAAGGCACTATTTTTAGCAAAAATGGTTATAATCAAGTTATTATATTATTTTTGTGTGAAATGTCTCGAAAGATAATATTTATAATCTTTGAACAAGTTATTTCGCTATTATTCACAAAAATAAGGTTATTACGACGCAACTACTAAAAATAGACTATTATTGGAATAGTTTATGAACAAAGGGTTACTATGACATTCAAACATGATAAAAATGATTATATAAAAATATATAATTATTATACTATACTATATTATCATGGGAAAAATGATAATGGATGTTTACAAGAGTTTTTATATACAAATCGTACGTAAACAAGTTGATTGGAATACATACATTTTTGTGAGATGAATCTTCAAAGTACTTTTATAAGTACCTACTATAAGTCCTGAACATTTATATAACCAGAGTCTCGGTAAGAGAGCGCGATATTTGAGTATAGATCTATACGGGATTGACAACCCCGCACCTGAGCTGCTAGCTACAGCTTGACCGGCAGGTCTGAGGTGTCCAAATGTCTAACAGTTCCGACGCCTGAAGAACGTCGCAGCAGGCCAACTAGTCACAGTATGGTTATATGGTATCTCACATGGGAAAATAATCAACTTAATATTTTTATAAATTGTTTACGTGGATACACACATTTCAAAGAAAGTACACTACAGTTTACACATTACATTTTAGTCTTTGGGATTTAAAGACTTGGAACATTTTATAAGAAAATATTGGATTTTCTTGGTTTTCAACACTATCGTTTACAAACAAAGGACATTTCTATACAAAAATCTTATGAACTCACCAACTTAATTGTTGACACTTTTTCAACTACTTGTATTCTCAGGAAACTGATAAGGTAAATCAAGCGTTACAAGAAGAGACGTTACGGCGTCGATTTTGCCTACTTTTGATATCATTATAATTGTATTTGAAACATACAACAGTTAAACTATGTAACATTTGTAATTATGTAATGATGGTTGTTTGCTTGGTTTTCACTATTGTGCAACTTTGTTATGATATTGTTCATGAAGTCATCCACCCTTGAACTATTCCGCCATTACGGTTTGAGGGTGTGACATACAGTGAGTTACGTGGCTGAGGAAGAGCTATGTTTTCAAAATCGGTAAGAACTAGTCGGGATCTTATCGCCGGAGTCGGATTCAAAATGACGACGGTGGCTTTAGTATTTTAGGGTTTTCTGTAATTTTGGGTTTTTGACTTAATAACCGGTTTTATAGTATTTCTATAGAGAATTTTTCAGTTTCCTTGTTAATTTGGTTTTCCATTTGATAAGTTACAGTTAGTTTAAATTTTCTAAAATTGAATGAGATAATTATGTATATTTAGTAGATAAAAATCTAGAGGGGCCGATTTGTTTTGATTTTTTAGAAGTTAGTTATATCACCAATTAGATGATTGATTCTATATAATATTGATATTTAGTAGATAAAAAATCAGGGGGCCATGGCCACCCCTGGCCCCTTCTATGTCCGCCCCTGTATGTTAGGAATGTGATCCTCAAGACGACTTTTAGTACGAATTAGATTTGATAAATGTCAAGTTCACTCCAGACTTGAAGAAGATGTTAATATTTGTGGGGACAACTTGATGATGAACGTCACCATGTTACATGTAGTGATCATCAATGGAAGGTGACAAAGGGAAACTTAGTTGTTGCTAGAGAACAGAGCAGGGTACACTTTATATGGTGGAATTTATGATGCTGAAGCACACATTGTTGAAGAAGTTGGGGCATCCACTAATACTTGGGCATATGAGTGAGAATAGAATGAAGATGTTAGTCTCCAAAGGAAGAATACCAAATCTGAAGACTGTGAAAGTTGACTTCTATGAGCCATGTGTTCTTGGTAAACAGAAGAAGGTTACTTTCGCAAGAATAGATCATCCATACAAATCTGGGAAGTTAGAGTTAGTTCATTTAGATGTTTATGGTCCCGCTTCAGTTTCTTCAATAGAAGGATCCCGATTTATGTCATGTTCAATGACGACTGCAGATGGGAAGTTTGAGTTTATTTCTTGAAGCATAAGTCTGAAGTTCTCAATACATTTAAGAAATGGAAAGCTATTGTGGTGAACGAATTAACTTGAAGATAAAGTGTTTCAGATCAGATAATATGGGTGAATACATTAGCAAAAAATTTGTTATTATTGTGTTGACCAGAGAATCAAAATGCAGAAGATGGTTCCAGAGACACATCAGCTGAATGGAGTAGCTAAGAGGATGAACCATACATTAAACAAAGGGGCTAAGAACATGAGATTGCATGTAAGTTTAACCAAGATGTTATGGTAAGATTCGGTAAATGCAACAACATATTTAATCCATAGAGGACCCTCAGTCCCCATAGGGTTAAGAATTCCAGAAGCGGAGTGGCAAAGTCGAGAGATTATGCTCAAACACTTGAAGGTTTTCAGTTGTGTCTCGTATGTCATAGTTAAAGAATTGAAGAGAGATAAGCTAGAGGCTAATGTAGGGAAGTGCACTTTTACATGCTATAGGTTAGATGAAGACTTTCCTATCAGAACTTGGAATGCAACAGGGGGATTGTGTATTGCATTGTGACAACCAAAGCACAGTTCACTTGGCGAAAAATACGATGTTTCACAATAGAATGAAACACATTCATATGAGGTACCATTTCATTCGAGAGTTAATCCATGAAGGAACTCTAAATCTGAAAAAAAAATCATTGGAATGAAGAATCCAACAGATATGTTTGGTGGTTACCACTGAGAAGTTGAAGCTTTGTACGACTTCAACCGGCCTTTTAGAAGTTTGAGGAAAAAGGCATGGTAGAGAGAGAAAGATTGTGTGTGTGTTTGTGTTTAAAGACTATTGCAAGAGTTGGATGACAGAGTTGTTTAAGCCTTTAAGTGGGAGATTGTTAGGTGAAAAGCAAAGTTTGTGAAAGTTTAGTCCAAAAGGACGATGGTGGAGTAATTTTGGCTGGTAACATAATTAAAATGAGACTTGTAGCTGTTTCTTTTGGTAGCATATACAAAAAGGGATTTGGAGCAGACTCCAAGAAGAAAGATCAATTTATGTTGGTAGCTCAAGTTAGTGTAACCTTAGTGTGAGTAATCAGATTAAAAATGCAGTTTTAGTCTTATATGATTTGTATGTTCTTGGGATAATAAAATCCTCTTTGTCTCGATCGTTTGTCGATTAGCCGATCAGACTGATCGTGAAAACTATGTTAAATTGTTGTGCTCCACGATTTTATAGTTTTTTGTTTTGTAGAATTATCAGTTTTATTTCTACAGAAGTCGTATTTATCGATTTGTCCGAAAATAGTCAACTTGTTTTGTTGTTTATCCCAACGTGTATCATTGGAAGTTTGCCTATGCAACCGGATAAATGAGCCAAATAAAAAAGTTAATAAAATATATGTATATTTTTTAAAATCAAGTTTAAATTGAAGAATAGGAAAATGTTGGGTTTTCACGTAATTAACTCTATTCTTTCGTGTAATTTCACAAATTTCTAATTGTACTTTTACCCCTCATGTTTCGTTTCCCTTCCTCTTCAAAGGCACTACTTCAGGTTGGAAACCAGAGACCAAGGGTTTCAATACAAGCAGCACCACCTCCACTGCTTCATGGCGTCTCTCTTTCAGAAATTTCAACAGGTACGCATTCTCTATCATTCTCTATGCATAAGCTGCACACCAATTTCACATCAGGTTACCAATCTCTTAAACCCTGTTGCCGTGAGCCCGTGATCGTCAAATCCGTTTAGGTTTCCTCAGTTCGAATCGTCAATTCGACGATATATTTGCCGATTTCTTCCGTAGAACCTGTTGCGATGTGGTACTTGTAAGCTTACACTGTACTGTCTGCATGAGTTGTTAACATTCGCTACAGCTTCCGTTTTCGTATTTTGGAAAAATGACCTTGTTTTTTATTACGATTGGAGTAGTTTGTGCTAACTTAGAGAAAAAAGATGATAGCTGTGCAAAATAATTGAAAATCTACTATATTAACTACATCAATACCGAGAAAAGACCTAAATCTTGATGCTGGTTAAACTTTGTAAGAATCAGAATAGCATGTGGTTTTCTTAACTATGCTAGCTTCCTTTTCGGATTTCAATTTAACGCTGTTCTATTTCTAGTTTGTGGGAACACTCGCTAAAAGTCCAACATTTGCAAAAGATCCAAGACGCCTTCAATTTGAAGCAGACATAAATCGTCTCTTCCTCTTTACCAGGTACTTCTACCTTCAACCATGGGTGGGGATCTCAAGTGCTTTATTGTGTATGAACATGATTACTAACTTACCATTTTACAGTTACAACCGTGTGGGAAAAGATGCTGAAGACGCAGATATAGAGGAGATAATCAACATGGCAAGTAAAGCTGCACTAACAGATCAAGAAAGACAAGTCCAAGAAAACATCCATTCTCAAATCACAAACTTTTGTACATCAATGGACGAAATTCTCCTTCCTGACTTAAACTCTCACAATCCACCCCAACAAAACACCACTACTCCTCGCCCTAGTGGCCTCAGTCTTGCCATTGGTAGAAATTCTCCAACAAACATCAATCCTGGTAAGTTTCTGTCATTAATGATGAAATTTTCTTGTGGTTTTCGACTTTTCTCTATCTTATTAATGATGAAATTTTCAGCACAGCTGTACCGGAGACAAAACAGTTGACATACACAGAGGTATCCCAAAAGTTAAAAGAAGTCATGGGGTACACCCTTGAGCTAAAACAATCTCAAATCCTCCATGAACAAGCGGGCCGAGGTTTATTCATAGATGGTGAAGCAGATGTCGGGTCTGTAATAGCACTCTATCCAGGTGTGATTTACTCTCCGGCTTATTACCGTTATATCCCTGGATACCCAAAAATCAATGCACAAAACCCTTATCTTATCACCAGATACGATGGTACAGTCATTAACGGTCAACCATGGGGGACAGGTGGCGAAGCCAGAGAACCATGGGGTCAATCTAGGGTTTATAATTCTAACCCTGGTTCAAAACCCGAGACCGAGACCGGGTCAGATCGGGTCTGGAAGATGTTGAGTAAACCATTAGAAGGGTCAAAATTAGGGTTTAATGGCGAGGTTTTAGAAAGAAGAAATCCGTTAGCTTTAGGTCATTTTGCAAACCACCCTGCAAAGGGTATGGAGCCTAATGTGATGGTTTGCCCTTATGATTTTCTTTTGAGTGAAAAGGGTATGAGAGTTTATATACCGAATGTAGTTTTTGGGGGTAGAGAGGGAGAGGGGGTGAAGATGAAAAGGTTTGGGAGTTTTTGGTTTAAGTCCGGGGGGGTGTCTGACAATAATGGGGAAATGGAAGGGCCGGTTATGAAAAGTCTTGCACTTGTTGCCACGCGATCGGTTTGTAATGAAGAGATATATTTGAATTATCGATTGAGTAATTCGAAGAGACGACCTTCATGGTATGATCCTGTTGATGAAGAAGAGGATCGAAGAAGATGGAGTTAAATGGTTGGTTTTTTGTAATTTTTATTAGTTTAGTTGCAAGTTTGAGGTTTTTATTTAAAAGTTTAAAACCCAAAAACAAACATTTGCGAATTTACAAGTGAGGTTTTGAGAATTCATAAGTGAGGTCTTGTATCATCTTTTTTGATTTGGATGGTACGTGTTGTCATAAAAAAGTGTATAAGGAAAGTGTTTTTTTTGAAATACAAACATTAGTTTCCTTGTTTTTTTTTTCTATCTTAGTTTCAAACGTTTATTGGGCATGCTAAAGTGGTTGAAGCTTGGTTTACAATATTCGAGATGTCATGCTTGGAAATGTTGTAGTTGGTAAAATGAAAGTTGGATGTTATAATAAACAAAAATTGTTATTTGTTGTATTTAATCCTAATAAATATGGCTGAGGTAGTTGGAAATCTCTTGTTTAAATCTCATATTGTCATCTTGTGTTAGAATAACAAGATATTTACATTGTTCATGGGGGATTTGGGATGGTTTTAGGTCAAGGGTGTAGCCCATGAGTTCTCTAAACTTTTGGGATACCATGAAAATTTCATCATTAATAAAATTCTACTAGAGAAAAGTCGTAAACTACAAGAAAATACCCCTCATGAGTACTTGGGTAGTAGAAGTGTGTTCTATTAAAGTTAAACGCTTGAATATGCTCGTGTTCGGATCGTTTATTAAAGCAAACTAAAGAAGCATGACTCAAACTCAAGCTCAACATGCTTTGGGTCATCCACTTTGTCAAGTATGCCTAAACAAGCTCAACATAGGCTACTCTAGGCTCGACTAGCACTGCTCATCACTTGTGAGGCTGGGCGTTGTAGTAACCCCTCATTCTTTATCTTTGTTCTGCCACCTCAACATTCGGTCAACACCAATTACTTTCTCTTTTATCGGGAAACGGTCACCCTCAACTTTTTAATTAAAATAAGTTTGTTTATGTGTGTGTAGTGTCTTCCCCGCACAAAGAAAATTCCCCTTGCGAGGAGAAAAAAAATGCAGGGCGGTGTTCCTAACAAAAAGCGAGGGGCCAACTCATCCCCTTGTCTCTTCCCCACACCCACACCTACACCTGCACCCACACCGGGCAACCTTAACTGTAGAACAAAAATGAAATTCATTACATTAAAATATTACGAGTACCAATTAATGGTAGTTTAATTTTATTAAAACCATTCTCACTCTTAAAATTATCTATGGAAGTGTAATTTCAACAGTGCCTTCTATTTATAACCATGAAAGAAGCATTTCCTTTGGGACTCTCCTCCTAACAATTGCAAAGCTTCCATGTTGAAACATATATTGTATAACTTTTAACACTTATATTAAGTAATTGCAATTAGTTCCAGTTTTTTTAAATATTATTAATATTATAAAAAGATGATACTTATTAATATTAGAAAGAGATACATATACCCATTAACTATAATTGAAGATATTTAGCTAAGATGAATTGTATTTGTTATAATTTCATACTTTAATATCCCTGTTATAAATTTAGTTACGTATGTTTCTTGAAATACTTGAACCCTCAACCTTAAATAGGGAGGACGACGTCTTTACCATTTGACCAAGAAGCCATTGACATAGGTAAATAGATTAATCAATCAGAACCTATTTGTGTTCATTTATTGAAGCTACTGTAATAATGATCAAATATGAAAAACTTTATAAGATACTAATAGGCATAGGAATTTGATTTATAAAAAAACTACCCAAGTTATAATTATTTTGATATTTAAATTATGCAGATAGTTACCCATTATATTGCCTCGTTCGGGCTCATTTAATAAACAAGCTCCAAAATAAGTTCAAGTTCGTCTCGAACTCGTTTAACTCTAACTCAAATCGAACTTTTAACGAGTCGATTCTGAATAATTCACATATAACCTAGACTCATTTACACCCCAAGTTGTATTTATAGATCAATGGAATAAGTACTATATATATTTGGGAAAATGATTTATAAGGGTAATTATGTTTCAAAAATGTTCAAAAAACATCATCCAAGTTTGGTTTGTTCAAAAAACACCATTCAAGTAAAGCCTTTGTACAAAAAACATCATCCAAGTAAGGCTTTTGTACAAAAAACACCAACGAACTACATGTTTTGTTTAAATTTTACCCGATGGTAACCGGCTCTTGCAGGTTAAACTGTTCATCTGTTATTATGCCATGTCACTAAATATTAGGCCAAGTCATCCTTTAACCTGCAAGTGCCGGTTACCATCGGGTAAAATTTGAACAAAACATGTAGTTCGTTGGTGTTTTTTGTACAAAAGTCTTACTTGGATGGTGTTTTTTGTACAAAGGTCTTACTTGGATGGTGTTTTTTGAACAGACCAAACTTGGATGGTGTTTTTTGAACAGTTTTGAAACATAATTACCCTTATAAGTCATTTTCCCTATATATTTCAGGATAAATAGGATATTATTTTTGGGTCTGCAGTTAAAATGCTTTTGCCTAATAGTTTTGTGTTGGATAATATATATGAAATAAAAATAAAACCAAAAGCTGACAATAAAAGAACCAATCAATTATGATGATATTGAAAGATTGACCATCATCATCAAACCTCAAAATTCAATTTTTTTGAATAGGCACTAGGCGGTGGAGATAGATGTTGTCTAGATTCCGCTCATAGATGATCTTTCATATATTTCTCTTAACCACGTCTTATATTTGTGAAATGGTTTCAAATTGACTTTTAGTTTTAGTCTTTTTACATACTATTCTAAAATTTTATGTTGGGTCCATGGTATAATTGGTATTACTCAATATATACTTAGTGATTTTAGTTTTATTCTTACAAATAATTATACATACACAAATATATTCATAAATATTTGAGTAAATTACATTTATGGTTCTTAACTTTAAGTATAAGTGTATAACTGAATTTTACGATTTTGATCTCAAAAAGTTTTTTTAGCCATTGTTTGATATTTTTGACATTTTTCCCAAATAAAATGACTCCATATTTGGGACCAAACGTGTAAAGTTCGGCTTTATTAGGAGACCAAACATGATCTTTTGATTTGGAACAAGGACAAAAAAACTGGAATAATGACTAAAATTTGTAAAAGAAAAAATCTTTTTGGTCAGAATTACAAAAGCCGACTATAATTAAGGACTAACAATACAGTCTACTTTATATATTTTGGACTCGATTTTTTTATTTTAATATATATCTTTTTTATGAATGCTTATAAAGTTCGATATTAAGATTACCATGTTTGTCAATGGTAGTAGAAGGCTAGTGCCTTTTTTGAAAATCAATAATATCGTCCAAAAATTGTTGTGCTACTTTAATGTTTGGTAAAGGTTCCACTACTTTTTATTTTAGATGTGTTCTAAAAATATAAATTATAATTTTTTTGGAATACTTATTTCTAAATTAATTCATTAACAAATAGTATATAATATTACTGAAAACAATGCAATATCAACAAATAGAAAACCATTGACTTTGAATAGGGTTGTATTTTTAATGAAATAGGGGTGTATTTTTGGCAATTCCCATAACCAAATGTTGCCCACGCTAAGATGTGACACCACAAAATAGCTCTCTCTCTCCCTCTCTCTCATGAAAGGAACCAAGTTTGATTAGATTGATTATTTATAAAAAAAAATTCATAACCTTTTTATCAGAAAAAGTGTATGTAATATCAAAGAGTTCTTTTTATGGTTATTAGTTAACTATTTTTTATTGACCAGTCATATATTATTACGTTAGATTAACAAGGACGTAACCCTCAAAAAGAAATAAACACATCAAATCATGGTTGTTTAGCCGGTGAGACAAATATTGGTTAAGAGAATATCTCAACCCAATGTGATAATATATTTTAAGTCCAAATAGGATATTAAGGTCATACTCTCTCAATCCCATCCCAAGTGAAAGTATATATAAATGACAACATTTTTAAATAATAATTTTTCTCAAATGAGTAAAGTATTTGCAAGTCCGATTTTCAATGCAATGTACAAGTATAATATATAGTAGACACATTATAAATATAAGAATATTATATATAATCAAAACAACAAAAACATCAAAGTATGTATAGGGACATGGAAACTCATAAAAACATCTTAAACTTGTTATAATCAACCACCCCCTTTTTAACCCGTCACCACTTCACAAGGATATACATTTAGTATTAAGACATTTCATAGTTACAAAACAACCATTTTCTAACATACCAAGAGTTAGTCTCACATAATGGATCATAACTAGTGGTTATATGGTGCTAAACAATGAAAATGAGTGTTCCTGGGCATCTATGCTTATCGACTAAGCAAAGAGGAACTAACGGGAAAATGCCAGTTATACTTAGACTGAGTAACATGCTACTCGAACCAAGTAGGTCTGTATAAGTTTAGAAGTTACATTGTGATTTAAGCCTATACAAGTCTCTAGTTTGTTTTTATTACATTAAGATGATCCTATTGATCACTCATAACACAACCTAAGGTACTTAATCTCAATCTAACCAAATCATCAATCATAGTTTCATTCCCTTGTTACATGATTCTAATCTTAATATTGGAATGAGGCAATTTGACACACTTATGGTGATTATGAGCTTGTTTCGATGTTTAGTCCACTTTAAATCCAAACATTTAATAGTTCCATTTCAAAAGTTTCATTTGCTTGAATCAAAACACTCATATGTGACATACTCATTAATGAATTCGCTTCATTCCATTCAAATGGTGGATTCCATTGAAATCATTTAATGCTCATAATTACCATAAAGTTCTTTGGAATCACATAAAAAATAAATTCATGATTTCACTGATTACTCACTTCTTAATCCTATGATTATTAATTTAGTTTCCAAATCACACTACTAAGTTGAGTACAAATTATCAATGCTAGAGTATAACACCAGCATATCAATAAGTTGTGATTAATCATCAATAACAGATTGTTTGACTTCGAATGAGTTATAAAAACTCATATGAAGGTTGATTCATATAATCAACCTATAGAATGGAGAAATAATTCGAATTACACCATTGTTGGGGAATGAAAGCTTCAAAACAACACTTGGATTCACATGTAAGCATTGTAGAAGAAGATTGAAGCTATAATGATCTAATGAAGGAAATAAACTAGCACTCAAGTAAAACTTCATTTTAATCTTGAAATTCGGACAATATCAAAACTCTAAACCCTAGATTGTTCCAAGGAAGAAGATGAATAAGATATACCTTCAAGGACTTTCTAATGATTTTTAAGCTCATTTCCTTTACTAATTCTTCATTCCACACTACAAACTCTCCATTACACAATGTAATCGCCATGTATCTCTATATCACTTTCTAATCACGTTTTACTAAAATGAATGAAAGAGATGAGTGACTAGCTTTATATTTATGGCCACTTAACACATTTAACCCTCTTTGTTCTTAATATTTCATCTTAAACACCAACTCATTAGTCTTTTAATTACTCTTCCAAGTTTGACACTTAATCCTTATAACTTACTATTTCTTGAAAAAATGGTCATTTACTAAGTCTAAGATAGTCATACAAGTTTGACCTAGTTGTCACTTTAGTCCCTCATACTAGAATTTTCTTCAAATAACATATACTAATCTTTCTAACCTGGGAATTCACTTTAAACCACTAAATATGAAATTATTAACAATTGAGTCACATAACATAGTTTCACCGTACTCGCACTTAAGTTTCTCAAGTTTTACAAATTTAGTCCCTATTTACTAAAGTCTTTTTTACCTTTTTCCAACTTAGAAACTTCATATATGACTAATATTAAATTATTCAAATAAAATTCAATAAACTTGTTTATTTCTTCATATCTTATTTTTATTTGATTTTATTTTTTAAAGTTATTTTGTAACCAAGAGCACTAAAATTTTAGCCCCAAAATATGGATGTTACAATAAACAACCTTATTCTAATAAGGTAATCTTAAATAAACCTCCAATCTGTGTGAGTGTGTGTGTTGTGTGGGTTGACCCCCACACACATATGTCACATCATGGAGGGTTATTTAGCACACCCATTCTAATATTGGCAATATTGGTAATTTTGTTGGATCTGTTTTAGTTTTACTTTTAAAAACTCATGGAGTCGATGAAAGTGTGAAAGAGCATATTTTATAGGAAAAAAACAGTCCAATACTTATATAACTAATTCAGTAAAAAGCATATTTACAAATTCTGGTCGAGTTCAAGGATTACTATCGAATTTCGAGTTTTGGATCGGGTTTGGGAAAACTACAACCCCGGTGGGGCGACCGATAAGATCCCCGATGGGGAACGAGGCGAGTTCGGGGAAGGATTTTACTTTTAGGGTTTGGGGATGGGATATCATACCCTTCTCTGAATCCGCCCCATTGTCATTCTTATTTCACGCACGACATTGAGAATACATGCGTATTGGGTACATTTACTTGAAAGAACTATAATAAGGCAAATAATATGTAAGACACTTCACCAAGCATTTTAAAATGTGCAAGTAGTTTCTTAAATTCGATATATATATATATATATATATATATATATATATATATATATATATATATATATATATATATATATATATATATATATATATAGTTACAATGCTTGTGTGTCCATGATCAAGTTGTTCAAGATAATCTAAATGTTAAGGGTGTAAATGAGCCGAGCCGAGCCGAGCTCGGTTAGGCTCGGGCTTGGCTCGTTTAAAATTTACAAGGCTCGAGCTCGACTCATTTATGCTCGTTTAATATTTATTTATAAATTAATTAATATTTATTAAAAAATTAATATATAAAATAAAAAATAAAAAATCTATTATATAAAAATATACAGGCTCGTCTAGGCTTGTGAGCCTAAATCGAGCTCGATAGTGAGGCTCGGGTCGAGCTTGTTTAATAAACGAGCCTAAAAACAAGGCTCGAGCTCGGCTCGGGCTCGTTTAACTCGAGCGCGAGTCGAGCTTTTAACGAGTCGATCTCAAGTAGCTCACGAGTAGCTCGGGTCATTTACACCCCTACTAAATGTCTTTGAGTTAGAATATCAAACATGTTTATCTTTAGCTTCACGATGTTATATTATGTATAATATGACCTAAAACATTCGTTCCAACTTTCATGTTTCTAGTTTGCTCAATATAATCCAAAGATACTTAGGCTACGTTTGGTACAAAGAAATAGAGTTGAAGCAGAGAATGGAAATGGAGATAATGAGAATTAAACTAGAGAAAGAGAATTGATTTCAGTGTTTGGTACCATAAATAATTCACCTAAGAAATATGCCTGAGAATCAATGTTCTTATGGTGGTGGTGGTGATGGCAGCGGAGGCGATGACGGTTGCGGTTGGTGGTGGCAGGGTGGTGGTGGTGGTGGGTGGTGGCGACAGTAATGGGTGGTGGCGGTTGCGGTGGATAGTAGGCAACTGTGGTGGTAGGTATTGGAAGCAGTGGTGGTGGGTAACCGTATAAGTAGTAGTGGTAGGTGATGCTGGTGATAGTGGCAGTGGATGGTGGTGGTGGCAGTAGTGGTGGTGGGTGGTTGGTGCAGGTAGTGGTGGTGGCGGTGGCAGTAGGTGGTGGCAGTGGAGATGGTACTGGTGGGTGGTGTGTGGTGGCGGCGGCGGTAGAGGCAACAATTGTGGGTGGTAGTGGTGGGTAACAGTATAGGTGGTGGTGGTAACGGTGAGTGGTGGCTGTGGGTGATGGTGGTAGGTGGTGGTGGGTGACGGTAGTGGGTGGTAGTGGTGGGTAACCGTATATGTGGTGATGACGGTGAATGGTGGTGGCAGTAGAGGTGGTGGCGATAGGGTTGGTGGTGATGGGTGATGGTGGTGGTGTATGGTGGTGGCGATGTTGGTAGTGGCGGGTGGCTATGGTAGAATCAAAAATAGGGAAAGAAAATCAAATTTTTTCTCTATTTTTTATTTTCAATATTAAACAAACAAAAAAATTGAATAAATTTTATTTATCCGATTCCTTATACCAAACATGTCCTACGTCTATACTTCATATTTTTATTTTATATTGTAATCGTTGGTTGTATTTATAAAGAATGACTAAAAGAAATTCGTTTTTAGGATACTATTTTTAGGTCTTGTGTTTGAATACTTTTGCCGAAGTTTTTTCAGGATACACAACCATATCAATAAATATATCCGACTTAATTCATTATTTTTAAACTGCTGAATGACTTATTTCAATTTTAGTTTAATATCTTTTTACGAGTGCTTATAAAGCACGATCATAAGTTTGCCATATTTGCCAATAATAAAAGGCTAGTGCCTTTTCGAAAGTCAATAGTGTCCTCCAAAATTTGTTGTGCCGCTTTAATGTTTCGTAAAAGTTGCAATACCCTTTGTTTTAGATTTATCTTCAAATATAAAGTTTTCTGAAAAATTTTACCCTAAGTTTTATCTTTTTGTTCATCAACATATTGCTATATGATATCAGTGAGATTTCTTTTTGATAAGAATCCTATCCTAATAAATAAGTAACTTAAAGCCACATGTCACCACCATATTCATTTGGCCACATGTCATTTTCTCATGATTTTGAATTTCCCTAAAAATTAAAAAGTTCATTAATGTTATTTCTAAAAAATAAAAGTTCATTAATATGCTTTTATGAAGCTATTTCCAAAATCCTTTCCTAAAAGTCATTAATACTCTTTTATGAATGTATTTTATTATATGTACTAACATTTGTAGCGTAATTATATTGCCATAATGCGATTACTAATTTTGATAATCTTAATAATCTCTTTAAGATTGTTAATTTTATTTTTTGGTTATTTCGATTACGATGACAAATTATATATCCTACTAAAAACGAGGAAAAACAACAAAATGACCTTAAAGTTCTCAATAATTACATAATTGCCATTAATGAATTAAAATGAGTTAATTACATATTTTGTCCTTATACTTTTTATTTTCAAAAACTACACTTTTAGTCCTTAGAGTTTATCGTTTAAATTAGTTACATTTTTAGTCCTCATAGTTTTTAATTTAAGGTAATTACAATTTTGATCCCTATAGTTTTAATTTGCATAATTACAACTTTGGTCCTTATATATGCTTAATAAATACAATTTCAGTCCTTATAGTGTATAGTTTGTGATAGTTACAGTTTTGGTCCTTATAGTTTTTATTTTAGGATAATTATAATTTTGATCCCTATAGTTTTTAATTTGCATAATTACAACTTTGGTCCTTATGCTTTTTATGTTTAATAAATACAATTTCCGTCCTTATAGTTTATAGTTTGTAATAATTGCAGTTTTGGTCGTTATAGTTTTTATTTTAAGATAATTACGATTTTGATCCCTATAGTTTTTAATTCGCATAATTATAGTTTTGGTCCCTGAGAATAGCGATATTATAAAAATTGTCCCTATGTAATAGCAGCATTACATATATATTCATTATGTAAAGAGAAATCTGTAGTATTTGTCGTTGTTTAATAACTAATTTTTTGTATTTAGGATTATATTTTTTCTTAAGAAATAGAATTATATTTTCTGGTAACTTAAATAATTTGGTGGTTATATATCACTACAAAATGTATTAATTTTAATAAACAAACAATATATTATATTCTAATACTTAGTTGAAAATATCTTTCTTATTTATATTTTTCCTAGCCTAACTTATCTGCCACAATTATTCAATTCTTTTTTTATTGCAAATATAAGAAACCCGGAGAAATTTGGAAATATAGAAGAGAACTCACAGAAATCAGAAAATTCTAAGCATTAAACTGCTTTGTTTTGCTTGATGTATTGGCTTGTAATTTTCTCTCTACTTTAGTTATTAACACTTGAACCTGATCGATTTTTTGTTCTATTTTTCAATTTCTTGACCTAAATCGTTTTGTTTTGCTTGAACCAGGTTTATTTTGTTTTGGTTGATATATTGGCTAGATGACTTTTAGCCCTAAATCATATTGTTTGCTTCACTAGGTTTAATATCTTTGTGTTTTAGGTTCAATTTTTTTGATAAAATTACCGATACTTGTGTTCTTCGATCCTTATTTCTTTCTTTATTTTGCTTAGTTTATTTTTAGGTTTTGTATTGAGTTGTATCTAACTTCCTTTCACTCTGTTTACATAGTTGTTGATAATTATACAAAATGACCACGATAGTATTGTTTTTTTAAATATAAATGTTTACATATTCATAATTTATATATTTTTATATCATCCCGTGTAATACACGGGTCTTACAACTAGTATGGCTGATAAATGATTCTCTTATGAAAAGTTATGTTGCCCACAATAAGATGTGACAGCACAAAATAGCTTAAACCGGGTCTCTCTCAATGATTAAAGGAAGCAAGTTGAATTTGATTTTTTTTTTTTGGAAATACAAAAATATTTTAATAAAACCAAAGCTAGCAGGTAACTAGAAAATACTATAAAACAAAAACATATATATACATCACAAAACAGGGGAAACCTTCCAATCACACCAATCTATACTGGAATTTTTTCGCTCAAAGCTTAATCCAGTTGAATAAGTTTAACTGAATTTCGTCACCTTAATGAAGAATTATTGAATTCCTGAAAATCCATTTGTTCTGGTCTTCCATTTCCAAATTCCAAGTAAACCATAAAATCGAAGAAGCAACATCGTGGGCTAACAAAGTCATTTACACAATAGGCCCAGGTGGCCAGGATGGGCCTTTTTGGGCTTAGGCCCAAATTTGGAAGCATAGGGACAATCGAAGAAGCAATATCGTGGCAGTCAACATATTATGTGTTGAATGTCCATTCCTCTTTGTCACATGTTTAGGCCAATTGGAATTCGATTTTGTGGTAAATGTCAAGAGAAGCATTTGAGTTTTAGAGGAACCCAACTTTCCCACTTGAATTTTTTTTGAACATGTATATAAATAGCCAAATCAATTGCAACCATTAGTGAATTGACCGAAAAGATGCATGATTTGTCCCCAATCCAGTGCCACGAGTCTTCTGATGTGAGAAATTAAAACGACTAGATATATTTCAGTTTTTCTCATATTCAATAAGTAGAGACGAGGGAATCGATAGGGCGGACGCAGAATTTACCAATAGTCGTGGCACCGGAGATGCACCCTCTTAAGTAGTGGCACATTTTTTTCTGAGAGGTTGCACCCTATTAGAAAAAAATAAAAAATAAAAAATTTTGCAGTATGTTTACACTACGTGTACGGAATTTAGCAGGTGCCCGGACCCCCGTGCACTACTATAAAACCGCCCCTGGGAATCGATCATTTAGAAGTGAACTACCTATCTATCTATCTTTCTAGAACCTAGTGTTGGACATTACCAACATTTCTTTTGAACACTTTGTGTAAATCAATGCCCAAATCGTAAAAATTAGTTTATACAAATGTGATGTTTCGCCATATGTGGGGAATTAAATTTATTTCCACGAAACAATTGTGTTTTGACCATAATATAGATGGATATCATGGATTACATGGGACGACAAGGATTTGTCATCCTATTTTACTTTCTATTTTACTTTCTACCGAGAGAGAGAGAGAGAGAGAGAGAGAGAGAGAGAGAGAGAGAGAGAGAGAGAGAGAGAGAGAGAGAGAGAGAGAGAGAGAGAGAGAGAGAGAGAGAGAGAGAGAGAGAAGGTTTTACTGATTAGGATTTTCTCATTTTATATTTAAGTGCTATGGTTTTTGCATCTATTACAATTTATATAATTTTTTATAAATGTTTTATTAGATTTAAAATTAATTTTTAAACATATTTATGAATATAAAATATTTATTTAGTGGATTTAAAACGATTTTATTTAGTATTTTTATTTTAAAATATAAAAAAATATATTAAATAGATTTAAAATTAAATAATTAGGTAATCATTGAAGTTATTTAAAGCATTCAGAATATAAAAGTTTTTTCATAAAGCTCATTGGTGTCATATCATTATCACATCACAAACTTCTAATGCTTATAACATTTAGAATAAGAGGGTTTTTTGGGAGAGTTTTTTCAAAAATAAAAAGCTCATATTTTTCCACTATTGGAGAGCTTTTTCAATATTATTTATAGGGTAAATTGCATAAAAGTCATTAACTTTTCCAATTTTCTCGATTTTGACACTGTATTTTTAGTTTTTGCAATTAAGTCATTATGTTTTCAGAAAAATTGCAATTAAGTCATTATGTTTTCCAAAAAATTGCAAAAATGACCATATGACCAGGTTACCAGGTCATATGGTTAGATTTGCAATTTTTTAGAAAACCTAATGACTTAATAGCAAAAATAAAAAACATAGTGTCAAAATCTAGAAATCTGGAAAAGTTATCGACTTTTATGCAATTTACCCTATGCAATTTATACAACTTAATCACATTACATGTCTCATAAGTGTCCAAAAAAGTAATTTTGTTACCTTAGATAGTTTACCCTAACAGCCCTAAAAAAGAACAAAAAAAAAAAAAAAAAAAAAAATCAAAGTTCCATGCTGCTTGTGACAAAATTGCTTTTTGTCACAAGTAGCATTGAACTTTATTTTTTTTTATGTTCTTTTTTGGGGGCTGTTAGGGTAAACTATCCAATGTAACAAAATTACTTTTTTGGACCCGTGTTAGGCATGTAAAATGATTAAGTTGTACAAATTGGATAGAGTAAATTGCATAAAAGTTGCTAACTTTTCCAGATTTCTAGATTTTGACACTATGTTTTTATTTTTGCTATTAAGTCATTATGTTTTCTGAAAAATTGCAAATCTGACCATATGACCTGGTCATATGGTCATTTTCGCAACTTTTTGGAAAACATAATGACTTAATTGCAATTTTTCTGAAAACATAATGACTTAATTGCAAAAACTAAAAATACAGTGTCAAAATCGAGAAAATTGGAAAAGTTAGGGACTTTTATGCAATTTACCCTTATTTATATGTATTGTTTGTATATTTTGTTTAGTTACGGTTGGTTTAAAACATATGAGACCTATATGATAATTGAAAAATTTTGCAACAATTTTGTTAATTAACAAACAATTTGGAAAAGCTTTAGTTTGAAAAAGCTTATCCAATAACTTTTTTATTTTTTAAGATATTTTTGTTTTGAAAAACTCTTGAAAAAACTATTATTGTGGATGCTCTTATATAAACACTCACTATAAAAGAATTTTTTACGTACTTTTTATGGTTTCACAATATAAATGCAATAGATATACATCAAAAACCAATCTTTTTCAAAGAGTTTTCTAATTACAATTTGAAAAAACTTTGATTTGAAAAAGGTTCCCTATAGTTTGTTTACCACTTAGGAGAGCTTTTTATTTGTTTTTTTTCCTTCAAAAAACTCCTATTGTAATTGTTTTAAGAAACAAAATAAAAAAACAATAATGAAGGGGGTGTTTGGGATTGCTTATTTAAAACAACTTACGCTTACTATTAAAAGTGTTTATTAGTTTATCCGGTGTGCAAACGGAGTTTTAAAAAAATGTTTGGTTTAGCTTATCTGATACCAAAACGTAATAAGTCAATAAATTGTTTTTAGTGTTTGGAAAACGGTGTTTATATGTGTAATACAAAAATAACTTATCAAAAACTGCTTAAATAAGTCAATAAGTAAGATGCAGTAACTTATCAAAAACTCATTATTTAAGCAAACAAGTGCTTATAAAATATGTTCATCCAAACACTTAAAACTGCTTATTACCGATATCAAACCGCAATAATCAATAAGCATCTCGAATAAGCAATCCAAACACCTTCTAAGTTAACTTAAAATATAAAAAGAATATAATAGTCGTAGCCCTTCTAAACATGCGTCCTTTATTTTCAAAGAAAGGGCGTAAGTAGGCCAGACTACTTCTAGTGTCACATGACATGTAACTTTTTGGTTCTCTACACTAAAAAAGTGTTAGTCTCATGACAAATGATGATGTTTTTGTAGTATAACAGTATGTTTGAACCAGTACCGAAATTTAGGCTTCATATTCACTTGATTATTTATCTTTTATATGCTATCAATACACCAATAAACTTCAGCCTGTGTCTTTATTTCATCGATTCATTACAAGAACATGGTATTTTTTTCATGTTAGTTAATGTATGTGTTTTATGACAGCGACGAGATATACACGAAAAAAGACGTTCATGCTTCGACTAAAACAAAACCAAAACTGCAGTTCAAGTTGATAAATAATAAAAAGAACGATAATCCATTGATATATCATTTTATCAACCCTGATTTTAAATTATAATCCAAGCTCGAATCAAAATATGAACAAAATTAAATTCTTTGGACATAAACGTTTGTCATGTCTCGAAACTTTTCAAAAATTTGAGTACCAAAACAATAAAATAAATCAATGTTTCACCCAAGTTAAAGAGTTATTGCTTTGGAAAATGTAGTTAACTATAAAAACCACAAGTGCCTTTCTTTTTATTCTTTTAAAGTACTTCTGAGTTTTGAGTAGTTCATAGCTCAAGAAACGGAGAAAAGGCTCTTTTATGGCAATTAACAAATTGAATTATCTTTTTTCTCATTTACCAAGAAAGCTTAAGGTTTATGCCACGAATCATGTTAAAAGAAGTTTTGTTTAGAAAAAAAAAAAAAAAAAAAAAACTGATAAAGATTTTACTTTTTCTGAATTACCACTTTTACCCTCTCTTCAATCACTGACTGCTACATTACATTAGCCTTCTTGTATCCTTCTTTCTGCTAGTCTGCAGGATCCGAAGCAAGCCATGGCTAAAGATGAAGACTTTAAGCTCCTCAAGATTCAGGCCCACCTTCTTTTCCGTTCTTTTTTTCTATTATTATTTGAGTTTTTTTTCAATATTTTGCTTTTTAGTTCTTCACACTCTTGTTTCTTTACGCTTCTATTTTTTGATTTTTGATTTTTTGTTTTCCACAGACATGCATTCTGAGAGTGAACTTGCATTGTGATGGTTGCAAGCACAAAGTCAAGAAAATCCTTCAGAGAATTGAAGGTGACTCCTCTTTCTTTATTTCTCTCGAGATTTGTGTTTGTACCGAAAATTTGAACAAATTGTGATATGGGTTTTTCTAAAGTTTCAACATTTATGCAAAATGTGATATGGGTTGTGACAAAGTTTTAAAATTTCTGCAAAACGTGACGTGGGTTTTGATAAAGTTTTAAGATTTATGCTAAATGTGGTGTTCTTGAGATAAATCCTGGTTAAACCCTTTTTTCGGAACTAAAATTTGTAAATCCGGAGAAAAAGACGACTTTCAAATACATAATTACAAAATCATGATTAGATTTTTTTTTTGCTTCGGATTTGGGTATTTCAGCTCTGCGAAAAGGAATTACATTGTGCTAGTGTTTTTATTTGGTTAGATTAGATTTTGATAAAGATTGAAAAGTTCAGCAAAAATGTGTTGCCGTGATAAAATGCTTGCCCTTTTCAGAGCCAAATCTCCAAAATTCACAAGAATGTACATCTCTATATGCATGATGTACAAGTCATGTTAAGATTTTCAGCTCTGGAAAATACCTATTGCTTGTTTTTTTCGAGCTAATGTGGAAAGACTTTCAACTTTGAACTTTCATGCTCAACAAATCAGATACACAATTATTATAGTTTGCTAGAGTACAAGTTATGATGCAGGAGGTACAAATCTGTATAACACTGGCTGTGAATATTTATAGGTGTGTATCAAGTGAGCATAGACGCAGAGCAGCAGAAGGTGACTGTTTTAGGAAGTGTAGATTCAGCAACTTTGATAAAGAAACTTGTGAAAGCTGGTAAACATGCTGAAACTTGGTCAAACAACAACCAAAGTCAAAGTCAAAGTCAAAATCAGCAAAATCAGAAGGGTTCCGGCATGAAAGACGACAAGAAAAACAAAACCCAGAAAGACGAATTCATCAAAGGCCTCGAATCCATGAAAAAACAGCAAAAGATTCAACCTTTGGCATCTGGAGAAGATGACGATCCTTTTGAAGACGACGAAGATTTGAGGTTTCTGAAAGGGACAACAAACCAATTGGGGGTTTTGAGGCAAAAACAACAACAAAAACAGCAAGAAACAACTCCCGTTTCTGTTAATAATGCAAGAAATTCCAAAAATAAAAGTCAACCCAACAATGGAAACGGCAAGAAAGGTCAGAATGTGGGAGGGCAAAAGGGTAATTTTGAGAATTCGAATGAGGGCAAAAAGGTAAACGAGTTAAACTCTATACTGAATACTCTTGGTGGTGGTGGAGGGTTTGATATGCCTGAAAATGGACTAGCGATGGCTACCGGTGGTCAACAGATGATGAACTTTAACATGAATGGGGCAGGGTACAACCAGCAACAGCAAGAGTACAACTCTAATGCTGCTGCTGCATCAATGATGATGAACCTGCAAAACAGGCAAGCAATGTATCAGAGATCGCCTATGATGCCACCAACCACCGGGTATTACTACTACAATTACAATCCTACCCCTTACACTTACAATCCTGCCCCTTACAATGAGTCTCCTCATGGCTACTACTACACTAATACCAATGGTGGTGGCAGCATGTTGAGTGATGAGAACACAAGTAGTTGTTCAATTATGTGAGGGGCAAAAGTGGAAAAAAGGTATTAGATCTTTTTGGATGTATTTGTGTGAAAGAAGTTTGAGTTAATGTAGTTGTGGATGTTTGTTGGTGGATCTTTTGTTACCAAGTTTAGTCTTGTGAAAAACAACTGGTTCTTGTGTCTAATATGACATAAAAGTTAACTGTCTAGTCTTGTGAAAAAATCAATTTTTCCAAGTTTAGTCTGTAAGATGTTAACTGTCTATTTGAATTGAGTAGAGTATCTTATGGATGTCAACTTTCTATGATCTTGTTTTTTGTTGAAGCTAAGTAGAAAATTAAAATTTTATATTTTCATCATTAAAGTTGAAACTGTGGAATATGACTTCACAATGGCTGCTAAACAAAGTCAAAAATGAGGCTGCCCACGTGAAAGAAATATTTTTCTAACAATGGCATGCAGGAAAGTTTTTCAAATGAATCAATTTTTCCAAAGTGGCATGTAAACATTTGCTATATATATAGGATAGAAACTCATTTATGATAACCACACCAAAAACCATATCTTCTCTTGTAAATACATAAGAGTTATAAACTCTTTGTATTTTTATATTTCTCCAAACATTTTGTAAACACCACAAAATATAGTGAATTGGTTCTCGGCTTCCTCCGCCCGTGGTTTTTCCCGATTTGGGTTTTCCACGTAAATCCCCGTGTCTCTATTTTATTTACTTTATTCGTATTTTTCGTTGTGATTATTATCGTTTGATAATTTTGATCCTATTCCGCATTGAGCTAATATTGTCTAAAGTCAATTCGGATCCGTCGTATTTTACAACAATTAGTATCAGAGCGTCCGGGTTTTGATATTAGCTTGTTGGGATCATTTTATCAAGTAATAAATCATGTCTTCGGTGAAATACGATATTCCGCTGCTGGATCGGAATACATGATTTCCGCTGTGGCAAGTAAAGATGAGAGAAATTCTCATTCAAATGGATTTACACAAGGCGCTCTTGGGCTTCGAAATGATGCCCAATACATGGACCGAAGAAGAAAAAGAGATAAAAGATCTGAAGGCTTTATCTCAAATTCGTTTGCACTTGTCAAACGATGTTTTACAAGATGTTCTAAAAGAAACGTCGGCGGCTGCATTGTGGTTGAAGTTGGAGCAGTTATTGATGACAAAGAGCTTACCGAACAAGTTGCATCTAAAGCAACGGTTGTTCAATCTCAAGATGATTGAAGGAGGCTCATTAGCTGAACATTTGTCAACATTCAAAGAGTTAATAAATAACTTGGAGAATATGGATGTTCAGTATGAAGATGAAGACTTAGCTTTATTTTTGTTGTCATCTTTGCCCGAATCCAATAGCCATTTTCGTGATACAATCATCTACAGTCGTGACACTCTTGTTTTAGATGAAGTCTTTACAGTTTTGGATTCTAAAGAGAAGATGAAATATATTACCGATGGTGGTTCAGATGATTTTAAAGCCGAATGTTTGAATGCCAGAGGAAGAACAACAGAGAGAAGTAGAACTTCTCAATCTTCCAACAGAACCAGATCCAAATCTAAAGGCAAACGAAAGTTTTGCAACTATTGTCACAAGAAGGGACATGTGCTTGAAGAATGTTTCAAGTTGAAGAATAAAGAAAAAGAGAAGGCGGCAGCAAATGGTAAACAAGCTAGCACTTCGGGTGAAGCCGATGTAGCAGAGGTCGAATGTATTGGAGAACTCTTGACAGTTTATTCAGATAAACTGGATTCCACTGGTGATTGGATACTCGACTCTGGTTGTACTTTTCATATGTGTCACAACAAAAGTTGGTTTTACACATTTGAAAAGGTTAACCAGGGCTATGTATTGATGGGTAACAATACTACATGTCCAGTTCTTGGACATGGTTCAGTCAGAATCCGTATGTTTGATGGCGTTATCCGAACCATTGGGGATATTAGATATGTCCCTGACCTTAGAAGAAACTTGTTATCTCTCAGTTCATTTGATAAAAAGGGATACGAGTTTGCCGGTAAAGGTGGAGTTCTCAGGGTGTTCAAAGATGGTTCCGATAAACTGAGAGCCAGACGAAAAACCTCAGACCTCTACTTTCTTGACGGACAAACAATTTCGAGTGATGCTGCTATTGTTTCAAAGTCTCTTTCTGATCCAGATCAGTCCCGTCTTTGGCACCTTCGACTTGGCCATATGAGTTTTCAAGGCATGTCAGAATTGAGTCGAAGAGGTTTACTTGGTCAACAAAATATTGTTGATTTGGAGTTCTGTGAAGACTGTGTATATGTCAAGGCAAAACGAGTGAGGTTTGCAAGTGGTATCCATACAACGAAAGGACCACTCGACTATGTCCACTCGGATTTATGGGGACCAGCTCGAGTTGCTTCTAAAGGTGGAGCTAACTATATGCTCACTATCATTGACGATTTCTCCAGGAAGGTGTGGTGTTTCTTCTTAAAACATAAGGGAGACGTTTTCTCTACCTTCAGAGACTGGAAAGTTCAGGTTGAAAAGCAATCAGGATTGGTGGTAAAGTATCTTCGTACGGATAATGGACTAGAGTTTTGCTCAGAAGAGTTTAATGCCTATTGCCGAAAGGAAGGCATTACTCGACATCGCACGGTAGTCTATACGCCTCAACAAAATGGTGTAGCCGAAAGGATGAATCGCACCATTATGGAGAAGGTCAGATGTATGCTTTCAAATTCCAAATTGCCAAAGTCCTTTTTGGGCGGAGGCTGCTTCTACTACTTGCTATGTTATCAACCGATCACCGTCACGAGCAATCGAAAAGAAAACTCCGTATGAGTTATGGTCCGGGAAACCTGCCGATTATACACATCTGAAACCTTTCGGATGTCCAGCTTATGCACGAATTGACAATGGGAAGTTAGAACCGAGAGCACTTAAATGTGTCTTTCTTGGTTATAATCCAGGAGTTAAAGGTTACAAGTTATGGAGCAATGATCTAAATAAAATCATCATCTCAAGAGATGTTACTTTTGACGAGTCTGCTATGATTCATCAAACTTCCGACTCTACAGAAGATACAGTCGCATCATCAAAAGCAAATGAAGAGAAAGCTCAAATGGAGGTGGAGTTTCCTACTTCACCTATCACCATTCCGAGTCCAGTTGAGCAACAAGAGTCTTCCTCTCCAAATGAGCATGTCGTTGTTGAAGAAACCACAAGTTCACAACCACAAGCTACTACTCGAAGCATTGCAAGAGATAGGCCGAGAAGACAAATTGTTCTTCCAAAGAGGTATGCTGAAGCTGAACTTGTTGCTTATGCTTTTATTGTTGCTAATGATATTGAGTCGGAAACGGAGCCTCTAAATTATGATGAGGCTATCAAATCTAAAGACTCAAGTGATTGGATGATTGCTATGCATAATGAGATGGAATCCTTGCAAAGAAATGGTACTTGGGATTTAGCTCCTATTCCAAAAGGGAAAAGACCAGTTAAATGCAAGTGGGTCTACAAGCTCAAAGAACCTGTTAACCCGAGAATGAGAAACCAAGATATAAAGATCGGTTGGTAGCTAAAGGCTACAGTCAAATTCCAGGAGTTGACTATACTGACATCTATTCCCCAGTAGTCAAACACACTTCTATTCGTGCATTGTTGGGGTTAGTTGCTTCAAATGATTATGAGTTGGAGCAACTAGATGTTACTACAGCTTTCCTAAATGGTGAGCTTGAGGAAGAGATTTTCATGCAACAACCTGAAGGTTTTGTAGTTCCTGGCAAGGAGGCCTACGTATGTAAATTGAAGAAATCTCTCTATGGCCTCAAGCAGTCTCCTAGACAATGGTACAAGAGGTTTGATTCTTTCATGACTAGTCACAAATTCAGCAGGTGCACCTATGATAGCTGCGTTTATTTCAAGAAAGGCGACGATGGTTCAAAGATATACTTACTCTTGTACGTGGATGACATGTTGATTGCAGCAAAGGATATGAAGGAGATTCAGAAGTTAAAAGACCAGTTGAAAGCTGATTTTGAAATGAAGGACTTAAGAGCTGCCAAGAAAATTTTAGGTATGGAAATTGTTCGTGACAGGAAGTCTAGGATCTTGCATCTTTCTCAAAAGGGTTACATTGAGAAAGTCCTACGACGCTTTAATATGCATGAAGCAAAGCCTGTCAACACACCTTTTTGCAGCTCATTTCAAGTTATCATCCGCTTTAAGTCCTACTACTGAGACTGATATGGAGTACATGGCACGCGTACCATACTCTAGTGCTGTTGGATCTTTGATGTATGCTATGATCTGCACACGCCCTGATTTGGCTTATGCAGTTAGCATGGTTAGTAGATATATGGTGAACCCGGGGAAAGAACACTGGAAAGCAGTACAGTGGATCTTACGTTATCTACGCGGTACGTCTTCTATGTGTCTACGCTATGGACAATCTAACACTGGGGTGGTTGGATATGTTGATTCAGATTTTGGCAAAGACTTGGATAAACGAAGATCCATTACAGGGTATGTGTTTACACTGAACGGTTGTGCTATTAGTTGGAAAGCCCAGTTACAGTCTACAGTTGCACTGTCTTCTACAGAGGCAGAGTATATGGCGATTACATAAGCAGTTAAGGAAGATATTTGGTTAAAAGGATTGTTTAGAGAACTCGATGATAGAATAAAGGTTACCACAGTATTATGTGATAATCAAAGTGCTATCTTCTTGAGTAAAGATCAGATGTTTCATGACCGTACAAAGCACATTGATATTCGTTATCATTTTGTGCGTGATATCATTGAAAAAGGTGATTGTGTCATAGAAAAAGTCGATACAGATTATAATCCCGCTGATGTGTTCACTAAGAGTCTTCCAATATCCAAGTTCAAACTGTGCTTGAACTTAATGGGTATTTCTGATCGCAGTTGAGCCTGATTAGGCTCGTGGTGGAGGAAGTATTTCATTTTTTCAGGATCAATTTTTCTCTATATGGTGATTGCAGTTTCTTATGAAATTTTGGAGTTTGAAGAGTTGTTGGCTTTAGCAAATGGGTATACAAGTTTTGTTCCATTTTGAAGTCAAGGTGGAGATTGTGGAATATGACTTCACAATGGCTGCTAAACAAAGTCAAAAATGAGGCTGCCCACGTGAAGAATTATTTTTCTAATAATGGCATGCAGGAAAGTTTTTCAAATGAATCAATTTTTCCAAAGTGGCATGTAAACATTTGCTATATATATAGGATAGAAACTCATTTATGATAACCACACCAAAAACCATATCTTCTCTTGTAAATACATAAGAGTTATAAACTCTTTGTATTTTTATATTTCTCCAAACATTTTGTAAACACCACAAAATATAGTGAATTGGTTCTCGGCTTCCTCCGCCCGTGGTTTTTCCCGATTTGGGTTTTCCACGTAAATCCCCGTGTCTCTATTTTATTTACTTTATTCGTATTTTTCGTTGTGATTATTATCGTTTGATAATTTTGATCCTATTCCGCATTGAGCTAATATTGTCTAAAGTCAATTCGGATCCGTCGTATTTTACAACAGAAACACATGGTTTATTTTATTTTATGAGTTTGTTTCCAAGTAATTAAGTTTATGCAAAACCGTTGGAGGTGTTTAATGAGATGCCAAAGCATTGATAAGTAAATATGATGTCCACATCATAAGGAATATAATATGGTGTGTAATGTTGGACACTATAATATTGATGACCGAGATATTAATTTGTAACACGGTGTTTTGATTATTTAACATGTAACACATTCGTCTTGTATTAAGGAATGGTGTGGATTTTGAATCACGACGACAACCACCACCGATTAAGGGAGAGACACACTGTGACACTGGGTCCATGAAAGCATCGCCGGCAACAACTCCTACCCTCCCTTACCTTTATGGTGTCATTTGTCTTCTGGAAAAAAAAAAACAAAAAGAAAAGCAAAAACTTATGCTTGTATTTATCTACTTATGTATTTCATTTATTCATAACAATATTATTTCTGGTATTACCATATCAAATCGTATAACTCATTTAACACTTGTATGGCAATTACTAACATTCTACATGTCACGATCTTATATGGATGCAACTTTTTTATTCTTGAATGAAGGTAAAGCTTTCTTACTTCTAGGGCATGTTTGGCAAAACTAGCCGGAACCTGATAGCTGGTAGCGGGTAGCTAGTAGCTGGAAGCTGTGACTTTTAGTTTGTATATAACTGTTCGCCAAAAGTAGCTGGAAGCTTTTAAAATATGTAAAATTACATAAAATGACATATGCGTAATTATTGATTATAGTTTTAAGGGTATTCTAGTAATTAATAGTATAACTGGTAGAGCTTTTTGTTAAACGCTACCTCAACTAGCTTTTAAAATAGTAGTGTTTAGTTTAAAATATAAGCTTCAAGCTCGTGTCGCCGAACGAAGCTTTTGATTTTAATTAGAGCTATTTCTTAAACGCTAGAATATAGAAGCTTTCAAATGCTTCCAAAAACACAATACCAAACACATCCCTAATCGTCCCCTTATTTTTAGAGGAATTAGGCATAGTTCAAGTATTCATGGGAAAGATTTAACCTGGATAACGACAATCTTCTAGTACACAACTTGGAAACTATGGCAAGACAAAGAAGGAATCATTCTGCTATGCTACACACTACACAAGACTCTTTGTTTTTCTCATATCATAAAAATACAAAATTACAAAGAGCCATATAAGGCAAAGAGAAGAACTAACCATGTGCTCCACTACTAGCCAATTCCCTTTGTTTTCCTGTCAATATAGGGGTGAATTCATGTCTAGTTGCCATCGGTTTTTGTGGACATTATCAGAAATTAAACTCTCTTGTGGAAGTAATTGCATATTAATTTTTTTTTTAGAACGACAAACCTATCCTACTACTACTCCTAAACTACTATTGGATCCACATATGTCTCTAGCGAGACTTGAACCCTAAACATCGGGGAGCGACGTCTTTACCACTTGACCAAGAGACATTGACAAGTTCATGTATAGTTACCATCGGTTTTTGAATAAACATCATTTATTAGATAACAATTAACGCAAAAAAAATTATCCAACATAAACTATAATAACTACTAAAAAAGGATTTTTTTTTTCTGACTTACAAGTTAAGCGAGGTTCTTCTTGTCTTTATTTTGTCTTGTTATCATATATTTTGAGTAAATATTTGCAACTACATTACATCACATATATTTGTATCATACATGGGACCACCAACGGGTGGATGCAAGAAGCACCCTATCACCCTATGGGGGAGATGCCCACAATGGCAAAAAAAAAAAAAATTTACATTCATAGACAAGTAATTTTGATGCATATTCTTGTAATATATGTGGTGCCCTCAATTAATACAATTCCAAAAAATAGTGATGTCCTTAATAAATCCAAATTCTACATCCGCACTGGGACCACCAAGGACAAGGGAAATTTTATAGGAGTATTGAAATAAGCTTATCAATTATCATATGATAACAAAAGCAGTGCATCACAAGGCCTTGAGCACATCATGTTACACTTCCCAGTAGAAGGAAAAAAAAGTCACAAAAAACAAATGAGACATATACCTACATGCATATTGTCATTTGTTTAATCTGTTTCACCATATACGAATTTATAAACATAAAATGAAATCAAATATGGTATACAAATTATACACAAACAACAAAATTAAAGAAATATTACATCTTTCGTTTTTGTTTTCATACCTTAATTAATCCATAACATTGTAAATTGTAATGGTTACTTGTTTTTTTAGGATAAGGAGGATTTTATTGAAGAAACACTTACCAAAAACATAACAAGTATTGACGACGATTCCAACAAAAACTAGAATGTAGCAAATACAAACAAAAGAAAATGACCGATAACGATTGTAATCTTCATATCTCCTCAACATACAGACAATACAAAATATATATACAAGAAAGCCATGGGCCGAAGAATACAAACTATACATAAGACAATGGGTTAACACGACAAAATACAATTACATACTATGGTCCATTAACATCCCCCCACATTTTATCGGGAGGACAATTCCGAATGTTCAAACTGGTCTTGAAGTCATTAAAGAGTTGTGTCGGGAGGACAATTTCCAACATTCAAACTGGTCTTAGAGGACGGTGTGTCTGGTAATCAATAACAGTAAAACCAAAGGGACCAAAGTCAATAGAACAATTATTTTGAGTGGTAAATTTGCGAACAAAGATAAGATTTTTAATAATATTTGGTGTGATGAGGACGTTTTGTAAGTGAAGAGGACGATATATATTTGGGATAGGAAAAATTGTGTGTCCCGAGGTTGTGACAGGTATTGCATAACCATTACCAACATAAATAGAACGAGGAGTATAATAATTAGTACAAAACGAATTTTATACCTGCATTTGCGTGCAATTGATCGGTGGCCCCAGTGTCCATGACCCAACCGCTATTTCTCGGGTCCTTCAATTTTAACGTATTAAACATGGTCGGAAGGGAAGTAGGCTGATCTGAATTTTCGAGCCAAGCCCAAGGAGGTTGTTCGACACTGTTGGACTGATGGAAAACATGTGGTCTGTTAAGTTCATTCTGGGCCGTATTTGGCCTGCTTCCTAAAATTCCACTGTTTGCTGAAGTGGGCTTGGTCCATGTCTGATGTGGTTGAAACGGCTGATGATGAGCAGCCCAATGAGGAGAAGGCATTGCAGCAGGAGCAGCCGTAGTGGTAAAATAGGGAGGCATCGGTGGTGGGAAATACATCCACCCATAGCGCTGAGTTGTAGGGGGACTTCAGGCGGTAGCAACCTGCTGTGGACGTCGACGATTGTTGTTGCCGCCTCCACCATCATTCTGACGATTGGAAGCAGAAGGGGTTCCGATGTGAGGGAGCGTCAGAGATGAGGTGTGATTTTCATGAGATAGTGTGGTGATCCAGTGAGAAGGAAGTCGCTACTCCTCCACAGACAGCATGGATCGCATTTCAGAAAAGGTTGGAAGGGGCTTGTTGTGACGTATAATGTCGACAATGTTGTCGAATTTGCTAGAGAAGCCATTAAGGGTATGAATCACCATGTGCTTGTCTTGAACTTTTTCACCAATACCTTCAAGTAGATCAGCTAATTTCTTGATTTTGGTGCAATATGTTAGGTGAAATTTCAAAGTTGGTGAAGATTTGGTGAAGGTTTTCAAAGTTAGGCAAAGCCTCTTTCTTTGATTTGAAAATTCACATTTTCACATTAATTACTTACATGTATAAATAGAGCATTAGATGAAGAGCATCATGCACCACAACACACAATACATGCAAAGATTGAGTGTGTATCTCTTGTAATCTCCTCATTTAAATAAAATCTAGTTGTGCCCGTGGATGTAGGATTGACACCGAATCCGAACCACGTAAAATCCTTGTGTTCTTAATTTGTGAGCTGAGTGTGTGAGTTTCGTGTTCGTATGCTAAGTGTCTCGATCCTAACAAGTGGTATCAGAGCCTTGGTTTAGCTCCAGAGGGTGATTTTCTATTTTTCGGTCGAAAATTTTTTGTCTCAAAACGATTTTGGTGTATGCCGTTGGAAAGGTCTCGTTCCGCAGATTCCGAAAATATATTTTTTGGATTTTTTCGACCACCGGAAGACCTCCAAATCGCCGGCCAAACGTTCGCCGGAATAGTGACCGGAGAAACCAGATCGCCGGAGAAGACGACACTGTAGCAGTTCAATGTAGCGTTCCTGTAGCAGTTCACTGTAGCGGTTCCTGTAGCAGTACTGTAGCAGATTTTTTCGGAAAATTGCAAAACAAGTCCCTGAACTTCCAGGAAATTACAAGCCAGGTCCCTGAAGTCTCAGAAAAATTGCAAAATTGTCTCGAGTTATTTCTTGTTTGTCGTAATGGTTGAAGACAAGATTGTAATCGAGAAGTTCAACGGTTCTGACTTTAGTTGGTGGAAAATACAAATAGAAGCATTGTTATGTCAGAAAGACTTGGATGTGGTACTTGGGGACAAGCCGGAGAAAATGGAAAAAGCTGCTGAAGATGCGTGGAACTCAAAGGACAAGAAAGCTAAGGCGGTTATTACGTTTTCGTTGGAAAGGAGCGTTGCTTTCAACATCATGAAGGAAACCACGGCGCGTGGTATGATGGATGCACTGACGAACATGTATGAGAAACCGTCGGCGGCTAACAAGGTGTTCTTGATGAGGGAGTTATTCACTACAAGGATGAATGAGGAAAGTTTTGTTACGGTTCACATTAACAATCTAAATTCAATTCTGTCCAGATTATCATCTGTGAGAATTAAATTTGATAATGAAACTCAAGCTGCACTGCTGCTACCTTCACTACCTAATAGTTGGTCCGGAACAGTTATGGCTGTTACTAGCTCCGTAGGAGCTAGTGGTATGACTTTTGAAGGGGCTAGAGACTTGGTTTTGGGCGAGGATATCAGACGAAAAAATCAAGGTGGATCATCTTCTTCTGCGTTATTGAATATGGACAGAGGTAGAAGGAATAGCAGGAACAGTGGGAGCCGAGGAAGAAGTTCTTCTAGAACTAGGAAGAATGTGAAGTGCTGGAACTGCCAAGAGGTGGGACATGTTAAGAGTCAATGTCCAAAGAAAGAATTAAACAGTGTTGGTGCTGAGAATGTTTATCAGGAAGATGTATTGATACTCAGTATGGAAAACTGTGTAGACTCTTGGGTCATGGATTCAGGGGCTTCGTTTCACGCCATGGACAACGGAAAAACGATGGTGAATCTAAAAGATGGAGATTTTGGGAAGGTATGGTTAGCAAATGACGAGATGCTTCAAGTAATGGGCATAGGAGTTGTAACACCCCATTTTTAATTTAGCGTTTATTAATAACGTCAATTATTTTGGATGCGGTTTCCATAAGAAAATAAATGAATTCTTATTTAGGCAACGATGTGTAGAATTAATCGCGATCGTTTCGACTAATAATAATAATAATAATAATAATAATAGAAGTTTGGAATTATAACTTGAGGGGGGGGGGGGGGGTGTATTGTTAATTTAGAAAACCTTATATTTAAGAGAACTTGATGTGGGGTTAAATAAAAATAAGGCACCAAACTCTAGGGGGCAGAAATGTCATTTTCCAAACTTTGCATGAGCTTTGATTTTTTTTCCTGGTTTGCAACGAGGGCCTTGGGCTGCTGTTCGAACCATTTTATTTTGAAGCTCATCACATGCGACAAGTCCAGCCCATGCCTTCTTGGACTCTTCTATGATTTAGTCGAACCCTACAACCCTTTGGTCATGTTTTTCTTCCTCCAGCCGTAACCTTCTCTTCTTGTTCCTCCTTCGACTTGCCTCCTGTTGACATTTTCCTGCTGTCATAAAGCTCGGGAAGGGCTGTTGCTGGTTGGATCCTGGTGTGGTGGGTTGTAGCTTGGAAAGGTTTAAGGTACATACGTTTCTTTCTTGTTTCTTCTTTTTTTTTCCTTACTTCCATGCTAGCCGAACCTCATCATCATCACACGCCCATCGTGACCCATCGTGGTGTGTGGGTGGGTGTATGTGTTCCTAATGTTTCTCACTTAAAGTTTAATACTTATGGTGCTCATATCAAGTAAGTTATCATCTTGTGTTTTTGGGTTGAATCCTTTAATTCTAGTCTCATTATTCTTGGAATTCTATGTGTTGTTTGTGTTTGGGGTAGTGTATGGTTCTTATGGTCATATTCCACATCTTGTTTTCTGTTTTTGGGATGCATTTGGGTTTGTTTCAGACCCTTAAAGGTCTTAATGAAGGGACTTAATGAGTTTAGGAGTTGAAACTCTAAATCCTAAGGTCATTTATGGAATTTTCGTATTTTTTCAGTTTTGGTATTGTTCTTAGAAAATTCATATTAAATCGTTTATTTGGCCAATTGGGGTGAATCATACCTTTATGGAATGGTTTACATGTCTAGTTTCTTGTTCCAGAAGGCCTTGGTTTAATTTGGATTCTAAGTTAGGTGAATTGTGCAATATTCACTGACTTGTCCAAGTTCTGTCAGATTTGGTTCCCTGTCTTAAGAAATTCATTATTAAATGTACAAAAATGGTTTTGGAGCAAGGTCAGTTGCCTTAGTTCCCTGTTGAAGTCTAGTTTGTCCTCACCAAATTTTAGAGTTCAGTTCTTAACTCATTTTTAGCGATTATTAATTCTTTAAGGTGTGGTTCAGTAGGTGGACTGATTGCATCAGTCAACTTTGGAGATTTTTCATTTATTCTTGAAAGGTGCAAATGACATGAGGTCAGGCCCTGTGACATTTTCCTTGGGTCTAGTTTACCCATGATTTGTATTGGATTTTATTTTCAATCTTTCCTTGGCTTAATATTGCAAATCTTGTTGAGGGTCCAGAAATCAGCCTTGCTGTTGGTTTCTTCTTTTGTGATAATCGTCTTAGGTTTTGGTTTTGGGTGTCATGGTGTGGGTTCGGGTTTACTTAAAACTAATTGAATCATATAATAACTTATTTGTTGAGTAAAAGTGAATAAAAGGGGGGTGGGGGTATATGTCGAGACACGGTGCATGTCGAAAGTTATGAACATTTAAACTATAAGCAATGCTATAAGTATCTATTTATAGTAACGTTAATTAGTGTATTTGGTAATAATTAACTTAATATACCTTATAGGAGTATAAGGTGTGTGGTTTTAAGCTTGGTTGGATTTGCGGAGTTGCCGCACGGATTTCTACATTGCCGACTTGAGGTGAGTACATGCAGTATTTTTACCCATTCTGGGGTACATGGCAAGTAAGTATTTTCAAGATTTCTTATAAAATTTCTATATGTGAAATTATATGTAAGAGTGTTATTTCTAACTTGTTGTGAAAGTATAATGCTATATTTGAAGTTATGTTTTGAACTACAAGTTAAATTAAAGGAAGGTATGTTGGTATATGAACCAATAATGTGAAAGTATATTTTGATTACAAGTGATATATGTTTTCAAGTATGAATGACATATAGCCAAAAGATGTTTAAGAAGTATGTTTTGGTTACAAACTGTATATGTTTTCGAGTATGAATGGCATATAGCCATAAGATGTTGGAAAGTATGTTTTGGCATAAAGCTTAGCATGTTAGAAAAAAGTATGTTTTAAACATATGATTATTATGTGATGAAAGCTATATTTGGCATCTAGCCATAAAGACATAAAATGATGTAGTTTGGCACCTAGCCACAAGTTATATGTATATGAGAAATGTTGTAGCAAGCAGCAAGTATTTTGTATGACTGGTAATTGTAGCAAGCAGCGTTAGTAAGGGAACTATGTTCCAACCTACCCGGGTTAGGTAAGGGATCTACTGGGGCAAAAGCCCCATCGCGAAGTAGATTGCCTCAGCACTTCTATGGTAAGGATTGATCCGTTCTTTCTAGCCATAGAGACTTGGGGTATCACTTATGGTGATTAAAGCCCTAAGTATAAAAATCCAGCAAGCTTATAAAACCAGTCAAAGAAAGTAAGAAAGAAGTTATTTTTGTAAAGTATATTATGAAGTGATTTTGAAAAGTAAAGAGTTATAGTATGTTACTACTAAAAGGTTTTGAAAGATGCTATTTTTTTTCCAAAGTATGTTATGAAATAATATAGAGAAGTAAAGAGTTATAGTATGTTATTACTATAAAGTTTTGACAGAAGTTTTATGATGTAAATTTTATGAAAAGTTGGAAAAAAAGTTAAAGGTTTGAGTCTAAAACTCATGTAACTTACGAGACATTTTTGTCTTACGTATTCTATGTTTTGCCATGTATTTCTGGTTAAAATAAGTTGCTATAAATGGGATGAAGTTTAGCTGGAGTGGAGCTTGAGTTAGCTCCTAACTTGGACGCAAGGTTTAATCCTTTTCTTGCTTACTATGGTTAGATTTGGTATGGATTTGTAACACCCACAATTTTAAACATGTAAATTATCGGGTTTTTTTTATAAACCGTATTTTTGTTTTCATGTATTTATACGAAAAACCATAGTATTTGCAAACAGCAGAAATGGGGTGTCACAGGAGATATTGATCTGGTTACTTCATTGGGAACTACATGGAACCTGAAGAATGTCAGGGTGATTCCGGAGCTGAAGAAGAAATTGATTTCTGTTGGTCAGCTGGATAAACAAGGACTGGAAGTAAGGTTTGGTGGTGGTAAATGGAGGGTGGTCAATGGTAATTCGGTGATTGCTTAAGGTATGAAGCGTGGGTCATTGTATATGGTTGAGGTACCTGTTGAGGGAAGTATGACCGTCCCCATTAAGCATGACAAAATCTGGTTCGCTAAATCTAGTGCTAAGAGAGTTCATTTTGCAAACATGAATTCTGGAGCCAAAGGGATGTTAGTTGAACGAGTCGGAAAGTCTAAACCATTCAGGGGATTTTGTGACAGTGGGAGCACGGGGTGTGTTCCTGGTACAGTTACAAAGAGCCGTTGGGTTTTGAAGATTAAGACTGAAAAATTCTCTCCTGTTGGAAGTTTGCAAAGTTTGGAGAGTGTTAGTGGTCCTCGGTGTATCTCTGGAGCTGGTGGAGTGTCCAAACCGGTTGAGACAGAGGATGAGTCGGTGGTGGGATTAGCCACGGCTGAGTTGGAGCTAGTGGGAGTTTCAACTGGCCCTTCTAGTACTTGAAGATGAGGGGCGGCTACAACTAAGGGAATTTGACTGAGTCTTAGCTTGTTCTTGGGAACTGGAAGCTTGGAAGACTTGTTATGTTAGGAGATTAATGAGAGATGTTTAAATCTTCAAGTGGGAGATTGTTAGGTGAAATTTCAAAGTTGGTGAAGATTTGGTGAAGGTTTTCAAAGTTAGGCAAAGCCTCTTTCTTTGATTTGAAAATTCACATTTTCACATTAATTACTTACATGTATAAATAGAGCATTAGATGAAGAGCATCATGCACCACAACACACAATACATGCAAAGATTGAGTGTGTATCTCTTGTAATCTCCTCATTTAAATAATATCTAGTTGTGCCCGTGGATGTAGGATTGACACCGAATCCGAACCACGTAAAATCCTTGTGTTCTTAATTTATGAGATGAGTGTGTGAGTTTCGTGTTCGTATGCTAAGTGTCTCGATCCTAACACAATACTCGTGAACCGAGAGATCCTCCATTGTAATGTTTCATAGTACGCTTTCAAGGTGCATTGCAGTAGCATCCTTATTCTCCCGGAAAAGTGCATCGAGGCTGAGCCAAATCTTTCGAGCCGATGCGTTGGCGGTGTAGGCGGTGGTGATGAGAGATTGAGAGATGGAGCCAAACAACCATAACTGGACAATAGCATCGAGTTTCTGCCATTCAGGATCCGTAGGAGGGGATTTCAGGGCATCATATGAACCGTCAATGTGCTCGAGCACGTCAAAAGAAGTGCAATGGGCTATGAAGATGGCACGCCATGGATTATTGTTATGAGTATTGAGATCAAGTATAATGGGAACGTAAGTTTTTATGTTGGTTATGTCGTATGCCTTGGCGGTAGGCGGTGGTGGGTTGGTGCCGGACATGGAGAATTAGGGTTAGCCGACGGTGAATAGAGAGGGGAAGAAGGAAAGGAATTAGATATGGAAAGAATGGAGAGATTTTAGGAGAGATTGGAAGAATCCTCTGATACTATGATAACGATTGTAATCTTCATATCTCCTCAACATACAGACAATACAAAATATATATACAAGAAAGACATGGGCCGAAGAATACGAACTATACATAAGACAATGGGCTAACAAGACAAAATACAATTAGATAATATGGTCCACTAACAATGACAACCATTTTACTCTTCATCATAAAAATGAACTTATCGTAACTTATGTGTCTCAATCTCATATGCCATAAATCTACATTTTGGTTTATTTTTGTTTACTCTACATATGTATTTTCAGCCGACATTACATAGATAGAGTCTGAGCATCGTTCCTTCAATATAGGCTTTGAAGGGGTCTCAAATTCCATAAAGATCTTAACGCCATTCGGTCCAAACAACACATAGTGTATGCTAGATGTTAACTGCGAAACTGTGAGGTGGTTTTTCTTCATACCTTTGACATGATAAACATTCTGAAGTTTCAATTCCTTGTTGTTATCTTTTGGAAAAAAACATCACATTCCCAGCATTTGCAATTGGGAGTTTTGAATTGTCGGCAATGACGTACTACCTCCATAATTGACTGAATCTGGAAGCTTTTCCTGCTCTCCCATCATGTGGTTGGAACATCCAAAGTCGACTATCCATTCATCTAGTCTATCTTGTTGTTTTTCTATGATAACAGTAAACGCCAAACATCCTTGACTTGGGCATAAAGTACTTTTGTGTCCCACACCTCCTCTTCTTGGGATGTCGCAACATTCCCTTCTTCCATATTCTCAATCGACAATTATGTGCAATGTGTCCTTTACGACCATGGTTGTAACCCTTGAATGGAAACCGTTTGTTGAAATGATGATTCTTCTATTTTTCATCAGCGTGCTTACCTTTATCATGCTTGTGAGTCTTCTTTTCTCCTTGGTTGCTCTTTGATTTGTCCGGATTTCTTCGATACTGTTGATTATATGGTGGTTGATGTTTTCCTTTACCTTTTTCCACATAGATGGCTTCTTCGTAATTCTTGAGTGAGACTCCACTCATCTGTTTTATTAAAGCTTCTTATCCAGCCAAGAGATTCTCAAAATTCAACAAGGGAAGGTTGGGTGCCCAACCTTGAAATGTGATATAAAACTTCTAAAGTCTGGTTTGGTTTCAGGCCATGAATTATAATTCATTTCATTTTGGTCTCGCTAATTTCAGATTCAGGATCGAACTCTATAATCTCTCCACATGTAGTCTTGACTTTATGAAAGTATTACAGAATCGTTATCTCTCTCTAGGATACAAATAGAAGCTCATTTCAAGGAGTTGTAACTTAGTGTCATTCTTCTTTGAGAATAAAGTCGATAGGGTGTCCCACGCTTCCTTGGAGTCACCGCGCCCCTGATATGTCCAAGCACATCTTCTTCAACTGTTGCTTTCAAAACTAACATAGCCATGCATGCCTTAATCTTCCGCTTACGGAGAATTCCATTGCTGCCTTTTGCCTCAGGTTGTCTAGTTTCATTCTCATTTACGACTTCCCACAATATTGTCCTTGCATGTAAGACATGATGCAAGTAGACCACATGTTGAATTTCTGATTATTGAGTTTCTTCACTCCACCAACGACTTGTAGTTTTGCCATTGACACTTGCACTGATATCAAATTGTTAACATGTATAACAACAATCTTCTAGTATACAGTTAGGAAACTATGACAAGACAGGGAAAAAGGAATCAATCTCTTACAAAATACTATGTGTTTTTCTCATATCATAAAATACGAAAATTACAACGAGCGATATAAGGTAAATATAAGGACTAACCATGTGCTCCACTACTAGCCACCAACATGAAATAGAGAAACTTACGCTAAAATAACTACCTACTAAACTAAATCAACTAACAAAAAGTAAACGTAAAAACATAAATTAAATACTTAGGCTGAAGGGTGTGCAAGACACCCATGACAACCCAAGACTCCCGCCACGTCACAAAGACTTCCAAGACTTTCACTAGGGGTGTGCAAGACTCCCATGACTACCATTTTAATTTCCACATCACATTTTTATTTTCCATTTTTTTAATTAAGACCAAACATTAAATTAAATTTAAATAAAAACATTATATTAATTAAAACCATAATATTTAAATAAAAAAACATTACATTAAATTAAAAAAGACATAAAAAAAATTAAACATCTCCTAAATTAATTTAAAATAAAAAGCATTTCCTAGTCGTCGTCGTCGTCGTCGGTTTCGTCGTTGCGAGTCGCGTACACGTACTCCGTCAAATCGTGTCGGAGATTGGCATTCATTTCCGCATTGTGTATTTCTAGTACACGAGTAAAGTATGCCTCGCTACCGGGAACAAATTGTGTCGGCTCCTGTGTCATATGATGAGGTTGATAGATGCAAATATTCCGACCTTTTTCTTCGATTATCATATTGTGTAATATGATAACACCGTACATTACTTTGCGTATGTTGTCGAGGTGCCATGCTCGTGACGGGTTTTGCACTATAGTCCATCTCTTTTTTAGGACACCGAATGCACGTTCCACATCTTTCCGTGCGGACTCTTGACGTTGCGTGAATAGTACCCGTTTCTCGTCAATCGGGTGTTGGTACGCTTTTACAAATGTGGAATAATTTGGATATATACCGTCGGTGAGCAAATACCCACGTGGGTATTCGGAGTCGTTCACTTTAAACGGAACGTCGGCCGATTTGCCTAGTAGGATATCGTTGAATATCGGCGATGAATCTAGAACGTTTAGGTCGTTGTTCGCCCCCGGAACCCCGAAGTATGCATGCCAAATCCATAAATCTTGTGAAGCCACCGCTTCTAGTATTAGGGAAGGTGTGCCGTGATGAACCCCGGTGTATTGTCCTTTCCACGCGTTTGGACAATTTGCCCAATCCCAATGCGTACAATCTATGCTCCCGAGCATACCCGGTAGACCATGTGACTGGTGATGTGCCGCATATAGTTCTTCAACATCGTTTCGTGTAGGTTTTCGCAAATAAATAGGACCGTATAACTCATAAATATATTCACAAAAGGCATACATACTTTGCCGAGCGGTTTTTGCCGACATCCGCAAATATTCGTCCACGGCGTCAAAAGTGTATCCATAACCCAAAAGACGAAGAGCCGCTCCACATTTTTGGTGTGGCGTAAAACCCCTTTTGCCTCGTCCGTCGTATCGCAATTGGAAAAGTTCGTAGTTGGCTTCCAAATCGTGCACGATCCGTAGAAACATCGATCGGGTCAAACGAAACCGGCTTTTGAAATCCTTGTCGTCATACACGCAATCTTCGTTAAAATAGTCGCGAATAAATTTTTCGTGTCCTTCTTCGCGGTTTCTATTTTTCGCCGCTAATCGCCGCCTTTTTTCTGGAGTTTCTGCTCGGTTCACGTAAATAGACGCGACTTCCATCATTGCCGTGAATACCAAATCATCACCCGAGTCTTCAGAATCCGAATGGAAATCCATGAGAGAAAAGTGAAAGGTATATATATATATATATATATATATATATATATATATATATATATATATATATATATATATATATATATATATATATATATATATATATATATATATATATATAGTGTGTGTGATATGTGTTGTGTGTGATATGTGTTTGAAGTGTATATGTATATATATAGTGAAATTTTAAAAAAAAATTGAATTTTTTTTTATTTCTAACCGTTAGCACATTTCCAACGGTCGAAATTTTTAAACTTTTTCGCTGTCGTCGCGCGTTCCTTGGATGACGACGTCGGGACGCAAGCCTTGGAGGACGCGGGGGGGGGGGGGGGGGGGCGCGGTGTTTGCCGCGTCTTCGTCGCCTACGTGGAGGACGCAGGGGGGGCCGCGTGCGGCATACCCCACGGCCTTAGGCTAAAGGGAGTACTCATCACATTGCCCAAATGTGATGGGCGCCACGTCATCGCCACGTAGGATTTTTGCCCATCACACTCCATCACATTACCTACTTTATACCCATCACATTTTCATCACACCACATCATCTTTTTAATTAAAAAAAATTCAAAACTAATTTAAAACATAATTTTTAAATTTAAAACCATTACATTAAAAATAAAATTACACTAAAATTAAAAAACAAAAAAAACAAAAAAAATTAACTTAGAAAAAAAACGACAATTGGAAAATAAAAACGTAAACTAGTTGTCGTTCGTAGGGCGATATTTAGCGCGGACACTTTCCCGCATCGCCAAAAAAATCTCCAAATCCTCGCCCTCGAAGTCGGATGCTTTTTTCGACAACAAGTCGAGATCCGCGTTTCGTTGGAGCTCCCGTTGCGTCTGGATTAATTCTTTTTCGACCCGACCCATAATCCCGACCTTGTCGGTTTGTAATTGGACGTATCGATCGAAACGAAAACGGGGATTGGAATTGTTGATATGGGTTGAATGGCGGATATGGTTGTTGAAACAGTGGTGGTTGTGCGATCGGAGACCCGCCTTGAAGTAAATTCATAAAACCACCGCGGGGCGATTCAAGATTCGGGTATTGAAGCGGGGTCGAGTTTAATCCGAACGGATCATACTCGCGGTTTTGGTTTGAAGGTGGGGTGTTTGGATTTTGTTCCATTGCAAAAGAAGTTTGAATTTTTGTGTGTTTGAGGTTAAAAAGATGAAGAAGATGTGTGTAAAATGAGGTTAAAAAGATGTGTATATATATATGTGTGTAAATGTGTAAATAAAAAAAAGGTAAATTTTTTTTTTTAAATTCTAGCCGTTGAACGGCTATTTCCTTCGTGATGCAGCGTGAAACGGACCACGGAAGACCACGAACACGGCCCATCACAGTAGCACGGGGCGGTGTGCACACCGTGATAGGTGCCACCATGTCCATCACGGTCCCTCCGTGATCGGTACTCCCAAACGCCGTATAGGTGCAAACATATGCATAAACCGAGGAAAACAAGTCGAGTGTTGCATCTTCAATAAAAGATATATATGAGGGATTGAAATGTTCTCAAAATAAAGTACGAGTAGTCAAATGGTAACTTACCCTAATCCTAAATTTAGTCCTGCGCTATCCTCTGCTTCGTCGGAATCTTCTCAGGCCGGCGATAATGTTACTTCTAAACCACACTCCTTCGTTCTTCAACACCGCTGGCCGGGAATGTCCCCTCCAGTTCAACAAACGTAACATGTCAAAACACAGAAGATATCGAGTCTCGTGTTCGAATTCTTATTCGCCGAACAAGGTCAGTTGAAGCTTCACTGGATTCGCTCTCACTCTTATACGCGGTCGTAGATGTGTTTGTGTATGTGTGCGACAGATACTTAGTTTATTTTGGTGCAGTGGAAGAGACCGTACACTAGCGTTTTGATTGTGCCAACAGGAGTTGGTGCTTCAATTGGAGGTTACGCCGGTGACGCTTTACCTGTTGCTCGAACCCTAGCTTCCGTAGCCGACTGCGTCATCTCTCACCCCAACGTATGTTTGTTCTTTCTCAGTATTTCCTTTTCAAATTGTGATAATGTAGTGTCCCAACCAAATCCTGCTCACAGCATCTAGAATTTAAGTTATCCCCTCCCTCCAAACCCTAGATTTCCTGTAACAATTGAAATTCACAGGTTCTTAATGCAGCAATGCTTTACTGGCCAATGCCAAATGTCCTGTACGTTGAAGGTTACGCCCTCGATAGATTTGCAGAAGGCCTATGGGTACTACAGCCAGTTCACCAGAACAAGGTTTCCTACAAAACTATCGACTTATTCCATCCATGGAGTTAATACTTAATACGCCATTACATATGGTTACATTGTCATGATTTTGTTGATGTAATCAGGTGGGATTGGTTCTTGATGCAGGAATCGAGGAAGAGCTAAGAATCCGCCATCTTCAAGTAGCTGATGCAACAAGAGCTTCTCTTGGTTTACCAGTTCTCGAGTATATCATCACTGACACACCTCTACAGGTCCAAAATCTTCTAATTTTCAGTTGAATACGAATCAAGCATCCATTGTTATCTCAAGTTTAAGAACATACAGGTGGAAAAGTGGATCGATCCAATAACCGGGCAAGCAACAGGGAGGATTAAGCATCCTGATTCACTATTAAGAGCAGTACACTCATTGTGTGATCGTTCTATAAATGCTGTTGCTGTTGTGGCCCGTTTTCCAGATGATGAAATCGAAGATGTGGATGATTATAGGCAAGGAAAGGTAATGTTAACTTGTTAACATTAAATCGATTGATTAACTTGACCTAATTAAAATAAAATTATCTATCTTATAATCAGGGAATTGATCTACTGGCGGGAGTGGAAGCCATTATAAGCCATTTAATAGTGAAGAATTTCAAGATCCCTTGTGCACATGCTCCTGCTTTATTACCACCTCCACTTACCCAATCTTTATGTCCAAAATCTGCTGCTGAAGAAGTGAGTTATACACTTGCACTTAATTACTTGCATATATACACATTCATATATGTAAACATCTAAAAAGGTTTTGTTTTGATTTTGTAAACAGTTGGGATATACATTCTTGCCATGTGTCCTTGCCGGATTGGCTAATGCACCACAGTACTTGACTAATGAGTATGAGTCTCAAAGAAATGGTTGTATAATGGGAAGTGATGTTGATAGTCTCATTCTTCCCGCAGATACATTTGGAGGAGATGGTGTTCTTGCATTTGCAAATAAAAGAAACAAGGTCTGTTCTTTTTTTTTTTATGCGATTTTTAAATAATTTTTCTTACTCTTATGTATGTAATTTATGGTGCAGCCGCTTATTATATGTGTGCAAGAAAATGAAACTGTGCTGAATGACACTCCTGATAAACTTGGAATTGATGTGGTATGTAACTATGTATGTCAAAATACTGATCTTTTTTATTTATTTTAAATGACACATGTAAATATATACTTGTTTTTTAAGGTGAAGGTTTCAAACTATTGGGAAGCTATAGGAGTAGTTGCAGCACATAAGGCTGGAGTTGACCCGAATTCACTAAGAAGGGACAAGGTCAAGAACATTACTACTAATTCCTTAATTTCTTCTAATGATTATGTAGAATCAAGTCACAGAATATTTGCTTGATTATCAACTTATACTTATTTTCTTTTGGAAAGTATATTTCATTGCCATTTTTGCCAAGAAATTACAGGTTATTGAGTGGGAGATGTATATATTTTGACTATGTGCTAATGATTAGTATGAGTTGAGGGTTATATAAATAGCTTCAAGTACTTTGTTCTTTAGTTTTCAAATAGACGAAAATGGTCCGTGTAAAAACATTACAGAAATAGTCCTTGTATTTTATTTTTTTCTCAAACTTGGTCCAAACTTTTTGTATAAATTTTTTCCAACTTTATTTTTTATATGTTGTCTAAATCTTGGTTTGTTTTGATAAATAATTTTTTTGCAACTCCTTTTATATTTTCTACGACTGTGTTTTTACAGATTCGTTTTCACAAAATTGATTTTCTTTATAGAATAACTATTTTTATATATTCGCATTTATGTATATTCTTATTTGAATATTTTCCTTTTTAACAAATTTTTTTTCAAATTTGTTTTCTATTTTTTCACATATTCATTTTCATATATGTAAGTTATGAAAACATATAAATGTTAGGTTCTTTTAAATATTCATTTTCACAAACCAATATGCATTTCAATTGCTAATTATTCGTAATCCTACTATAAATTATGTCTTGTTATAGTAAGTGAGGTTTTTAAAGTACAATGTCAAAATTGTATGTGTGTTTGTTGTTGTGTGTGTTTGCGTGTGAATTTGTCTGTGTGTGTATGTATGACTTTGTCGTGTAGTTGTGTAGTGTGTGGCAAAAGCCAAAGTACATTGTTATTTCTGTTTTTGCCATACACACACACACACACACACTCTCTCTCTCTCTCTCTCTCTCTCTCTCTCTCAACACTGTCAATTTTCACAAAAGATATTGCTTAAACTCCTACTGCAACGCGCGAGCTTAAAACTTCAGTACATTGTTGTTTATTACATTTAACCCACATTAGAACACATAAGGCTATGCGGAGTAGGACAAGTTTTTTCAGCAACATCCCAGGTGGCAAGGGTTATTGTTGGAGAGCACTTCCCCTGACAGAGGTAAGCGTTGGGAGGCATGGTTCAGACTTCAGAGGCACAAACTTGTAATTTTCTCTCCTTTCTTTCTATCTATTCTCTGTCCTCTCCTCTTCTCACATTTCAACAACAATAACCCACTTAATTTGTTAAATAATAATAATAATTCCAGGGGCACCATCAAAACCATTCATTGATATAGGCATTTAGAGGCAATGTTGAGTGCTTGCTTATGTAGCACGCATGTCTTCCATATTTCAGAAGTACCGCTCTATTTAGCCTATGGCTATACGGAGTGGGGGTGGGCTCGTTAGCGGCATCCGAGTTGGCGGGTGTTGCCGGCGGCAAACACCGCCCCATGACCGCGGCATCCATTGGGCGGCAAGGCTAAGTGGCAAGCCTTTGCCACATTCTCTCTCTTCACTTTTTCGTGGGTTTTGAGGCGCATATGACCGTTGAACGGTCAAAAGTTTAAAAAAAAATTAAAGATGACTTCATATTTGAACACATATTGAGCTGCTATTTATCCAAGAACTTTTACTCTTTTCTATCAAAAATGACTTCAAACAACCCAAATTTATTTGGGTTCGATCCGTCATCTCCACCACCGTATTGGCCACAGTTCAAAGCTCCGATTTATTCGCCTAACCCGATGTTGAGCGGGTGTACCATTTTGTCCGCAATTTGGGATTATGTCACAACAACTATTCCAACAAACTTTTAATCCTTTTCAACAATCGTCACCATCGAACTTCCATTTCCAACAATCCCAAAGCCCACCCGAGCAACCACCTACCCAACCCGAGGAACCGCCTATCCAAACCGAGCAAGCGGTGGCCGATTCCGACTCGTCATCCGAACCCGAGGAGCCTCCACAAAGAAGAGGACGGTCCCCAAGTACCAAGTGGACGGTTGAAGAGAAAACGGAGTTAGCTCGGGCGTGGCTCGATGTGTCCGAGGATCCAAAAACGTGGAAAAATCAAACACGCGATCGGTTTTGGTTTTGTGCTACTAGACGTTTTCGCAAAGGGATGAAAAAAGACAATGGATACCGAGACAAGGATCAATGCAACACCAAGTGGAACAATATGAACAAATGCATTATGAGTTTCAACAGTATTTATACCAACTTGGTTAACCAATGGAAAAGTGGTGAAAGCGATGCAACTATTTTGGAGAAAGCGCACTATGTTTACCGAAACGACCACGCAATGCCGCTTAAATTCGTACACGCTTGGAATGTTGTTCGTCACAGAAAAAATGGGAACGAGTTTGGAAGTTGGAAGTTGGCGGTTTGGGGTCAAAAAGAAGCAAAACCTCCGAGTCGGGGTCCTATCAAGTTTCATCGGATGGTCATGTCTGAGTCGACCTTAACGATGACGTTGAAGAAGTGGAACCGTCATCGCCTCCACGTCCGATGGGTAGAGACCGGGCAAAACGAAAGGGGAAGGCGATTTCATCAACTTCTTCCGCGGGTTCTCGAATGGAACAATTTGACCAAATGCACGAGGAGTTTCAATGTGTGCGCTCTTCGTTGGATCATCAGTGGCAAGAAAACACCCGGCTAGCGGAAATGCAAATGTTTTTGCAAGACGCGAGTCACCTTACCGGGGAGAATTACGAAGCGGCAATGGCTCTCAAAGCGCAAATCCGAGCAAAATATAATTTGTAGTTTTTTAATTTGAACTTGTGACGTCTTTAATTTCCCTAAAATTATGAACTTTTAATTTCGTAGGTTTATGTAAGTTTTCTTTTTTAATTTAATGAAATGTTATGATGTGTTTTATTTTTATTTAAAATATGGTATGTTTTATTTTTATTTAAAATATGAATTTTTAAATTAAAAAAAAATGTTGCCAACATTCCGGACCCCTTGACTGCAACAACAAACCGGAATGTTGCCAACAAAATGATGTGGCGCCAGTGTCTCCTTAATGTTGGAGGCACCACTCCCTTTAGCCTAATAGGTCATACAAGCTCTTTTGGGACGGAATACAAAGTACTCAAAGTTTTGTCAAAAAAACTTTTGAGAAGTTCCAATTTCAAGATTTGCACTCTCTTTTAATCAAAGTAAGTCAAACTTTAAAAGCGGTTTATCATTTAAGCACTTGTAAAATTGTCTTATATTGGGATCACACTGTTATAATTGTGTAATCGAATATAAAATTTAGTACAATATCATAATAGAAAGAAATAGGAGCTAGATGCACTATACTAAAATAAGCAAAGAGATGAAAGTACATTTATATTTTATTGTATTTAATCCAAATTAGAACACATAAAGGTCATCCGACCTCTTTTGGCACTAAACACAAGTAGTTAAAAAGAAATTCAAAAAAGTGGAATAGTTTCAAAATTTACACACTCCTTGACCAATGAAAGTCAAATTTAAAAAGTAGTTCATCATTTAAGCACCATTTAATCAGGAGCATTGACATTTTGATTTGAGAGGACCTTGCATGTTCAGGAAACTTCAAGGCAGAAGCTTTTTACCATGTCCTATTGCGCTATAATAACTTGGATATTATAAAATAATAATTGTACAAAGCAAAAAAGGGGTACCATCATCTGTCATCGCGTTCATGCAACAATAACTTGTGTACTACGCAATAATAATTATACAAGCAAATGGTTCCATCATATACCACTAAACAACACACCCATAAAAACGCTTCTTTTCAGTTCACGTGCAGTCATTGATTACTTGTAGTTTGCGTATTAATAGTTGTCGAATCAAAAGAGTACGATTTTCCATGCAGAGGCCTCTCTCCATGTGCTGTCCAGAAGTAATGACTTGCACCTTTCGCATTAACATTTGTACATTCTATGTAGATCTGGAAAAAGACTATCTTTTGCATTAACATTCGTACATTCGAAGTAGATCTGGCAAAGAGACTGCATTTATGTTGATAACCATAAGCTAAAGAAACCAGAATGTGAACAGCTGTTGTGCATTAATGACTTGTACTTGGTGCATTTATGTGAACCATAAGCTAAAGTAACCATAATTTTCATTTAATTAAAAGATCTAGAGGAATATACTTCACGTGGAAGGTAATTTCCAGGCAGAAGCCTCGCATGTACAAGTTTTTTCCAAGAAAAAAAAAAAAAAAAAAAATCAAGAACCCCTGCCCAAAGCTTTGTATACAAAATAACAAATCAAAGGGTGAATTCCACCCCAAAAATACATCAACCACCCCAATTTAACCAATCGATTATAATCTCCATATTTAAATGTTGTTCTTATTACGATGACCATTGATCTGGTACTGTGAGAAAATAACTCGTCATGGCCTTCCGGAACCTTCTCTTGTACTGTTTCGGAGATATTATGGTTGGTGAAGCGTTCTTGGGCCCACCCAGAATCCCCGACGCCTTTACCCACGTTTCAAGCTGTTTGTCCCACGTGTACTGTCGCATGAAATCAATTATCCCCAAAACCAATTCTTTACTCTCTTCATCAACTCCAACTAGCAACGAATAGTCCATTACATCAATCGACTGCAAAAACCAAAACACATAAAAAATTAAAGATTTTGACAATTAAGTATTAACTCATTCTTGAGGGTGGTAAAGTGAAAAATCATACCGCTAAGAAAGACGTGTCGTTCCAAACCGCTCTTTCCAGGTTCCGTTTAGCTTTGCTTCCGAGAAAAATGGGGTTCGTTCGTAACGCCTCCAACAAATTCATATCTAAAAGCGTTTTATTCGGTCCGGTTTCCGAGTTATACCGCGACCTCGCTGACCCTTTCAGATCATAAACCCTAGAAATTCGTTTCTTAAAGAACAAATTCTCCATCACCATCACATGCATCTTCGCTTCCTTGCCACCTCTCAGATGTTTCACGTTAACCTGATATATCCCGACGATTTTAGCAAGACAGGTAGGGCTGCCGGAGTTGAGCGAATCCGTTAAGTATTTGAAATATTGCGGGGCGAATTCCTCGAACGAATCAAGTTCGGTTTTCGTGACTTGTTTTACTATGAACCTTTCGTCTAACGATTTCGCGAAATACACGTTGCTTTTCCCGCCTTGTGCGCTCCACCTCTTGCACCGGCTCAAAGAACGCATGTAATCGAGTTCGCTAGGGCAACATTTTTTCCTGAGGGAATTGAACTGTTTGGCGAAGTAACAAGTCACCGAGAATTTCACCTTTTCGTCCTCGAATGGAATCGTTAAATGATGGGAGCTTTTGGGATCGGAAAACAATGATCCCATTCCAGTTGAAGGATCTTCTGGTTTATAGTTTGAGTATTGCATGTAGTCAAAGTCAACAGAACCGAATGATTGCCAGGCTGAAAGCTTGGAAACCGCAACAGAAGAATGATTTCTATTGAGATACGGTTTATCAGTGAACCATTCTTCGTATTCTTTAGAAGCAAGGGCGTATGATATTATGCTTGTGGGCTCGTTATCATAAACAGCAATCACAGTGTTTTGGGTGCCATAAGGAAGCATTAGATGTGCACCTTCGGGGAGGAAAGACACTGGTGAAAAGCACATCGGTTTGTTCCTCCATAAAAACTCAAACTTTTGATCATCATTTTGAAAAACTTGCGAGTAACTCCTGTGTATGTTGCAGATTGGATCTTTCATTCCACTGTGAAAAGTTCGAGAGGGTGGAAGTTCTTTCTTGATTTGTTCTTTAAGGGACATTGCAGAATCAATGGAGTAAATCCTAGCAGGCGAGGAAATCAGCCTTCTGAAATGTTGATTCGTGAGTTTATTTCTTTGTTCATATTCATCGATTGGTGAAACATCCGATGAAACTCTCAATGGTCCTGCCCATGCGGAGTCGATTTTGTCAGATAGAAATGATTCAGAGTCCTCGGTTTCTTCCTTTTGTTCAATTTGATTGTATTCCGAGTCATAAGCTGGTTGACTTTGGTGAACGCTGCCTGCAAACGTTGAATAACTTCTCCTGTGTTTGACCTCCACAGCATCTTTTGAACTAGAACCCTTTAGAGACAAGAGCCTTCGATCCCAAACATGCAGACCAATTGTGAGGGAATGTCTCAATCGATTAAGCTCAAAAACATCTATTTCAGCCACATGTTCTTCACCAGATGGTTGAATCAGATCCTATTTCAAAAAGCAAAAGTCATAAAGACCGATAAAAAATCTAATATTTCTACTTCTGAATTCTGATTCAAGATTCAAGATTGTTACCATGTAAACATCTCTTTCGGTAATCAGCAAATCTTTCAACTCCTCAATGTGTTTACTCAACTCGCTCGAATCTGAAACCTCGTTCTCCTTGACCCGATGTAATACATCATATATTTCATTGTATAAAGATTTTGTCTTGCTCAAAAGCTGATAATACCCAGAAAACAAATTAAAGTTAGGACAAAAACTTCAAATATTTAATAGAAGTATGAATTCGGTTCTATATAAGCACCTCTGATACTTCTTTCTTTAACCAATCCTGTTGAACATGGCCAGTAAACTGCAGTACAGAAGGCGGTAACCGTACAGAAAGAATATCGATCGGTGAGTAACGGAAAAACACCACCATACTCCCTAATCTGTGTAGGGAAAATACAGGTTTAATCAGTCGAATATATGTAAATTATCAAAATTATAATTACAGAAATAGTGTTGAAAAGACAGAATTACCCATAGAAACGTAGGCAGTCTCGTTGAAGTGAATGACCACATCCCGCAACACGATTAGCCGTTGCGTGATTTGAAAAACTAAGTTCTAGAAACTTCCCAAAAGAGAGACCCCATGCAGCATCAGACATGATCACTCTGTGAGTCGCGGGTGGGACCCCGTCCACATGGGCACACCTCAGACACCTGTGCCACATCCATATCTTTCCATCTTTTTCACCTGGTAGCTTCAGGGACGGAAGTCGTCTAACATTAATTGTTAGATTCCCCTGTTGGTGAGTGTAGCATACTACATGGGCTTCAGCCGGTTCATTGCACGATCTACAATTTGATGTCTGAACAAAAACCCAAATCAAAAGAAAGGTAAAGATTCAACCTTTATATAAAATTAGAAAAACCCAAATCAAAAGAGGGGTAAAGATTCAATCTTTTTATGAGATTTTACGAGAAAGATGACAAATTTATATAGAAATTATTTTACCTGATCAAAAAGATCATCTTGGAGGTACCTTCCAAGTGGTTTATCAAAACAGCCATAGAATTTTATACGCAAGAGTCTTGATCGTTCACATATGTTACCATTTAACACACACCGACTTGAAAACGATACCAATATACTTTGATTGTTATCGGCTGATGAATAGTATTCATTTGAAGTATCGGTTACTTCAAATCTTTCACTCTTTTCCAGCTCAGTCGATTCACTTGTTTCTTCAATTTCTTCTCTTGAGCAATCTAAAGCAACACTAACCGCTAACGAACCGTCCAACGGAACATCAGAGTGTGTAATGACGCTTCTATCCAAGCTTTGATCGTCATCATGTCCCTCGGACCTGGGCGAATTTGTAATTTCAGCATTTGAGAATTCAGGCATTACCGTCTTTTTAGGTAAACTAGCACCCTCATCAGCCAAGAAAGAGGTTTCTAATGATAAATGATATGCAGCAAAGACAGCATACTGGACAACATGTTTGACTTTCTTTAAATCTTCACGACACGACCCTTTTAGCAAGATCTACAAAACAAAAAAGACTTGATTAAAACACGAAATTATAATATAAAATAAAAAATCTGATATATATATGGTGAATGGGAAATGGGATTTTACCGTGCAACCCAATCGCCTAGGGCAACCATCAAAGAACATCAAGGTTTTGGATGGTTTCTTGGAGAACTGATTGTCTGCTTCATGATATTCAGAGAATTTTTCCAATCTAAATAACTCACATTGACCTAATCGTGTGGTGGAGATTTTATCTGTAGATGGGGTTATAGGAGCGCCAGTACACCTGGCTATACGTTCCAATAAAGGTCTTTTAACATTTGAAACAAGTGAAATCTCTTTGGCTAAAAGATACTCTTGTGCATATGAAGATACACTTTTTTCAACCAGTAACACATTTGGACGCCTTGCTTCTATTCTTGAAACAATCATCTTCAAATGATCAATTTCTTGTTGCAGTAATGTCTCGATTGAAGCAAGCTGATTATGAGACCTTTGATACTCGAGTGCTCCCCCTAAAATAAGCAATCTTGGATTCTTGTATTGTGATGTCATCCTTTTGTGCTTTATATTCTTTGTACATACCACTCCCTTCACAAACATACTGCATCAAAAAAATTAGAATATGAATCAGATAGACAGTACTTTATTTGACAAAAAAAGGTTTTTTAAATTTTAATTACCTTTCATAAGGATTTCCAGATGCTATACATTTAATTTTTACATAATCACCAGGATCCATACTGCCACCTCTACTAGTATCCGGTTTCACAAAGTTTGCTGCTTGCCAGGCTAAAGATGTAATTATGTCAAGCCATTCATCTGCTTCCATGAATTCCGATTGTAACAATTGTGAAACAAGAGCCCTAAAATGCCCTTGAACAACTGTCTCTAATGGCTTCTTGTGCTCGACATTTTTGTCATTTTGAAGTGTGTCACTAGGCGAGAAAACAGCACATGTGGGTCCCATTTCATCATCATCATCAGCGTATGAAAAGAAACTGGTTTCTTCATCATCTGGTGGGAGAGGGAACCATATACGACCATTGTTTTCAAGATCTAATGGCTTGTGTGACGTGTCATTAAATACTGACAGATCATCGTTGGTGGGACTGGTATCTTCAGTTCCTTGATCTTCTTGCTGTACAGAATGGCTAAGTCTAAATTTAGAGGGACTGAAATTGTAAAATTCATGGCTTGTATTGACACTACTCGAATCTACATCTGATGTATCGAGACTATACGGGCTGAATACGTTCTTTGAAGAATCGCCTGTTTCATCTTCATCGCTCCTATAAAAAAACAAAATTTTAATAAATAAAAAAATTTTAATCGATTTAGATCATTTTTTTTTATTACATACCTGGTATAATTTGGTGAAGGTGGTTCTGGGCTTTGACCGGGTGAATCGGAAGGATGAATTTTATGACTAAACTTTCCCTTTCCCCCGAATTTTTGTTTAATTTCAAGATTAGCACAAAATTTGCAAGATCGGATGTCGAGTACAGCTTGTGTGCCATTTTTGGATTCTACGACGACAAAAGAGCCATAGCCATAGCCTTGAACACATCTCTCACAAAACAATCGGCTACACTTCTGGCAGTGGTAACCGAGGCAAGATTCAGAAACTTTGATTTCGCATTGACAACAAATGGTTTGACCACCGTCAGCCATTTTGACTTCGCCGGAGATGGAAGTTAGGTCGCTTGTTCCCCAATTAATCCAAGATCTAACCTTTTCAATCAAATCTAGTAGCGTGTTATCAGCAACTCCCATCAAAAACTCATATCCCAATTCCGATTCTCCTCCTATCCTAAGAAACTAACGAACAGAAAAAAGTTTAAAACCCAGAACCTAAAAAAAAAACAACTTGGGTTTTTTTTTGAACTTTTGAGGCTGTGTAACAAGCCTACGAAGTTAATTAAGATGGTTTTTTCTTTAGAAAATGGAAAGATTCAAGAAAGGAACAAAAAGGTCTCCTTGAAATCACGAAAAAACTCAAATTAGGAATGTATATACACAGATCTTGTTACTATAAAGACACATATAGAACTCCTGGAAGATTTAAGACCACAACAACAACAAATAACAAGTGTTTTTTTTTTTTCTTCCTGAATATCTGTATGTAAAAAACCCCACAAAAAGTAACCCTAGCTAACCTATCCCAGAATCATCAATAGTAAAAGTTCCGAAAATCAATTGGAACATCAAACGCACGAGATCCAGAGCTTAATCGCCAAAAAGGGATACAATTTAGATCATATGTAACATGAATCCCTTGGTTAGTTCAACCGACGAGGGTCTGAACAAAAAGGAACAAACCCCCATGTTTAAAATAACAAAAAGTAACACAAAACTTCAACTCCTCTAAAGTAAAGTATCAATCAGATGATTAACGAAAGTATAAGAAGAATTTATAGAACACAGAGGACGAGGATGAAAAGGAGGAAGAGATAGAGTACGGAGAAGGCTCCGTTTCTAATGGAGTTTAGGGCTCGCATCTCCATATGAACTTGAATCATCTGCTGCTGGTTTTCTTTTTGTTGAGCGAAAACAACACTTTTTCTTCTCGCTTTCCCGAATTTCGCGGCAATGCTTTCATTTTCAGTACTCAACTACATTTAAAATATACATATACACACGCATACACTGTAATTCTAATTCCCTTATTCTATTCCTTTAGTAATCTTTTGTAGTTTCTAACCCTAATTTCGCTCTCTCGCTTTTAGACTGTCACAATCGCTATCTAATCTAATCGAATCTCTTTATCAGGGTTTTGTAATGACCCCCCATTCGAAAGCGAAAACTTTCCCTTTTTAAGTTATTTGCTTTAACCCCCCTCACGTTTTTTGCAAAATATGTATCTCACCATTTATCTCTTAATAAATTGCATTTTTAGCTTCAAGTACTGTTTTTAAACGATTATAAGTTTTATCCAAATGAAAAATCTGAAACAGCATGTAAATAAATGGATCTAAGAATTTTCTATATAGGCAAAAGTAATATCAATAAAAAATATAGATATAAATACGAATTGACCAAAATTACATACTCTAATATAATGAACAAAATTAACACACTCACTAAATCACTAATTGTTATACAGATACCAAACACCTACGAATCACATTTATACAAATTATTAAAACAACAAATTTATTTCCAAACAGACTATAACAACATATGGCAACATATAAACATCACCCCGTCTCTTGCATATGTATACATGAACAATAGATTGAAGAGACCAGACTTTCTAATAAAAGAGCAGAGAAATGAAACTTATAAGTTTTTATCTTTATAATCCTAATTAAGAAAAAACTTGACTTTTTGACAATAGATTGAAGTGATTCAAACTTCTGATAAACGAGGAATGTTCTCGAAATGGATAATTGTTAATCTAGCAATTTGAACCATTAAAGTTTCACCTCATCTTAAAGTGATTCAGCTCATCGTAGCTCGTTTCCTTTGCTTTCTGCTCTTCTTTTTTACGTCGCTCTCTTTCCTTTCTTCTTTCTTTTTGTGTTTTGCATGCAACCATCTCTATTTTACGTCCTTTTCACTTTAGTTATTTTCCAAAGAAAAAACTATCATAAGAAATTACAAAAGAACCCATAAAATATCTTTTGAGGATTAATATGATAATCAGTTGCGATGAAAATAATAATATAGTTAGCCAAAAGCTTTATTTCTCCTATTGAAGAGAGAATTATAGTGTTATATTAAACCTAAAATGCATAAAAGAAAAATATATACATCACCTAATATAAGGAAAATGACAATTGACAAAGGAGTCTTTATGCTATAGACATAAACCAAAATAATGCTAATACCCCAATCCCTTCAAACTCAACTTCGAGAGGAACGAGCTAAATTGAATTTGAAAATAACTTAAAAGACAAAGTATGTGTAAGATGTGAATTGGTTGTTGAGTCAAGAAGGATATAAATTGTCTTGCTGACCACATGTTGACGAACAAATTGATAGCCATTTTTTATATGTTTAGTGTTTGCAGGGAATACATCATCAAGAGGAATATGACTTAACATTATAATTGTCACACCATAAAGAAGTAAGGGAGATGGAGGCCTATTTTAGACAAATGCCATCATAGTTACTTAAATCAACTCTTGAATATTATCAAGTAAGACATACTATTTTGTTTCGAGGGTACATAGATATATATTCATCTAGTAACTTGAAAGAGAGAAGTCATCTAACAAAAATTGTTAGATTCCATTGATGGTGTACAACAATACGATGGGCTTCTGTTGGTTCAATTGATTTATTTTAGTATGTAGGAATGATAAAGAATTATGTACAATTTAAGTTTACCTTATCAAATATCATGAACTACCATTTAACATGCAATGGCCAGAAAATGATACTAGTATGTTGTGGTTGTTGTTGGTTGGTGAGTGGCATTTGTTTAAGTTCGAGTCTTTCAGCCTTTCACTTAATATGAACTCTTCCTCCTAGCACTCTAAAAGGATACCAAATTCCTAAAGAATCGTCTAATGGATCATCATGGCGTCTAGTGACATTAATATCCTTCATCGGAAGAGCCATTTAACAGTCAACAACAAGTATCATGTAACTGGAATCAGGAGTGGCATCGATTGCTCGAACACACTATCATTTTGGTTTTTTAGAAATACGAGAACTAATGTCACAACTCCAAGAATTGCTTCATAAAGGGTTTATACACCCTAGTTCTTCGCCTTGGGGAAAACCAATATTACTTGTCAAATTTGAAGACAATACAATGCAAATGTGTATTGATATCGAGAACTTAACAAAGTTGCTATCAAGAACCGCTACCTCTTACATCGTATTGGGAATCTCTTTAATCAACTTCAAGGGGCTGGTTACTTCTCGAATACTGATGTACGTTCAGTATACCATCAAGTTCGAGTAAAAGAAAGCGACATTGAAAATACGACATTTCATACTCGTTACGGTGATTACAAGTTTCTAGTTATGTCGTTCAGTCTCACAAATACACCGGGTATTTCTATGGACTTAATGAATCGAGCATGTAAGCCTTTTATTAACAAGTCGATGATAGTTTTTATTGATGTCATGCTTTCTTATTCAAAGTATGAAAAAACCATGAGCAACATTTGCGAGAAATATTGCGAGTTTTGGAACAAGAGCATATTTATGCTAAATTCATAAATGTGAATTTTGGTTGCGAGAAGTCTAAATTTTGGAAAATGTTGCCTCCAATGAAGGGATTAAAATGGATCGATCAAATATTGAATTCGTAATGAAATAGGAACCTCTAAAAACTCCAACTAAAGTAAGGAGTTTCATTGGATTAACTAACAATTGTAGACGTTTTATCTGATACATATCTCGTATTTTGGTACCCCTCACCTTACAAAGCTTCTGCCTAGACTGCTGGCTAACTTCTCTTGAGTCTTTTCCCTTCACTTGAGATCACTTCTTCACCCTTTGCCATTCATTCCAAGTAGATGTTGCATCACCAACTTCGCCATACACCAAAGGTCGATATTGTGCTTTAGGACGAAGCCTAGACTGTGCCTTTCATTTCTCTCATCTTCGGTATTAGACTATACAACTCAACAATCTCCTGCATGGAGGTTAATCATCATACTCTCATATTATCTAAAGTATATAACCTAAAGAATATCTAGTCTATGTCTTCCCCTTAATTCTGCAGAAGGCCAAATGAATTCATAAATAGCTTCAACTTCTCTACTGTAACCACCTTGGTGAACATATCTATATGATTCTTCGTACCAATGATCTTTTTCAAGTTGAGTGTACCTTCAAATATCAACTCTCTAATAAAGTTGTACATCATCTTGATGTGTTTCATCCTGCTGTGAAATACCAGATTCTTCACTAGGTGAACTACACCTTGATTATCGCAATGTAGAACACAATCTCAGTTATTCAAGCCTAACTCTTATGAAAAGTTATTTAACAATATAAGATCCTTTATTACTTCTGCCAGAGCCATATATTCAACTTCAGTGGTTGAAAGAGCAACACTCTTCTATAGCCTTGACATTTAACTAACTGTGGTTCCTCCATTTATGAATACATAACCTATAGTGCTTTTCTAATAGTCCATACAACCTCCTAGGTCTGCATCGACAAAGACTTAAAGGACGATATTTTGCCATTAGAAACTTAAGGCTATGTCTAAAGTTCCTTTCAAAAAGAAAGACAATCATTTGACTCATTCTGAATGCTCATTCTTCAGATTCAACATAAATCTACTGACAACTCCCACTGCATGAGCTATGTCCGGTATGGTGCACACTATAGTGTACATCAAACTACCAACTGCATATGAATAGGGGGTCTTCTCCATTTATGCCTTGTCTTGTTCGGTCTTTGGGGATTGACTCTTTAAGAGTTTTAAGTAATTCCCAAGTTGTGTACTTTTGGACTGAGCATCTATCATTCTAAAATTCACTTACACTTTGTCTCTGAATATGCTCATGCATAGTCTATGTTTAGCTGCACCTAAGTCTTTCATCTTGAACTCTTTGGCTAGTAGTTTCTTCAGCCTGTTGATTTTTTTGTATGTCAAACTCCGCTACCATAATATCTTCAACATATAGCAAAAGGATGATGTAAGAGGATTAAATTTCTTATGTAATAGCAGTGATCACTTTCATATCTCGTGTAACAATCCACTTCATGAAGTCTTCAAACTTCAAGTAAAATTGCCTTGCAGTTTTGCTTCAATCTGTACAAGCTTTTCTTCAATTTGCATAATTGGTTTTCCTTCCCGTCATCTTGAAAACCTTCGAGTTGTGTCATGTAGATATCTTCATCAAGGTCACCATGCAAGAATGCTTTACTCACATCAAGCTAGCTTCTCGAGATACAAATATTCAGAAGCTACAATATTAAGGACTATTCTGATTGTGGCCATCTTCATAAGTGGAGAGAATATATAATTGTAATAGACACCCTCCTTCTGTTAGAACCCATTTACCACCATTCTTGCCTTGTATCTCTTGCTCTCATTAGCTTTTTCCTTGACCCTAAATACCCACTTGGTTTGTAATGTCTTCCTCTTTGCTAGTAACTTGACAAAATACCAAGTATCATTCTTGGCAAGTAAGCGTAACTCATGCTCTATAGCTTTCATCCACTGTATGGAGTTTTTCATCCCCAGGACTTCTGGATAAGTCTCGGGTTCCCCATTATCAGTTAGCAACAAGTAATTAGCAAACACAGAGTATCATACCAGAGGCCATTTCTATCGAGTGGATCTCCAAAGTATACCTAAAGCTCCAACTTCAATTTTTTCAACTTCAAAATCATCAGATTCAGAATCACTATATGAGGCTCTGCTGCCTTCAAATTCACTCACATTCGCTTCGTTGTCACCATATACTTCTGCGCTTCTACTGCCTTCGGACTCTCAGCTAATCTCTACAGTATTGAAAGGCTTTACAAAGTATCCATCTAAGATCCCTTCAAACTCCACTTGCTTTCTTTCTTCAGGTTTCTTAATTCTTTCCAAAGCTATTGCAAGATCATATTTATATATTACATATGTTAAATGTCACGTCCAGATTCATATAACTCTTCGAATTTTGCTAGCCTAACAGTTGTACCCCATGTCATCCAACTCGTACCTGTTAAAGAAGCAATGCTTTTCCTTTGCTTCTAACTTATCTCTTTCGTTGTTATTGACATTGACATACGAAGCACATCCAAAAAATTTTCAAGTAGTCGCAGAAGAGCTCTCAACCTTGCTATTCCTCCTCTAGAATCTTGAATTCGATGGGAACAAATGGTCCTCTATTGATTAAATAAGCAACAATATTTACAGCATCTTCCCGGAACATCTTTGGCAGTCCTGTAAGACCCATTTTCATTTTGAGATGCTTACTAAGATAAGTAGAGTTATTACCTTATAAATTAGTATGATTCTAGCTTTGAGTTATTTAGAGTTGTGTGGCAATCTTTTATGATTACCTTTGAGTTATGAGTTGTTTGATTAGTGAGAAGAGGTTAAAGCCTTTCTTATGTACTAATCTTGGTATGATTATGATTAGTTAGAGTGTTGTACGAGTTTGGGTGGTTAGAAACTCATTTGGGAGAAGTTTGAGCTTAAAAAGTGAAATTCCAGACTTACACGGGGGCGTGTGGAATCCTGCAGTAAGCCTTCCAGACTTACACAGGGGCGTGCAGATTCTGCACGGGGCGTGTGGAATCCTGAAGTAGCAAATAGTAGAAGAGGTGGATCCACACGGGGTCGTGTAGAATCCACACGGGGTCGTGTGGACTTAACAGACCTATATAATGTGCAGAAAATGCTCATTTCGGAAAAAATATACCCAACTTCGATTTCAGAGCATAAAGAGGCGATTTTCTATCAAATTGAAGCTAGAGATTCGTGGGGAAACATAAAGAGACTCGAATCTAACCCTGCAAACATGCTCTTGATTCATAAATCATCGAGGTGAGTACCTTCTCGGTTTTTGGGGTTTTAAACCCTAGTTTTCAATTTCTTGTTTTAAGCTATAAATTGTTGCATATGTTGTTAGTAGATTGTTAGTGGATGTTTCCTTGAGTCATTCATGTGATTATAGTCGAGTTTCAACGGTGGAACGAGTAAAACCGCGGATTTGGGGTTTCAGTAAATATAGAGTTGGTACTTACCGTTACTACTCCTTTTTCCTCTTTCAATTACTACATCTTTGAGTTAGATGTTATTGAAATGATTATGCTTGTTAGAGTATTGATTTAGACTGCGATGATACAACCAAGTCTAGCGTACAGGAGCCCGATACGCGTAATTTGGAGGTTCCAAATACTGAGTCGATATCATGTGAGTAACTAGAATTTATTCTTATGATTAAATTGTGAATTAACATATTTCTATTGGTTTTTAATTGGTTTAGATAACCAAATTTGGAATTGAGAAATAGTGAAATAAATCGTATGTGATTTGATACACGATTGAGATTATGTTCAAATTGAGAAGTAAGAGTTACATCTTGTTCACGTGGTTTGAGTTTGACTACTACAATCATGAGGATTGTTATATTGAGTATAACTGATTATGAAATGAGTATATACGAGTGTGTTAGATTGAGTTTATGAGTAGTGTCAGTCGTGATATTTATTATTGAGTTGATGATACTAATAGTTAGCTGGTGTTTGTTAAGCTAATATGTTTACAGGTTTCTGCATTAAGAGAAAATGGATCTTGCTAATGAAAATAGCAAGAGAGGAAGATGATGATGTTTATTGAGAAAGATTGTGAAAGTTAATTGGGATTACTCACTAAGCTTTATAAGCTTACACTTGAGTTGTTTGTTATTTTGTAGGTATCTGTAGCAGTGATAGGGGAAGGCATGTGATAAAGAGAGATGGACAACTTAGAGCATGTCCTTTAGTTGTGTTAGGTTTATTTGTAATGCCTGGTCAAATTGTAAGGACCTTGTGTGTAATTAATGTTTGATAACATCTTGTTTTCCTGGGTTAAGTGCAAGTATACCCATTTTTAATGTATAATTGTTTGAAAAATTTTGGGTGTACTTTTCATGAGAAACCGGGTGTTACAAGTGCTGCATGTAACATCATGCCCTTCGTTATTTTATTCAGAGTTCTGTTAATCCTCTTTGTTACTCCCTTTTTTCGAGGAGTCTCTAGAACCGTCTTCAACATTCAGATTGTATGTTCAACACAATAATCAATAAATTATTGGTTGTTGTATTCACCCCCTGTTATCCGACTTTAAGCATATAATCTTGAGATTTGTGTCGTTATCTACCGCAACCTTCCAATTCTTGAATGTAGTGTAAAATTCACATTTATTCTTCAGAAAGTAAGCCGACAACTTCCTTGTGGAATCATCTACGAAAGTAACGTAATATCTCAAGCCTCTTAGTGAAGATACCGAAGTTGGTCCATAAACTTCCAAATATACAAGCTATAGCTTTTCTCCCTTTAGAGCTTTCCCACCTTAGCAAATGTGACTTTCTTCTGCTTACCAAGGACACAAGGTGCACAAAATTCCAAAGTGACACTCTTCAGGTTCAGAATCTTGCATTTCAAAGCCAACATCTTCAACCCCTTATCATTCATGTGTCTGAGCCTTTGGTGCCACAGAGTAGAAGTCATAATATCTTCACAACAACATTTGCTTCTCTTGCTGAAGTTTTAACCATCTATAATGCCCCTCGCTTCAAAGCTCTAGCAACTACCAGGTTCCCCTTTATCTGGAATATCCTCTTCAGGTCTGGAATATACTTGACATTTTTCAATGTCCACTTCGCACCCAAATACATCTTGAGGAAAACGTCCTAACTTAGATGATATCTAGGCTCTTATTGTTTTCCAGACGAACTTTGACATTGCAATGCTTGAAAATTATGCATTACTTATATGTAATGACGCATGTGGAACGTAGCTCAAGAATACATCATCCAAGATTCAATGGAACTCTTTAAACAACAAATAAATGCATTTTCATAATCTTCTACCAAATTTACATCCTTCATCCCTTTCTCAGCCGAAGGATTTTGTCACTGATTTTTAAGGTGCCCATTTTCTTTGTAATTCCAATAAGTAATGTATTTCATGCTCTTGGACTACCCTCTTCTCATTGAATTTGATCCTCTATGGTTACCCTTTTGTTTGACTTACTCAATCTTGTAAATGTTCTGTGCGAATCAATATTGTGACTATTCAAAAGTGACCTTTGTCGTCCCGAACGAACTACTCAATCATGTGACTATTTCGGACGAGCTCTTCAGAAGCCAAGATAACAATAATATTGTCTAGACTTCATCTTCGAACCCAATACCAACGGATGCCAATATTGATATTATTGAGTTGAACTTGTAAACATGAACTATCACAAAGCCACCTTCCTTTATATTCGTGTTTATCAACAGTTGAATCAAGAAAACCTTGTTTTCAGATGAGGGTCACTCGTACATGTTAGATAACTCTTTAATTAGTTCGTATGTTTCCTTCTTATTGACAATGATATAAGAAAAATTATTGCCAATGACAACCTGACGATTCCTAGAGACTGTCGATCTAGCAAATCTCAATGCTTTTGCTTCAAGGCTTTTGGTTTTCTTTCGGTCAAGGGTAGATGTAAATTTTTCTAGTTGATATAATCTTCAATCTGCATTCTCCCGAATCTAAAATCATGACCATGGAATTTATCCATCTTAATCTTCCCATCATAAGTTATAGTTTTGATACCAGTCATTAGGATTAATATGCAATCTCGACAAATATCCAAGCACAATTATGAAAATGAAATACTAATATGATTAAACCATAACACAGAGAGATTTAACGTGTTTTGTTTGATCAAAGTAATCAAGCTATGTCAAGTAGGCAATCTTGAGATATTTCATTTATGATGAATGCCATTAAAACTTGTATTTACCACACTTGATTGTGACAAATCATAATCACTATTCTTTTTTTCACGATACTTAAGGTTACAATCAATGAGATATATTTATAGGAAAGTTGACCTAGTATGTATGGGCTAGAATTTACACCGTATTGATGCTCATAGGTCCTTAAAATTAGTGTTAAACTTGGTCTCCAAGAAAACCAAGTCAACTCGACTTGAAGCAATATGAAGCTTTGACTAGCTTGTATAGTGAGGATAACCCTTTAGAACACCTGACAGAAATTGCACTTCTGCATATGCTAGTGACTGGACTTCTCCTGAGTATTTTCCTTTCACTTGAGATCACTGGTTTGCCCTTCTCCTATCACTCTGATCTAGAGCTGCACCACCAACTTTTCCAAACACCAAAGGTCAATATTGCACTCTCAAACGAACCGAAGACTATGTCCTTCAAATTCCAACCATATTCAATATTAGACTCCACCACCTCAACATATGTATGTTTTGGAAATATTTACTTCACTCATCAAGCATTTGTTTCTTAACCCAATAACAAGTACCTTTCCATGAACTTGATATAACCCTTTATCACTTTGTTCTTACAATTTAAGCCATTATTGATGGTATATCAAAAGTCATTTCCAATATGGTTACATGTTTGGTGAATGTTGCATAAAACTTGATTCATGATCTCATCCATATACAAGTGGTCAGGTCGCTTCTTTAATGCCTTTTCATTAGTAGAGTTTGGAGGAATGGGTAAGATGTTGCTTCCATGTCTTATAGTCTCTTGGAGAATTTGCAACATGACTCTTTCCAATTGGTTGAGATATAAAGCGATTTTTATTTTTGTGAGCTCGTTCATGATTCAAGCTCAAATAACATATTCATATCTCATTCATTTACAACTTTTTCTCCTATTTTTGAGTTTTGACATAGAAAACCAATAATGAACTTAAGATGTAATTAGTATAAGCCCTAAAATATGATGAAGCTTATATGCATTCAACAACGTAATTAAACTAAACGAGATCCATCGTATGAAAAGCAAACCATTGAATAAGTCTAGTCAATTACCATATCCACAATGGTAAAGAAATAGTAACAAATTTTGTCATGGGGATCTCGGCTTCAAAATTTACCATAATTCATGGAAACAATCACAAATCTCAAGAATCAAAATTTCAAAACTCAAAATGGAATGATCAATGGAATTTCAAGAGAATCGAAATAAAAAAGAGGGTAATGGTAATACTAGTGATGATGAGGCGTTTATTAGTCTTAGATGAGCACTTGAGTTGTCAGAGGAGTTTAGTCATCCAACAAAGGACATCTCGATAAAAAAAATCTTTTTATTTGGTAAATAAATGCAAATCCTAGAAAAATTACAAAATTGAAACAATGTTTCTTGTTTACCTTTGTTTGCAATGACACTCTAAATGGTGAATAGAACGAGAACAACACAGATAATAAATAAAACAAAAAACACTGCTTTAATTCTTAGATAACCCAAAAGAATAAAATAGAATATTAATAATGAGAGTAACAAAATTTTAATGTAAGAAGACATCATCAAGTACATCATAAAAAATCATAGCTATAACACATCTACCGGATATATTTATTCACAAATCAAAGTGGGTTTCTCCCCAAAATCCAATCATGTAGGAAGGAAGAAAACATAAATCAGATATTGGTGTCTTTATTGACAAATTTGTATTGTATATGTTTAGAGAAAAAGCATTGAGTTTAAACATATAATGTCATATTTTTGCAGACATACTCAAGAAGGAAATCACTCTGATAGATATCTTTGATGAGTATTTTTTACAGAAACAGATTGAAATAGTTTCCACCAACATTTTTCAAAAGGAGAATAATGTGGATGTTAAAAATTTTGTAGAAACGAATGGACATTTTATTAAACCCTAAGAAACATATCGGGGGTGGTGGCAAGCTTAATCATGAAATCTTTTTCATTCACCTAACAAAATACAACCAACCCAAACCAATCAATAAAACTATGATAAATTAGTTGCAATTTTATTCCCAAAATTATAGAAACAATAACGTCTTTCTTTCCCTAATTAAGAAAATAAACTACCAAATCAAGAACTCAAAATAAAAAAACAAAAACAAGTACACATCTAAGATGAAAGCTAGGGTTTTATTAGGATATAATTTTCTTGGTATAATACACGACGAAATTTTTCAAAGAAAACCAAATCAATAAGGATAAAAGAATCAATAAGGATAAAAGAAGACACAAAATAGAGGAACTGAAGCAATTTACCATAATATTTATTGCGCATTATGAAGAAGAAAGAAGAATAACATGATTCTCCTTATTATTCGCTTAATGTTAAAAAGATAAAGGAGAATCAATCGTATGGGGATACTTATTGAGGAAATCAAGGAAGTGGAGTACAAATATCCTAAGCGTTTGAAGAAACAGAACAGTGCGGGCCAGGTGGTGGTGAGATGTGGATACAATCCATAGAGCTAATGACTCACATTTGGTGATACGACACATGCAAAAAGGATTCAACTATATGGATCCACCAAATGACATCGTTTGAGACCATTAGCCGCTAAAAAACTTACATGGAGCATTAGACCCGAAAGAAATACGGTTCGACCTTGATGGATCCACCAATGGAAAACGGGGCTACATATATAACAAAGTCTCAAAAAAGGGGGGGGATGTTTTGCCATAAAGATGTTTTTATATAATAAGTAGATTTTCTTGTTTTATTTCTTTTAGATTGCAAGTCACCCAAATTATAACATTTTCGGGTTATTAATTCTTGGCTTATTATAACTGTTAGTTATTGACACTATAGCACAACCAAGTTTGAAGTTTTTTTCCGAATTGGTCACTCAATTTGTTTTTTGCGCAATAAGTCACTAAAGTTGAATTTTACTTGTTAAATAGGGTTCGACATTAAAACTAATTGGTTTCAGGTTAACCAACTTAGTTGGCATGGTGATGTGGCAAAACCAAGAAATCAGACATTTGGAGTTACATAGGGCTGAAATCGGACTGAAAGAGGTCATCCCCTACCCCTGTCGACCATCGTTGGCCTCTCTTTTCCCGTTGTCGACCAGCAGCAGCCGTCGCTGCTTCCTCTATTGGTCTCAGAAGCGCCGACCGACACCAAACTTCATCCTTCTTGCTGCCTCTTTGTCTCGCTGTCTCGTTGTGATGGAAATCGCAACCACAAAGACCATAATCGATCTCAATCTTGCCCTCTCCATCTCGAATCTCTCTTCTCTGTCCCCTCATATATATATATATATATATATATATATATATATATGTATGTATGTATATTTCTGGTATTGATCGCAAATCACAGAGGCCAATCAGGTCTCTTTCTACGTCTCCGACTCTCTGCCTCACTCTCTTGCTTGTTGAAGCTACCAAAAACACACACACACATCAGAGATGTGTGTGTGTGTATGTGTGTGTGTGTTCTTATCCTATTTTCCCATTTGAAAATGACGAACACTCAAAAAGAAAACCTCCCTTACATTCTCGTTTCTGGTTTTACACATATAGAAAAAGTCCCAAGTTAAATATGGTGTTGACCTTGAAATTGTTACCGCAAGGCAAAGGTCGCTCTTCGGGATAGAGAAACCCTTGGTATGCTGATTATCGTCTTTTTTGACCGGCAAAATAGAAAGGGGTTTGTCGTTATTGGTGTCAAGAAGGACATGGGTATCATCGTTTTCTTCCTCGAAGTCACCGTCGTCAATGCACTCCATGACTTGCTGAACCTAAACATAAAAACCTTCGCTGAACAATAGAGAAAAAGAGAGGGCATTGTATTGTATTGACACTGTATGACGTGACATATATGGTATGTCCTATTTGTTGCCACGTCACCATGTCAACCAAGCGGGTTAACTTGGAAACCAATTAGTTTTAACGTCGAGCCCCTATTTAACATGTAAAAATCAACTTTAGTGACCTATTGCACTAAAAAAAGACTTTAGTAACCAATCCAGGTCAAACACCGAACTTGGTTATGGTACAGTGTCAATAACTATTTTTTGTGAAGATTTTCATCCATTGATCACGTTTTTATCAATTTAAGTGTCATTATTTTCTTAAAATTCGATGAATTGAATTGAGCCAATAACTTATAAAATTTCAATCAACCTAATCAGTTCATTTTGCAACAATGCATTATTAAAATTCCGTAGAGTTTATCAAAGGGAAAATGATGCTATAACCCTATAACATTTTTTAAATTGGTTTAAAAGGTCCCTCAAGTTTTTTTTGGCTTGTTAAGGGTATATGACAACGCTATCGTCACACGCGTCAAAAACAACTTATAACCCACTTTTACTATGTAGATAGGGCAAGCGGGGTCGAGTCCAAGGATTTAGTGGTTAACTTTTAACGAGTTGTAAAGTAAAGATTGACGGTGATGGTAAAAATATTGAAATTGTAATTTGAGAATAGAGAAAGAATTACTTCCGGTTTAGTTATCAACAATTAATTTCACATGTTTTACTATAATGATTCCGATATAATTACTTTGACATAATTACAGTTTACTGACAATTACTATTACATAGGTAAATACATAACATGTTGTATCAATTATTTGTCTTTGTCTAACAATTGAGTAGATTGGGCACAAACAATGGTATAGCAATATTATGTTTTATCTAGATGATAGTAACGTTACAACTTATTAACATATTATTTGGGCACAAAGTATATTAACTGATTATCCGTCTTAGCTCGTTATTTAGGTGAGATAGGTACGAATAATATGTTGGTAATACTATGTCTTAAGAATATGATAGCAAGTAGAAGTAGACACAAATGATTCACTAGTTGTATTCAAAGATATGAGAGTTTAAAAGTTACAATAGTAAACATTTGTCCGGAATCAAAGTAAAAACATGTTATACTAAAGGTTGGATAACATTACCGGAAGTAACCTGAAAAGATTAGCCTTCCATGATGATCGTGGAGATGGTCGTGGTGGTTCTTGACATGTATCTTGGTGCGTGTATCCTTCGGATGATCTTGAATTACTACTAAAATTACAACCGAGATAGATGATCTATCGGTTCTAAACAACTAACTAAGAGGTCTTTCGACTATTACAACAACTAGAAAGTGAATTGGTAACTTGATGTCTAGAGAATGTAAATTGGTGTCTAAATCCATGCTTGGAAGGCTTCTATTTATACTGGCTGAGCACAGTGCTCGCGTCGCGACCAAAGGGACCGTCGCGTCGCGAGGGTGCGGCCTGGTGCTACTTTTGTCGGCCACTGGTCTGGCTAGTGCGTTTGTTGGTAGTCTCGCGATCATGGAGTGGTTGGTCTCGCGTCCAAGGTCTTCGCGTCCAAGGTCTTCGCGTCGCGACCATAGTCTCCGTCGCGGCGCGATTGCTGTAGCTTTTTGGGTCTTCTGCCTTGCTTCTCTTCACGTCGCGACCCATGGTCTGTCAAGTCGCGATTGCTGTAATTTTTATGTGTTTTTGGTATTTTTGGTCTGAGTTTGAAGTGTCACTTCCTCGGGTTTGATTTCTTATCAGTGTTTCTTGGGTCTTGTTCCTGAAAATAAGCCATAAATGTTAGCACACAAATCCCTCGTATTTTCCTCACACCAGCAGCTCCGGAGAACTCTGTTCAAGTTAAACATGAATCGTAATTCATGTTTAGCCACCTGTTAATATAAGCCTGTTTTGATGTTGAGCTTATCAGGATTTCCTATGGTAAATACCATAGTTCTGGCAGATTGCATCTGCAACACAGCAGTGGGCCGTGATGTGCAGTGTATGAAAGATGAGATATTCTCTCGTTAGCTTGCAATTTTTGTGAGGATGTCTGGGGACGAAAGACAAATTAATCATTATTCTATTGAGAGAATTAATGATATCTTAATAGGCTTTCCCCGTGATTTGTGAGATGTTTTCTATGCGAAAACAAATGGCTGGCTTGGCTAGTATTGACCCGACAGTAGATCTATTATCACCGCCAGACTTTTGGGAGTCTGTGGTGTGCATCAGGGGCTGCCGTTGGAATGTGAGCTTTTGCCTGTATATTGAGTGAAAACATGCATTATTTATTGAAATATGACTGTTTGGTTAACAGACGAGGTAGGTTAGACGGATCTGTCTGAACCATATCTGTTATGAATAAGCATTTTGCATGTTTTAAGGCAGTTTTTGGATTCTTTTGTTTTGCACACAAATATAGTTTTTGTGTGCCACGGAGCATCTTTATGCGATAAAATAGTCTTTAAATGATAGTGTTTTATTGTAAAAATAAAACAGTATCAAAATACTACACACTTGAGGTTTGCTTGTCCTCAAGCAAAATAGATTTTTTTTTCGCATTTTGATTTCTTTTTGGAAAATTTTTTTTTTTTTTTTTTATTTTTTTATTTATTTTTTAATGACATCGGGATCATTTGATACGTTGGGCGCTGAACTGACTGCCAGCATGTTAGATCACCTTCTGTAATGTAATCAATCAACACAAACAAACGTCATTCTGAACAATTATAAAAAAAATTCACACCATGCAAAATTAAAATCCACACCAATCAATAATTAAAACACAATAGTATCTAAAAGTTCAAACCAACTAAAATAATAATAATAATAATAAAACTCACTCATCATCATCCTCGTCATCGTCATGATCATGAGTACCCGATGGCCCCGCCCCATCTCCCTGAGGATAGCTACTCCTGTACCAATCAGGTACAGGTGGAACAGTACCTGGATATGGATATTGCGGCTGAAATCCCTGGTGTCTGAAGAAGTCGGTCATGGAATCCGCCACCCACTGCTGCTGAACTTGACTGGCCAGGTGCCAATCCTGCATCTGTCGGTACTGGGTCTGGCTCTCTAGATGCCATGACTGCATCTGCTGGTAAATAGTCCCGAGATTAATCTCGGGTTCTGGGTCCTGTGGTGGCACGGGGGATCTCTGTCGCTGGCGCTGTCGGCGCCTGGGAGGTGGAGGTGGTGCTTGAGCAGCCTCGGGTGCCTGCTCCTCCTGTTCTGGCTCTGCGAGCACAAATGTCCCTGGTGGACCTGCCTGTCGGATCACCCTCATCAACTCCAGATACTGACGCCCTATGGCTCTTGGCTCTCTCGGGGTCATGGACTGCATCGCTGGTAGTGCTGTGATACCATATGAATGAGCCAGTCGTGTGATCAAGTGGCCACCGCAGAGGGGGCTAGAAGCTCGGGCCCCTGTGGCCTTGCGGGCCAAGAAAAATGCCAGTAAGTACGGGAGGTTGCAGTGCCTCCCTGGTGTCAAAAGACACCACAGATAGAAGAGATCAGCAGCCGGAACCTTCTCGCTGCCCCTCCGTTGATTGATGGAGGTAGCAACAAGTCGGTGTAAAACTCTATGGATCGGAGAGCGGATCGCACTCTCCACTGCAGTCTCAGGAAGGTATACTGTGCTGGCAATTTCTCCCCAAAATTCTTCATTAACCAATTCCTCGGGTGGGCTGGTGAGGCATTGAGCCAGGTACTCTCGGAACTCTGGTGTACGAGAATCACCATGTGGATAGAGACCCAGTCTCCATCCCAGCTCCACCACGCTGCACTGTCTAGGTTCCCCTCCAAGGCGGAAGGAAAGACCCGTACGTACAAACATGTCTTCCTCGGTCGGATCAAAAGTGACCGTGGAGAAAAACTCCAGCATCAGCTCTTTGTAGCTGTGCTCTCGGATCTGGAATAAGTTCCTCCACGCGTAACTGGTATATGCGCCATTGGTCTTGACCAAATATTGGTCAAGTGCTGCAGTAATCCCCATAGTATTAGCGAAATTCCAGTCTAATACTAGGGCTGGCTCAACATCCCTTCTTCTGTATCTTTCCAAGTTTGCCTCGTACATATTTTTCCTAGCCGCGGGAAGGGTATTTGGGAACTGTAACCATGGATGTGAGGCAATGTCGTCCCTTTCGACGGGTTGTTGCCTTTGCTCCCTTCTGCGGGCCATTTCTGTAAATTTCCAAGTTATACAAATCATCAATCCAATTTAACAAGCAAGAAAAATAGCAAAAACGAACAAATTTTTCAGCCTCTGCCCAGCCTTCGCGACCTGGTCGCATCCAGGTCGCGTTATGCCTCAAGTCGCGAGGACCCCCACCGTCGCGATCGCGAGCGGTAATCGGACCGACGGGAAGCTCGATTTTCTCCTGTTTTGCTTTGTTTCAACTCAATGCATTAAGTCACAAGTGTTCCTAAGTGCTATATCTAACATGAGCAAGCATCAATTCCAGAAAATAACAACAATACAAGCGATCCGATCGCAAGCCTCGGTTCGGCCAATTTTTCTTTGATTTCGCTAGGAATTAACATGAATACACCTTAAACGAGAGTAGAGGAAGGATATACGTACCTTGGATGATGAATTACACAATAAAAAACGAAGAAAAACGGGGCTTTTGGTCGGATCTTCGCCTGGCCGTGAGAGAGATCGCGAAGGGAGAAAAGGTCAAAATGCGGCGGCTGTTTAGGGTTAAGTATATATACCTGATGACGCTCCTTCGCGACGGAGGGCATGGTCGCGACGGAGGTGGTCGTCGCGGCGCGAAGACTGGAATCTGGGTATTTCCTGATCGCGATTTTTCTGCTCTCGCGGTCGCGAAGAATTTTTGTCCCGTCGCGAGGGGTCTTCAGAGGGCTATTTTTTTCATTTTTAAACTTTGTTTTTATCCCCTCTTTTTACCTGTATGTCCGTATATTTTATACACACAAATTTTTATGTTTTTTTATGTTTTTATAAAATAAAGCACACTAAAATAAATAATTAAACACACTAAAACAAAGAATTAAAACACTACACACTTATGCTTTGCATAAGTGTAAATGAGGGCTTGCAGTGAACATACCCACAAAGTTCTCGGGTTGCCTCCCGAAAAGCGCTAAGTTTAACGTCTTCAGCCGGACGCATACATGTATCATGGTTCACGGAGGATCGTATGTCAGTTGACGTTTTTGAAAAACAATTATGTTGTGGTGATATGGTGTCATATATTTTTCTTTATCTTCAAACAATTCACATTCGTGAGTTTTACCCGGATCAAAAGTCATGTAAACTTTGACCTTATTGAATCCCGGTCTTTTACCTTTGAGTCTTCTGAAAGAGTACTTAAACCTTGCTTTGAAAAACCGACCACGATTTTTTTGAATGAATTTATTGACTTGATGTTTTGCTTCATGAACCGCCTTCTTATTTGATTTATGGGTGAGTGTCGTATGATGCTTCTTGTTCCTTATTTTTTTCTTCAGAAGTTGACTTTTGGAATCATCTAATGATTTTGACCTGTTACAAGAGAAACGTTCCTCCAGATTGTGGGTAGTGTCAGCGAGCATACTTGCATTATGCTCATAAAAGTAATCATCCATAGTATTGATTACAAACAACTCTCCACCGATCGGAGGATAATTAGTACATCCAAATAGTTGAAGTTTAAAATTCTGGTTTCCAAATGTCACATCAATGACACCTTCTTGACAACTAATTTGGGAGTAAATAGGTCTCAAAATGGGACGATTGATGATGGCATGCGGTTTTTTGAATTTGTCTAGTTTTTTAGAATCTATCACAAAAATGTCAACAAGAATGTTGTTTTTGGGTTCTTTGAAATTCGCTAGGTCGGGGGCGGTATTAGACTCCATTGACCCCTCCTCAACTTTTGGTGTTTCTAGTTCTTGGAAAATTATTTGAGATGTTTCCAATTCAAGTTCAGATTTTTCTTGGTTAAGTGTTTCTAATTCAGTATGTTCTTCATTAATTGATACATAATCCTCCACGACAACTTCATAATCGGGTGGTGTAGATTTATGTACATTAATGTCAAAAGATTCATCTCTACACAAGATAGTTACCTCATCCGTTTGCATCGTATCTGAATAATCTTCTAATGGTTGTTGTTTTAGTTGCTCCACCATTTGTTCCAATTGATTTTCAAGCATTGAAATTGCTTTGGAGTTGTTTTCCTCTTGTTTGAAGCCTTCCTTCAATAATTCCATCATTAGATCCAACTTCTTGTCAAATGATGACTCGTGTGTTCCTTGATCTGCTAGAAAATAGGATGACTCGTCATCTTGATTTTGGTCCAAATTGTTGCTCCCCCACCAATCATCTTCATATAGATCTCATTGTGGTGGTTGACTATAAAAGTCATAATAACCCAGATCCATGGCGAAATAATCACCAATTGTTCTTCCGTCATTCATGGTATAAATCCAAGTAAAAGTCTTGCAATTCGATTGTTTTTAATAGTTCTTTCGGGCTCCGGATTAAATAACAATGGTGAATTGTTGCTACTATGTCTTGTATGCATAAACAAGTGAGTTTGCACAAGAAGGAAAATAATAATAACAAGAAAAATTTAACTTTAAGCAACTCTTTAGAAATTAAGCGCACATAATCCCCGGCAACGGCGCCATTTTGACAACGCTATCGTCACACGCGTCAAAAACAATTTATAACCCACTTTTACTATGTAGATAGGGCAAGCGGGGTCGAGTCCAAGGATTTAGTGGTTAACTTTTAACGAGTTGTAAAGTAAAGATTGACGGTGATGGTAAAAATATTGAAATTGTAATTTGAGAATAGAGAAAGAATTACTTCCGGTTTAGTTATCAACAATTAGTTTCACATGTTTTACTATAATGATTCCGATATAATTACTTTGACATAATTACAGTTTACTGACAATTACTATTACATAGGTAAATACATAACATGTTGTATCAATTATTTGTCTTTGTCTAACAATTGAGTAGATTGGGCACAAACAATGGTATAGCAATATTATGTTTTATCTAGATGATAGTAACGTTACAACTTATTAACATATTATTTGGGCACAAAGTATATTAACTGATTATCCGTCTTAGCTCGTTATTTAGGTGAGATAGGCACGAATAATATGTTGGTAATACTATGTCTTAAGAATATGATAGCAAGTAGAAGTAGACACAAATGATTCACTAGTTGTATTCAAAGATATGAGAGTTTAAAAGTTACAATAGTAAACATTTGTCCGGAATCAAAGTAAAAACATGCTATACTAAAGGTTGGATAACATTACCGGAAGTAACCTGAAAAGATTAGCCTTCCATGATGATCGTGGAGATGGTCGTGGTGGTTCTTGACATGTATCTTGGTGCGTGTATCCTTCGGATGATCTTGAATTACTACTAAAATTACAACCGAGATAGATGATCTATCGGTTCTAAACAACTAACTAAGAGGTCTTTCGACTATTACAACAACTAGAAAGTGAATTGGTAACTTGATGTCTAGAGAATGTAAATTGGTGTCTAAATCCGTGCTTGGAAGGCTTCTATTTATACTGGCTGAGCACAGTGCTCGCGTCGCGACCAAAGGGACCGTCGCGTCGCGAGGGTGCGGCCTGGTGCTACTTTTGTCGGCCACTGGTCTGGCTAGTGCGTTTGTTGGTAGTCTCGCGATCATGGAGTGGTTGGTCTCGCGTCCAAGGTCTTCGCGTCGCGACCATAGTCTCCGTCGCGGCGCGATTGCTGTAGCTTTTTGGGTCTTCTGCCTTGCTTCTCTTCACGTCGCGACCCATGGTCTGTCAAGTCGCGATTGCTGTAATTTTTATGTGTTTTTGGTATTTTTGGTCTGAGTTTGAAGCGTCACTTCCTCGGGTTTGATTTCTTATCAGTGTTTCTTGGGTCTTGTTCCTGAAAATAAGCCATAAATGTTAGCACACAAATCCCTCGTATTTTCCTCACACCAGCAGCTCCGGAGAACTCTGTTCAAGTTAAACATGAATCGTAATTCATGTTTAGCCACCTGTTAATATAAGCCTGTTTTGATGTTGAGCTTATCAGGATTTCCTATGGTAAATACCATAGTTCTGGCAGATTGCATCTGCAACACAGCAGTGGGCCGTGATGTGCAGTGTATGAAAGATGAGATATTCTCTCGTTAGCTTGCAATTTTTGTGAGGATGTCTGGGGACGAAAGACAAATTAATCATTATTCTATTGAGAGAATTAATGATATCTTAATAGGCTTTCCCCGTGATTTGTGAGATGTTTTCTATGCGAAAACAAATGGCTGACTTGCTAGTATTGACCCGACAGTAGATCTATTATCACCGCCAGACTTTTGGGAGTCTGTGGTGTGCATCAGGGGCTGCCGTTGGAATGTGAGCTTTTGTCTGTATATTGAGTGAAAACATGCATTATTTATTGAAATATGACTGTTTGGTTAACAGACGAGGTAGGTTAGACGGATCTGTCTGAACCATATCTGTTATGAATAAGCATTTTGCATGTTTTAAGGCAGTTTTTGGATTCTTTTGTTTTGCACACAAATATAGTTTTTGTGTGCCACGGAGCATCTTTATGCGATAAAATAGTCTTTAAATGATAGTGTTTTATTGTAAAAATAAAACACTATCAGTATAAACTCGAGTTTTTCTGTTTTAAAAGTCCTTCTGGAAAGAATGAAGGGGTAACCCGGTTGCCCCTTGCATTGTCATCAAATGAGAATACCACGTCATCAAATGAAAATGCTACTTACCTCCGATGAAAGCGATGACTTCTTTGACCTAATACGGTGAAGGGGTAACACTATAGCCGCCTCCGGCATCCAAACGCTCATCACCTCCACCACTGGTGCCATACAACGACACCACCTCGTTGCCCTAATTGTTACATTACCTATGTGTGTGTGTTTGTAAACTTACGGTATGTTCTGACGTTTGTTTACGATTTGCATTTTATTAGCTTTAAGAAGGCGAACAATCATGCACAAGGAGTACAACCTAGGGTAAACACTCCAATTACAAGTTCAAAATCAGATTTGTCAAATTCCACTACTCCCGAAGGCGCTACTGTAACCAATGGTGCACATTTATAATAGCCGACACAAGGTATCCTTGCTCAAAGCGTCTTCGTTTACAATAATTTCATTCTTCTGGAATTCTCCTACTCTTCTTCATCATAAAAACCACCATTCCTCTCACTGCATTACTCAAAATTCTTCCCGAAAATGCGGTTATCATATTATGCGGCCTTGAAGATGTAATTTCTACATATTTCATATAACTTCTGAATTAATTTATAAATTTTAGGTGTATCTGGTATTCCAACTACAAGAGCTACTCCAAAAACATCTAAAACACCTATCCACAAGAACACACCAGGTCTACCTAGGGCTCCACAGGGTAATGCAGGTGTTCCAACTTCTTATGTTAATGGTCCTTCAACTCCAACAAAGGGTAGTATATATAACATACCTCTACATTTTAAGCATCAAGAACAAGGGTATTTTTGTAATTTTTTGTGCATTTCTGAATTACATTGTATTGAGACGAACCTTCGATTTCCCTGGTTCGTCCATTTATTTGGATTATGTGGCAGCCACATATGCGCTTATTAGGCAGCTACATAATCAAGAATGGATTATGTGGCATTTTTAACCGGTTACATGAGTTGGGTGACCAAAGTAACAAGTCTTTGTCGACTTCATGCCCTTAGAAAGCCAAAAGAAAACTTAAGGCACATTTTAAACCAATTACAAAAACATTGTAGGGTTACAGTGTTATTTCAGAGTCAACGAACATTGACTTTGTATATCTATAAAGAATGCCAAGCCTTGTACTTGTTATTGTTTTCAAAAAATAATTTTAGTTTAATCGTGCTATATATTGGTGAATGTCGAATGTAAAATAGAAAAAAAAAAATCAAAATTAAGATAGAAGATGCTTTTTTGTTTGAAGATGGGGAGAAAATCCAATACAAAGACAAGAAACAAGAAAGGGTCAACTATCATATTATGGATTAGTAAATTATACAAGAATTTAGTACCGAAAGTCATCCAATAATCTGATTAATCCATTGAATTGACACCGTGTGATATATATATATATATATATATATATATATATATATATATATATATATATATATATATATATATATATATATATATATATATATATATATATATATATATATAGGGCTAGGTTATAATAAGAATGACAATTATTGTGTTACATTGTAAACAAATCTTGGCTATCGGATTTCATTCTCGTAACAATGAAAAAAACACATTATTAACAGAATAAGTTTTTGACATAATGAGTTCTTACCATTCTTAAAAGAATGAACTAAATTTTGTACATTATTAAAAGAACGTGTTTTAAATGAGTGGTCCAGATTGAGTTTCAAGGTTACACAATATTTGTAATGATATATTTGATCCTAACCCTATATATATATATATATATATATATATATATATATATATATATATATATATATATATATATATATATATATATATATATATATATATATATATATATATGTATATATATATATATGTATATATATATATATATATATATATATATATATATATATATATATAAGGTCATCCCCATTGTTTTTTTTCTAACAATTTATTTAGGGGTGTTCGCGGTGCGGTGCGGTGCGATTTAGATGCAAAACCGCAGACCGCACCGCATATGCGGTTTGAGTTTATTGGAAACCGCAGACCGCACCACAAAGCTCCTAAACCGCATTATGCGGTGCGGTTTGATAAAGGCGGTTTGAATGCGGTTTTAATACGGTAATTATATATATATATATATATATATATATATATATATATATATATATATATATATATATATATATATATATATATATATATATATATATATATATATATATATATATATATATGTGTGTGTGTGTGTGTGTGTGTAATATAGTGCGGTGCGGTGCGATTTGAACCGCGGTTTGGTGACTATAAACCGCAAACCGCACCACATAATGCGGTTTACCAAAATTACGAACCGCAAACCGCACCACGGAGTTTCAAAACCACATTATGCGGTGTCGTGTGGACGGTTTATGCGATTTAATGCACACCCCTAAATTTATTATACTTTAAACAAATTTATACCGTGTCTATGAGTAGTAGAAAAGAAAAAAAAAATATACAAAAAAAAAAAAAAAAGATGACAACCCTATAAAGCGACAAGGGTTATGCTTATCCAAACCAACAATATATATACATGTGTGTTTATGTATACATGTATGTGTATATATTATAGAGAAATGTCTTGCAGATACCACATTTTTTTAATAGATTAGGAGTTGTCTTGGCCAATTGCAACATGGAGAAGTCATTAGATCAAAGACAGTTGTTCTGATTGTTAAAGTTGAGATGTAGACCAAGTTAGTTTCGTGTGATTTTGGACCCAAAATTTAAAAGAAAAGTCGTAATTACATGTTATATGGGATATTCATCGATCTTATATTTGTTTATTATTTCATATTTCGATTATAAGACGATGTTAAAGAAAATTTTAGATTGTGTTAGGCTTAATTTATTATTTTTAAAGCAAGTACAATTATTAATACATAAAATAGAACGTTTAAACCCTTATTCTTAGAAGGTATTAATTTGACTCTCAAAGTAGAGATAACATCAGCATGAATATAATATCTTTATGTTTAAAAGATTATTTTAAACTATTAATTTTGCTTGAACAGATTTACTAATGTTATTGTTATTGTTGTTATTATTATAAGCATTGTTACTCTTATTATTGTTATTATTATTTATTAATTTCTTTAAACAAGATCTAAAGAGAGAAAAAAGCTTGAATTCACAAAGGCAATCTCCGATTTGAAACAATTAGATTAATGTATCAAGAGTTCCATCACAAATTTCATCCAAGGAATCAAGTAAGGTATATATTTACTAGGGGTGTGAATGGGGCGGTTTGGTTCGGTTAGTGGCCAAAATCGAACCATAACCATTACAATCGGTTAATGCATTTTAGTAACCATTGGTTATGGTTAATATTGGTTATGGTTAACGGTTTTAATCGGTTAATGGTTTTGGTTAATGGTTAATAATGGTTAACCATAATTATATAAAAATTTAAAGTCGTTTATCTATAACTTTCTATGCTTTGTATGAATTTAAGAGTTAAATTGTCTCAAAAGTCAAAATAATTATATTAACAATTAAAGCTAGTATCGAATTTTAATATTTTACAATTTTATACTAGAATCCATGCAAACATTAAAAAAGATTTGATTTACTTTACAATCGGTTAATGCATTTTATTTTATTTGTAGTTTTTATAGACTTATTAGTTTTCTAATTAGTATGTACTGAGCCTTGATTTAAATTTTTTTAAGGATTATAGACTTATTAGTTAAAAAAAGATTTGATTTACTTTACAATTGATTAATGTATTTTATTTTATCTTTTAGTTTTTATAGACTTATTAGTTTCCTAAGATGAGTATGTACCGAGCCTTGATTTAAATTTTTTTAAAGATTAGATTAAGAACTTATAATATATATATATATATATATATATATATATATATATATATATATATATATATATATATATATATATATATATATATATATATATATATATATATATATATATATATATATATATATAATATTTTTCAAATATATATTTATTAATTGGTTCGATTCGGTTATATACGGTTCGGTTTTATAGAAAAACCAAAGCCGAACCATTATGATTCGGTTAATAAAATCATAAACCGCACCACCTTTTTTATTAGTGGTTCGGTTTTAATGGTTCGGTTATATCGGTTATATTGGTTATGGTTCGGTTTTTCGGTTATTATGCTCACCCCTAATATTTACTAGGAATGTTTAATCGCGCTAAGCACAATCCAGAAAGGGTATGAATATTTCTATGAATCCTTGAAAACCTAGTATATTGCTATTATTTGTAAATATATGTGGAGTCCAAGAGTGTCTCTCCAAAAGAGACCTTGTGGACAGAGGGGAGACTCCAACATATATACAAACTTATAGGACCGTGTCGCACCAATGTGGGATACACTAACACTCCCCTCAGAGACGTAGGCTCGATGAGGTTCGGGGGTGCGGAACACCGGCTCTGATACCATGTAAATATATGTGGAGTCCAAGAGTGTCTCTCCAAAAGAGCCCTTGTGGACAGAGGGGAGACTCCAACATATATACAAACTTATAGGACCGTGTCGCACCAATGTGGGATACACTACCATTATTGATAGGGAAATACACGTGCAATGCTATTATGGGTTAGGGAATGGAGTTACATTGTTATTAACTTATTATGTGTAAAAATTAAAATGTCTTGCATACTTTGATGATGACATGTTATTGTAGCCGACTTATTATAATGCTAGCTTTTTATAAGAGTCGGAAATAGACTCAATAGCTAATTGACAACCCAGTTAGGCATCAAGCTAACTGCCTTCGAGATGACCAAGTAAAAAACATAACTGACAATATGTTTGTTTTTTGTTTTTTTTTTTAGAACGACAAATTTAACCCTAACTATCTTACTCCTAACTACAATTGAAGTCACTCGGCCAAGTATAAAGCAACTTTAAGTCAATTTGTCTTTACGCATTTTATGGTGGAGTTGGGAATGGTCGACCTTGATTTTCATTAAAGAAAAAACAAAAATATTGATTTTAATCGGAAAACTAACCATATAATCCTATATTATTCAAAGATTGTATTATTTCGTTTGGATTTCATTTTGTTAGTTTATTGTTTCAAGTTTTTTTCTAAAGATTGATTGTATTATTCCGTTTGGATTTTATTTTATTAGTTTCTTTTTTCAAGGTTCTCTTTCTGACTTAACACCATATTATATTGTCTGTTTCTCTTAGATATTATGTCGGTTTTAATTCGTATTCGTCTTTATAAATAATCAGTTATAGTGTTATTATCAAATGAATATCGTAATTGATAGGCTTTTGGACCATTTTTTTGATGTTCCCTTAACATAACATATATATGGATTGGAAATTAGGGGTATTTTGTTTGTACATGTTTTTATGTTGACATTTTCTAGTCTAATTTTTGGTTTGTTTATGAATGTCCTTTGTGACAGTGAGTCTTTGGTAACTCTCTAACTATTAATATGAGTATTAATTCATAACATGTATCGTCATTTATTTGCTTTAGAAAATTTCATGGCATATACTATGTTTAAGTTTTAATATTTTCCAGCTATACCATTTGTTTTTTGTTAGAACTCGTCGTGCTCTTGGTTGAGGTCGATACCGATATGTGAATCGAAAGACGTCGTGTAATTGGTCTCCGACATATTGGATCGTTTCGATCCACCATCCGCTTTTGGGACCCCCTTCCATCTCGATGACGCTCGCACAACTTTCCAAAAACCTAAAAAGTTTGAATAGGTTTCCGATATTATCTTTCTTTGGTTTTTTAAGTTCTTGTACAAACCGTAAAACTTCATCACCACCTTGTTCACGTCTTGGAATTTTGTTGTTATTATCTGTTTGCATTGATAATTTCCACGCCTCATATATTGATAAAACACCTTCCCAATACGACTCCAAAAATGATTTTTAGCTTATGTGTTTCTGGCTGCGGCATCCTCGAAAACATCGACCTACATTCGTGCTCAAAGGGTTTCTTCTTCAGGGAGGCCAAGGTTGAGAGAGAGGAACCGGTACGCTTCACAAAATTTTTTGAATTTTTTTAGAGCGGGCCTCTTCGGGATCGGACTCAAGTTGTATTTCGATTACGGCATCGGGACTAGAATCAGAATTGGAATCGAAGACGGCCTCATGTTGGGTTCTGTGAAGTTGTTAGGAGGACAAAAAACGGGATGGACGAGGATTGAGTATAAGATGACAGTTGCATCTTGGAATAATGAAATTGTTCCGGTGAGAACACATGACATTCCATATTCAGGATGTATGGTTGTGGTGACGTTTTGGTAGTTGGAAAAATGTTTCTCGTTGAGTTTGAATATTTGAGGGATGCCACTGAAACAATGTTTGTAGGGTAGAATGCGAAGAATATTTGTGGTAATAAAATTATGTTGTTTGTAGTGTATATGTATAGATGTAAATTTAATTTGGTAATTTTTACATATATAACGGCTATATAGCCGTTCAATGGCTACGTCCCTCCGCTCAAAAAAATTGTTGTTTATGAGCCAAGTTTTGTAGGGAGAGAAAGATGGGTGTTTCCCGCGGTCAACCTAAACACACGCATCCCTTTCGTTTGTCTACACCGGATGACCTATATGAGATAATTTTTAAGTTGGATTCAAATTTATTGATTGGTTTTTATTAAATGAGTTCTAGGAAATTGGAAACATTGCATACACCTTTTTGTTAGAGTTTTAAAATTGGGATAGTCCTAATCAAGCCCTAATCGATCCATCACAATTTCAATATAAATAATCAACCAATAATAAGTTTATATCATTTACTTTTATTTAATGCTGGATTTATTATTTCTAAATGGTTGTGTAGATACGATACATTATGATGTAGTTGGCCATTAGTGGATAAAATAGGTCGTACATGTCAATTGAACAATGAGTCATTTCTACGTGTGCATATTAATTATATATGATAAACTTTTTGTTTGTTTAAAAACATAATTTAATAATTGAATCGACATTTTTTTGTCGACTATTTACCTTTAGAACTAAGCAAACGGATTCATGGTATGATATGTATAATTATATTAGAACGGCGGATATATATAAAAACTAATAGGACGTTAGCAAAACAAATTACAAAATGTATTGCATAGGGTTATAATGCCAAGAATTAAGATCAATCGAACACATATTGTCTCTATATTTCAATCAATTAAACGCAGAGACAATAACATCATCCGCCATTTTGGATAACATCATCCGTCATTTTGAACACCTATTGTCTCTATATTTCAACCAATTAAACGCAGAGACAATAACATCATCCGTTATTTTGGACACCGCATGAGCAGCACTTTTGAAGATACAGCTAGTTCTCGATCTCCAAATTATTCAGACCGTAGCATACACCACCACCAATATAAACTTAGAAGTCGTACACTTGCTATCACTTATGTTTAACAAGTTGATTTACAAATGATTAAGCATGTTTTTAAAGAAATGTTAATTGCTCAAATGATATCGTCATGCAATATGTATGTTTTATAAATGTCTTTTACTTTTAAGACTTAATTGAAGCATTGTATAACATGGAACATGTGTGTGAACTCAAACAAAAGAAAAATGGTGAAGCATGCATACATGGAATGTGAATTGCATATGAGTCAAGTATGGTCTGAAAAATTATGAAATACCTACAATGGGATTAAGTTGATTCTACTTGGGATGGTACCTCCTGTAGCAAACGTAGATGTCATATGATTGATTTGTTCGATCTATATTGGTTGTATAAAGCTCGGTCCTAAAGAGACATAGGATGAGTTTTATAACCGTACAAGAATTGTCACATGAAGTGACTCGGTCTTACGTAGACCTCCGATAGCGAAAGTAGATGTCATATGATTGATTTGTCCGATCTATATTGGTTATGGAAAGCTCGGTCCCAAAAAGACCTAAGATGAGTTTTATAACTGTACAGGAATTGTCACATGAAGTGACTCGGTCTTACATAGACCTATGATGCAGTATATAACCTTATAGGAATTGTCACATAAAGTGACTCAATCTTACATAGACCTATGATGCGAGGCGAACCTATACTGGTTTGCATTGAGTGTGGTCATGCATACATTCATTGTATCATATGAATATTACGTTAAACTAATGTTTCTAACGATTGATTGTAACTATTTTCAGGTAATGATTTATTAGTTGTTATGAAAAGGTTTTGTATCCAAACCCATGTATCTAATGAGACAAGTTTGTGTTATGTATTATTGTTTCTAATGCCATGTATATTGGGAATAGGTGGTCTAGCATGAGACTTCCTAGATAGAGTTAATGATTGGATAATAATTGCCTCCATAGTCGATATTTTATTGCCATATGTTGAGGGAGAGTTTATTAATGGTTTAGTATTACCCTTGTAGCTATGTTGAAATGTTTTTTATATGTCCCAAGTATTGTTTTTGGGCTATTTTATTAGGTCTAGCTACTATGGATTTTTATCCAATTGCCCAAAAGCCATGCTGAAATTTCAGTAGAAAAGTTAGAATAACTTTGGGACATGTGTGTATGAAATTCCTAATGCTTTATATGATTATGTTTGATATGAAGTTGTAACCCCCAAAGTTGTATAAATGTTTCTAAAACATTTTTGTTTTTGTTTAGGACCAAAATATTAACACATGACTTAATGTCATATAGAAGTGTTTAAAATATGTGGTTTAATACCATAAAGTTCTATAAATAATACACTACTTAAAGTGTACTATAGATGGGTGTTACATCAGCCAAAGAGATCCAAATCAAATGATGAAAGTTCTTTTAGCATCATGTTTTTTGCATTAGGCCAGCTGATGGACATTTCATGGGTCATGCAGGGCAGAACACCTTTTCGCACCTGCATTCCGCCCATGCCAGACCTTGAAATTAGTGTTAGTAAGATTCCTAATTATGTTATCTAATGCTTTCCTGATTACTACAATGATTACTCAATAGAGGTTAGTAAACATCTGATCCGAACCGGAGCAAGGCTTTCCACGCATATGTTGATCTTGATTACTTCAATTCCTACTAAACCGCTGATCCACTAAGGAACTACTGCTAGTCTGCTACCAACTCTAGCCGGATTTTCCTCTGACTCGTGATACCTCTTTACTTATGTAAATCTGTTTCGGCTCGCCAACTCAATTGAAGAAATAACCTAACCGAGGAAAATGATTCAACCGAAGCACTAGGCCCATCAGTACTGGCTGATATCGCCTCTGACTCCTCATATGCTTCGGTTTTACTGATTTGCTTCAGTTCACATGGTCTTCTTCGTTTCACATTAGACTCCACATCATTAACATGTAAAGCGTCTCATAGAGATCACCATAAAGAAAATAATTCTTGACATCCAATTGGTTGACCAACCAATCATGAGAGAGGACCCGTGACAACCAAAATTTTGTCATATGTAAGAAAAGTGTTCAATATAAAAGAATTGATACTTAAGTAAACTCAACATGTTGCGTAAGGGTAAAATGGTCCAAGAAGGCGACATTATGGAAAATGTATTGGTTAAGTCCTTTATTTAAGTAATGATATGATGATTATTTCAATTAGAGTATATTCTTAAAGGCCCAAGAGCAAAAAGTGGAATAAAGGACCAAAAGTGAAATTTTTATTGAACAATCTTTAAAAATTAGTATCTCAAAATCTAAAAGGAATTGAGAAAAAGTCATCAATATGACTTTGGTAATAATTGAGATAAAAAAAATAGAGGAAAAATATTCAGGTCATTTGGAGTTGTAACGAATGAGTTATGATGGAATTAAAATGGCCCAAAAGTGACAAAAGTGACAAAATGGTCATTTTCAAGTGTTAATAGAGGAACATTCATTAAGATTCAGACTTAAGTCAGTAAGGATAAATTGTTAAGCTCATTCCCACCTTTCTAAAGGTATAAAGTTTTCAAAATTTGGATATCGCATGTAAGAGTTATGACTACGTAAAAATCAGAAAGAAAAATAAGTTAAAGTGCTGAAATAGTTTTAAGGCATAGACCTAGGGGCAATTTCGGAAATTTACCCAAATCTGACCCAAGTCCAGATTAGTACCCGGTTTTGGGAATTGCCGTGTGCGTGTATACTTCTCTGATCACGTCTTTTCTTCCTCGATAACACAAACACTCACTCAAAAAGTTGAAATCGGGAATTAGGTTTCACTTAAAGCAATTAAACATACCGATCTCTAAAGGGTGTGTGTGTGTTCTTATCTAGCAACGAGAAAAGAGAAGAGATATAGAGAAACTGAAGGATCGAGATATACAGGAACGGAAAAATGGAAGCAGCAGACCGCTCCTGTGGTCGGGAACGAAGCCGGAGGTCGCGTCGGAGACTGTCGGTGGTGCGTGGTGGTCGAGGCGTTGCTGCTGATGCGTTTGCCGGCTAGAATTAGAAGCGAGATCGAAGGGGGACAGAAGCAGCCTGAAGCTGTTGTCCAGTCTGCAAGGATGCCGGACGGCGTTCCTGGAACCGCCGGAGGCAGCTGCGGTGGCTGCGGTGACTGTAGGTGGCCGGAATCAGTGGAACTTTGTTATAATTCGTGTTTAGTGCACTCAAAGTTCCTAAATTTTGGTTTTTTCTTGACAGATTTAAATGGTAAGTTCTATAACCTAGCTATAGAATCTGAAATTGCTTAGAAATCCTTATGCATGTTGAAATTGATTATGGGTTTTGATTTTCATCACTTGGTGAGTTCAAAAACACATAAAGATTATGAATCTGGGATATTAGTTTGAAATCCTTGAATGCAAGTTTGAGAAAAGTTGAAAGAATGAAGAACCATGGATTACACAACACTTATGATTTAGATTTATGAAAACTTTTTCTTGTTATGAGTTAAAGTTGCTAATAGCTAAAGGTAATAAAGCTTTGGTACATATTGGTGTTTGAGGATTGGAATTTAAAAAGTGTTGAAAATGATAAAATTCAAAGATCAAGTTCTATGCGAAGGTTTATTTAAGTTTAAACTTAAACTCTCGTGTTGTGTACATATGATGTTAATAATTGAAGCTTGATATCATATGATGAGCCAAAGTCATGGTATTTTGATTCTCTACATAAGTTATGGAATTCCGTAATATTTGTTGAAAATGGAATGGAATAATGAATTCCATCCCTAATGGGACAAATTGAGTATATATAAGAAATAGTGTTTAAAATATCATTAAACCTAATTAGAATGATGTTATGAAGTGTTGGGAATGTATTAGCATCAAAATAATATGTTTTCAACGGTTTCTATTTTTAGAAACTTTATTCTTTGAAATTTGCCAAAATGGCATAAACGGGTAATATGAAAGATGTTTCGACATCTTACCATTGAGATAAGCTTATAAAGACGTAAAAATTTGAAAGTTGCTAAAATAACCTTGTAGATACCGAAAATTTCATTTTTGGTCAAAATGGGACAAAATGGTAAAATTGTCCAAAAGGGTTATTGTAAGACCCGTATCCTGATTATAACATATACTTAAAATAAGAGTGTTAGGAATTATATGGTCATTGGTAATTATAAAGCTAAGAAAAACTTTAGTTACAATTTCATATGAAAATCAGCATTTTGTGTCGTTTTTAGAAAAATCATAATTAATTCTAGAAAAATCGTTTGGACCTCAAACCAGTGCACAAAGTTTACAAATTGAGTCTAGTACAATTACCAAAAATAATAGTAAGCTTGAAAATGACATTATCGATGGTAAAAAAATGCAATCTTTACTGATTAGTTCGGAATTGACAGATTAGATAGTCTGTTTTCAAAAATTCATAATAAATCATAGAAAAATCGTATAAATACGTAAAATACATCCCTGGAAAGGTATTGAGATAAATTTCTGGAATATCAAATAAAAACGTGAATTTCATGGGTTTAAAGTTGGCTAAACCAGTCTTGAACAGACTGATTCTAGAAGGTATTAATTTCAACAAAGTTATATTATTAAAATCTTTTGTCAAAAGTGTCATGCCATTTTTTATTCAAGAATTCAAGTATAAATACCCCTCAAAACATCTCATAAACCACACAACTAAATCTCAATCCAATATATAGAGGTTTCTAAGCACTAGAGTGTAAGCAAGTGAGCGGAAGGAAGCTTAAAAGCCTAACGAAGGAGTTATAGATCTCGACGACTGGTCATAAGGTAACTACAAACCTTTCTATAGCTTAATTAGGTATTGTAAAATAGTTTTTGTTAAGAAGTAGAATATTTAATAAGTATAACATATGTTATATTATACTAATTTCTAACAATAGTAAACAAAAACCTTAAAATGTCGTTATTATAACAATTCGTAATTTCCGAAAATAATACCGATTGATTTACTTACGAGGACGGTGACTAGGCCGATTACTTGGGATCTGGTTGTTGGATTTTTCGAAAGGCTAAAATGCTGAAAGGATCCTGCCACCCCATCTAATCTTCTACCTGGCCGTTCTTTACTTGATAAATCATGGAGTATCATATTGGAATTATTGAAGGGTTTAATGATGCGACTATAATATAGTTAAGGATTAAGAAATGATAGATTTATTATTATGTTAACAGTTAAAGTTGAAAGGAAATACAAAGGCGAGAAAGATAAACGATATAGTCAACTACAATCAGGTGAGTCTTCTCACTATACTATAGGTAATATTGCATGCGTAGGAAGGAAGATATGTTAGACTAAGGTGATCTTACCTGTTATGATAATTGTATGAATTATTGCTATGATAATGATTGTTTGTAGACGGAACGGGATAGCCCGCGAGCCAATAGGCGGAACGGGAATAGCCTGCGAGTCATTAGACGGAACGGGAAAAGCCTGCGAGCGATAAGACAGAACGGGAACTGCCCGTGAGTCTTCAGCGGAACAGGGATAGCCCGCGAGTCTCACAGACGTATGAATGGTTATGATGTGTTGTATGTTATATGTGATGGATCGTATGGTATTTTGGGGAACTCACTAAGCTCCGTGCTTACCCTTTCCCTATATAAACTACTGTTTCAGGTACATTAGGTACAATGGATGGCAAGACGTGACGTGTATACACTGTGCTGCTTCATTGGAGGACTGTTTTTGAATTAATATTCTGCTATATTGTGATTTCGTTAACTTCTGTTAATCCTGGGGTGTTTTCATTAAACTTATAAGTTATGGAATTTTATGAAAATTAATTAAGTGGCTTTTCTTATATTAAAGTGTTCGTTTAAATTTTTTTAATTTTACCCTAAAAATTTTGGGATGTTACAGTTATGATGCTCCATGAATCTTTCTTAGTCTTTGGAATGGAATTAGATGATGACTAGAAGTAGTTCAAGATTGATTAGACAATTACTATGTGTTTAGTTGTCTAACAAAATCTAATCTCCTATTAAATTAATAGAGATTGAAGGATGCTTGGAAGCAACAAACGGACAGAGTTATGTGGATTAGTGTAGCTAGATGTACCTAGCTACTAAGGTGAGTACATGTGGCTTTTTCTCACTTTGGGGTACATGGCAAATTATGTATGAAGTTTTATGTAACTTTGAAATATGAAATCTACATGAATGTTTATTATTAAGTTTTGAAAGTATGATTTTGGCATTAAGCCGAACATGTTTTGAAAGTATGGTTTTGACATTAAGCCGAACAAGTTTTGAAAGTATGATTTTGGCACTTAGCCGACGATATGTATGAAAGAATGTTTTGACATTAGCATATGAAGTTTATGAAAGAATGTTTTGGCTTAAAGCCCACGATATGTATGAAAGAATGTTTTGGCGTTTAGCCTATGAACAAGTTATGAAAGAATGTTTTGGCATTTAGCCTAAGAAAGTTATGAAAGAATGTTTTGGCGTTTAGCCTATAAGAAGTTATGAAAGAATGTTTTGACATTTAGCCCAAGAAAGTTATGAAAGAATGTTTTGGCATTTAGCCCATGAAAGTTTATGAATGAATGTTTATGTTAAGAATGACTGGTATATGATGCAAGCAATGTATTGTAATGCAAAAGTAATGTGAATGAATAGAAAATGTTCTGCCCGGGCTATGATGTTCCTGCAAGGGGAATACAGAGGAATCTACTGGGACAGCACCACCCCTTCGCGAAGTAGATGTCCTAAATATGGAAAGATGCTAGAATGGACTGATTGTGTTCTTTCCATTCTAGTACAGAGTACAGACTGGGGTAATCATCAAGAATGATTCAGGCCCGCGGTATAAAAACTAAACATGTTAAGATACCAATCATAGCATGTGATAAGATGCTGAGGTGGTTGGATATGTTCGCACCACCTTAGTACAGACTTGGGGTATCACTAAGAGTGATTAAGACCCTAAGTATAAAAATCAAGTATGCTACGATACCAGTCAAAGCTACAGAAATGAATATGAAAGTTTATATGATAACAGTGATATTACTTGACTAGTCATGAAAGATTTTAAAAGCAAAATATCGTTACATGATAAATTATAAAGGTTTTGACAGCGAGTGTCATTACAAAAAATGATTATAAAGGTTTTGACAACAAGTGTCGTTACATGATATAATTATATGTGTTTTGAAAATGAAGTATTTATGTTTACAAAGGTTTTGTGTCCAAACCCATGTAGCTCACGAGACGTTTTCGTCTCACGTATTTTATTTTATGTCATGTATCTCAGGTTTTAGACACGAGGGATAAAAGCAAGTAGATGACCCGATGAGATTGAGATTTTAGACGGAGCGATTTCTGCATGATGTAATGGTTTGTATCCTAACTTACTTTCTATGGTCTTGTTTGATATGAAGTTGTAACCCCCGAAATGATTTAAATATTTTAAAACTTAAATGTTTTTGTTGGGACCGAAATTTTAAGACATGACTTTATGTCATGAGAAAAGTTTTTTAAAAGTTGGCAACTATGCTAAAACGATAGCGTTATCATGCTTTATGGAATAACGTTATTGTGCTTTTAGCGTTAACGTGCTTTTAGCGTTATTACGCTTTTTGAAAAAAAAAAGGGACAAATTTTGGGGCGTTACAGGACCAAATTAGGAATTATGTGAATGGTGGCCAGTTTAACAATTGAGTTAAATGTTCTTAGCAATCAATGCTTGGGTGTTAATTCTTTCTGTTGCCAACAATATTAACGCCATTGTTCAATGTACAATTACACACTAAACATTAACAATAAGAGTGCACCATATTCTTCTTTCATGGTAGTGGACCAATTGAGATCAATAGCTGCTTGAAGATAGGACTGGTGAACGGATGACTCGCTTTGAGTATGAAGGTTAAGATGTTGAACTGGCTTATGAATGTCGTGATTTAACCATATTTTCCATGCTAAGTGTTGGAGGTGTTGATAGTATGGGTGAGACTGGAGATGATATTGATCAAATAGGAGTAGGCCCGAGTGTCGGAGGTGGTGAAACATGTTTTTACAGTTGTTCCTAATTAACTTCGCAAAAACACGTTTCTTTAAGATCATATGAAGTAAGGGATTGGAGATGTATTGTAGATCCATACATTGACATGAGAGTCAAGTTTGTGTCACTCATGATCATTGGCTAATTTCGTTTTGGAGGAGCCATCGCGGTGATCAAGGACTCTGAAACTCGTCACTTTGAGTTTCAAACACTATCGCACATCGTAATTAAGTTCATCAAGATCAAGAGTCAAAGGGATGAAGTCTTTGATGTTTGTGATTCTAAAGAGTTTCTTTCAGAAGAAGAGACCATGATCAACACGTAGGGCATCCCCACCAAGAGGAGAGAGAGGGGAGCTATGACGATAAATAATGAGAGAAAAAAGGAAAGAGATCAGGAGCTAAAGATGGCTATGATACCATGTAATTAGAATAATTTTTTACGACTGATATCATTGATAATACACAATAAATACAAATATAGATAGACCAAATTACCCATCTAATATAAATTAACAACGAAACTATGGGCGTGTTCGACATGCAACTTTTGAGAACTTTTAGCTTTTAGCTTTTAAGAAAAAGTTTGAAACAAAAGAAAAATGTTCGTTCAGCAACAGAAGCTTTTACGTTTTATTTTAAACATATAAAAATTATAACTACCAGCTTCTAGCTATTAGCTACAAGCTTCTAGCTTCGAGTTACGAGCTAGTTTTGCCAAACACATGCTATATCTACAACACATAACTCTATGTTCATAAATCCAACAAGCAACTAGGTTCAGTTCTTTGGAGATAATCTAAAAATCTTCAAATCCAGTGCTTGTTGTGTAATATTACTCCAAATGATCTAAAAATTACAATGTTCTTATTTTTGCTAAAATGATAAATTTTCTTGTGCAGATTTTTTTTTTGTCTGTTAAGATTATTATAAGATGTTGATTGTATGATTAATTTGTCTCGATAGCATCTTATTAAAGAGTATCTGTAGTAATTTATTATTTTTCAACAATTTCGATTAAATCGTGTGCTATATTGTTTTTTAACAAAAAGTAATAGAAATTAAAATATATCAATAAATTACTAAATAAAGTTTTCGATTTGATGTCTTAAAATAAAATGAATCCAATGCGATAAACCTTGTGACCTTGTCGTGACCTTTTGCATTTGGTGGCCCAAATAATGGAGTCATGGAGAGTGTAGATTTTAATTCTTAAACAGTATTTGGTATTTATTTGTGATTTAATAGGTTGATGATTTTATATGATAAGCAAATTACGGACATATAATTGTGACTTATTAAACAAGCATTTGATTATTTCGCATGTCCTTTCTATTCTTTTTTTTTTCTTCTTAATTTAGCACATTTTATATATTTATTTTCATTTACCACGCATGTAGCCATTTGTTACAACTTACAAATTTTAATAAACAAACAATAAAAGATGTTATTCATTTTTTATCGTTGGATCATGTAGTTTTAAAATATAAATCAAGTATATTTAAACGAAAAAACATCACATGATAGCTTTTGTTATTTGGGGGAATTTGAGAACAAAGATGCCCATGGTGTCAAGTATAGAAGCATGATATGATTGTCCAAAAGCCAATTCTTTCATGTTGGAATGTTACCTTTGGATGTTGGGTACCTTTTTCATATTCTTATATGCCATTTCTCCTTTAACATTATACATTTATTTATTAACCAATAGCATTATTAAGGATGTCGATTCTTGTACCTTCTATTATTATTTGTCACTTGAAAAATCAAACCACGTAAATCGCGTATGAGAATACAATATGTGCAATTTTGTGTTGAATCATATACTACAAATTCACTAATATTTATTGTGAGCTAAAGTTGTATCATGAAAATTCCTTGTTTATTATTAAAGACACCCTCAATGTAGGAACAATTTTTAGGTATGCATACTGGTGTTCTTTTATGATGCCATGTAAAATATCTGACATATTTTCGTCTTCTTATTTGTCAGATTCAGATAATGTCATAAATACCAGGTATGTATATCACATGAAAAATATTTGTGCATTAAAACTTTTAATGAAATAGAATATATTCATGGCGAGTCTACCTAACACAAATAGAAATGTTAGATTGAGTTATACTTTCATTTTCTACGGATTTTTTAATATATGGTAACATGCATTTTAACAATATTGTATAGTACTTTTTTTTTTCCTAGTGGGTAGTTGGGTAAAGATAAAACTTTCATTTTCTTGACCAACAATTTTATTTTGCGGATTCGATTTACAGTTTTAGGAATAACATAACTATCATGTTTACATGTTCTATTTATTTGGT